>JAPXFQ010002254.1:682500-1261607 GCA_028564705.1 Apricaphanius iberus
TGGGAAGTTCTTGTTGGCTGCTGATGGCCTCGTGATAACCTAAGAACAAACAAATAAATAGAAAGAAAAGAAAAATTAAAAAAAAGAGTCTTCAGGAATATGTCTTTGACCAATGAGCTTGAGGTAAAGATGAAGACATGAGACATGGGGTGAGGATGGAAGGATATTTGACAAAAACAGTATGGCCCTTTTCAGAACACTCTGTTTAAGGTTACAAAGAGATGGATAAAGATGTGAGTAGGAGACGTTTCCGAACTGCGCAGTAAGAACTCATGGCTTGTCAATTATGCATGACAGACTGTGGCAATAATGACTCTTGAACAATGCGAACTCTACAAAAATGTGCTGGGGTCTGAATGAGCACGTGCATGTGATACGAACAAGAAAAACGATGTGAGCGTAGAGGTGGATGCCGAGCTGAATGCCATTCACAATCTTCTCCCGAGCCCATCGAGGAATCCCAAAGTTGGCGATCAGAGCCATCACAGGCACAGCGAAAAACCTGAGAAAAAAAAAAAAGATTTGAGATAAGAGAGAGGAAGGAGAACATTAAAGTAACTGATGAGAGTATGGTTTGATGGTGAGAGACAGAGAGCTCCGGGAGTAAAATATGTGAAGCACCGAGTGATAATGATGGAAGGAGAGAAGTGGATAATGAGGCAAGGGATAGTTGCTGCAGTGAGGAAGACATAATATTAGTCTTTGTAATCTATGCTTCATTTTAAGCCTCTCCTATTAGAAACACTAGTTGAAAAGCTAAGAAACTAAACCATTATCTTTTAAAAACCTTTTTTTTGCCTTCTTCTATGAAATGTGAAGTAGCTAGCACACGTTTGCTAAAGTATTCATACCTTTTTTTTGTTATGTAACCAGCACAAACAATGTATTTTATGGTATTGTGATGAATCCATATAAAGGACTGCATAATTAGAGAAAAAGAAAAATTATCAAAAATTTGCAACCAGCTGTCTAAAGATGTCCTCAATTATTAAATAGAGTCCCCATGTTTGTTAATTTAATCTCTGTATAAAAACAGATGTTTTCTGAAGGGCCCAGAGATTTTTCTAGAGTACATAATGAAAACCAGTGGAAATGGTAGACAGGTTAAATATGCAGTGTATCATGATTGCTCCTACTGGATCATTGTCCAAAGCTGTGGACATCTGTCAAAACACGGTTCAATCAACCATATGAAAAGGGACAGAGAATAACACAACTGTAAACCAAACAAGACATTTCAGTCTGCTTAAATAGACAGGCCAGGCAAAGAAAGTAATAATTGGAGAAGCAACCGAGATGCCTATAGTGCCCTTTGGGGGGAGCTGTATAGATCTAAAGCTCAGGAAGGAGACTCTATTGACAGGGGAGCTATAGCTTGAACCAGACATTTATGTACGTAGAATAAAAAGACAGATCCACCTTTGTTTACTCATTCTCTGAAGTTAAATTATATCAAATTTTTCTAGTTTTGGTTCAATTAGAATTACAAAAGTTATTTCTAATGCTAAATGCCACAATAATGAGATATATTAGATTTATTGATTAAAGTCAGAAGTTTACATCAGTTTTCATCAGTAATTGGAAGCATTACCACTGAAGTGTTTGACTTGGGTCAAACATTTTGTGTGTCATTTAACAAACGTCTCAGAAGAGTCAGTTGGAGTTTTCCTCCCAACAGAACTTGAATATCTGAGTCAGATTTGTAGACTGTCTTGCAAGATCTTCCCACAACTTCTCTAAAGGATTGAAATTAGGGCCTTGTGATGGCCACGTCACAAACTGTCCTTAAGATAATATGTAACAACTTAGAATGTTTGCTTAAGGTCTTAATCCAGTTGGGATATCAATTAATAGCTGGGCTTTAACTTCCTGGCTGAGGTCTTTAGATGTTGCTTCAATATTTCCTCATTCTATTTAACTTATGATGCCACCCATTTTATGAAGCATCTCACTGTGCCTTGTCCTAATGTGCATCTGGAAACTGGCTTCTTCCTCGCCAAGTGACCTTTCAGCCTATGTCGGTAAAGGACACATTTTGCTGTGGATAAATAACACTTTCTTTCAAGCTTCAAACAGAATCTTCAAAAAGTCTTTGGCTTTTGTTCTTAGTTAGATTTGCAGATTTTGGACCCAAAAAAGGTTTATCTCTGGAACACAGAACTCGTCTGCTTTTGGAGCGTTATGATGGTCAACAATTCCTATCATAATAATACATCAATATAATTTTTGGAACAAATGAACGCGGCACATTCAGGTATCAAGAAATTGTTCCCAAGTATGAACCAGACTTGTGAAGTTCCACAATTATCTTATTTATATCTTGTCAGATAAAAAAAAAACAAAAAGAAAAGTTTTTCATCATTTCGAACAAGATAGTAGTGGGCTCGAGGTGTGGCCTTAAAATGCATCCACAGGTGTGCTTCTAAATCCTCTGGACAACATTATTAAAAGACATTCATTTTACATATAAAGTTATGATTTTAAGGGCAGTGATAAGTAAATATCTGACATACCGTCTCTTATCATTGTGGGACTTAGTAAATCATATCCATACATGAATAAACTTTTAACTGTGAACAATTCCAAAGAAATATGTATCTTGATCCTTCCATTGGGCTTTTAATGTATGCAATACTCAATGTTAGCTTGTTACATAAAATTTCATTAAAATACCACTTTGTAGTTGTAATTGGACAAAATATGAAAAAGTTCAAGAAACATGAAAATTCTTTACCAGGCATTGCATAATTATTCTGACACATGAAGTCGGAACAACTCATAAATATAGATATCCTCTAGCTACCTCTCATTTGGGAATAATTATCTGCAACATAAGAGGAGCACAAAGTTGGGACTTCCCCATCTCAAGCTCCCACAAGCTGCTTTAATTTTTGTTTTGACTTGAACTGTATAAATAATTTAAAGATCACAAAAAATACATATGCATCTTCAGCTCACATGGTGAAACTGTCAACGATAATTGGAGAAGCTGTCTTACCATAGAGTGTATGTGGTAAAGAACGGGACGTAGAAGGGCTGTTTTTCAGGATAATGTTTCAGGGAGACCAGCACGGCGTAGCAGAACCACACATAAGCGACCAGCTGCAGGCCCATTAGGCCATAGCCTGCAGGGCTGTCATAGGCGTAAAGCACCTCACCTGGGTCAAAGAACTGGCACAGCAACATGAGACACGTTAAAAACAAGCAGAACTTTGATACAGAGAGGAGGTGCAGACTGTGTCCTATTTCCTAAGGATGACTTGCTCATGGGCTAGCTGATCAGCTGCGGCAATTGAGCCCAACAGTTTGTTACATTCTGTGCGCGGGTTCGACATTGACACTTCTCCTCAACTAGGGCATCGGCATGTGTGCTCACAACTTTGTCTGGGTGTGTGGCATGTTTGCCTGCATGTGCAGACAATAGATTGTATTTCACAATCCAGTGACTGGATATGGGCTCTGGCTTTACACGGTTATTCTTGCTGCTACATAATGCATGATGCTGAGAGTTTGGTGTGGAGATGTTCAGGATGCACTCAGCCAACCAGAGCCTGGCAGACTTCTAACTACATTCACAGTATTGGGTCCAAATTTCAAGTCTTCATTTCCGTTTCTGCGCTAACCTAGTTTCGCTTATTTTGGACAGAGTTCCCTAGAGTTTGAAGCTCTTAAATAGCAAGGCATGTGCAAGAGGGCAGGCGGCTGATAAATCATACCACTTCAGAACCACATATTGGAAGAGACGGCTGCATGCTTCAATATCAGAAATAGCACAGATACTTCTACAGCCTTCTTCTCCTCTGGGGTCATTACCACCCTGAATTCAGAGGATGTAATTCAGCGTCTCTAAATGCAGCAGCGTTACATCTGACAGTGCAGAAGCCTACTTCACTGTGCAAAGATATATGTACAACTTTGCACTCCTCAGTGAATTATTAATTCATAAGATCATGTCCTGGTTAAATATGGTTTCCCCTTTATTTAAAATAGAAAAAGCAGGGTGGTTAAAGATTAAAGTTTCCCAACTTTCCAGGAAGGCTTATAGTACAGATCACTGATCTGTTATTTAACATTAAAGCAAATATTTTTCATACAATGTATCTAACCTTTCTAACTATCTGATTAATTGTATTTTTCCGATATAGTAAAAGGTGTAATGAATAAGCAAGTGTTTATTTCAAACTAATAAAACATGCTTATTATTTTCAGGTTTTAAAATCTTCCACCAAAACTAACTTTATATGTTTTTGCAGGCAAGTTGATAAATTTTCATAATTAGTAAAATGTCAATGTAATGAATTTCTGACAGAAAAAGCCATTACAGCCCACGCTCATCTGCAGGGCACATTCTTTCATGAATATTTACAAGATTATTGAAGGGGAAAAAAGCTAAATAGAGCTATAACATATGTGAACATGCTTTGCAGAGCCTTCCTTGGTCAGGAATCTCGCATTAGCTGTATCAGTATTTGCCTGTCTGTCAAAAAGGAAGCTAGGAAAGTATGAAGTCAGTTTCAGTGATGCATTGTAAAGAAGAGCAACAAATGTAAATCCCAGCTTCTTGCTAAAAATATCCACATACTCTGGATTTATTAGGCTAATTCACATATAATAGAAAAGCCAGTGATGGGACTTTGCTCTCTTAGCTCTTCTTCAATCTATTCATCGTTATACCTAGTGATAGATCTTGGCTGTCTCTTCTGTCTGACTGTTTCAAACTATGAATTCAAAGTATTTACCATTGCTCAAATAATCATAAAAAGTGAATTTCATTTTAAGTTTTCCTCTTCAAAAGTTTTTCTTATTAAACTGTATAAAGTTTTTCAATTGTGGGAACTTGCTATTCCTTGTTAATTATTAAGGCAATACTAAATGTCAAGAAGCTCAATGTCATCACTATAACATGTTTGGGAGATCAACAAACACCATGATTATCATCCTAAGTAAGACTGTGGGCACATTAATAGTCGATTAACAGTTCAGTCGTTGGTTAGTTTTTATTTATTTATTGATGAATATCTAATTAGGTCAAGATCTCTGCATCCTTAGTTTTCAATGGGCTGACTGATTTATTGGACACCAACATGAAAAAGCACTTTAGTGGTTGAAAAACCAGAAGTATCTAATTATTAATTCTGTCATGCTCCACCTGATGTCACAGTATCTCATTCTGCCAGGGATGTTGTTGCATTTCAGTGTATTTTATTGGGATCTAAATACTATGAAATGAGGCACACTTTCTGAAACATCAAATCCATTTACATATATGATCTATGTATTTTGTTTAGGATGTGCATATTTGTATGAAAGGTGTACATTTCACAGTGTACTACTGTGTATTGGGCTGAAATTTCAGTGTTTGGTTCTCCAGAGTGGTGTAATAATAATTAGCAAACCCAATAGGTCAACTCCCGCGTTATATCAACGACTTTACTCAGTATGCTCAGGTTAGTAAACCTTCATAAGCATAGATATGGTGTCTGCATAATGTAGCATGAAATAGGTCACATCACTTTAGGATCACTGCTGGGACATTTGAGAAAAAATGTGTAACCTGTGAGCTTTATTGTCTGAGATGTTAAAGGTATGCCATTTAATTTTTCAGCATGTTCAAAAAAAAGAGAAGAAGAAAAAAGGGACAGAGGTCTTACTTTAAAAAGACTCGCTAGAAATATTGAATTCCTTCCAATGGGGGAAATTTACCGGAAAGTTGAAACATCAGACAAAAGAGTGTAAAAATATATAACATCATACTTATGGATGTAACGATACCACCTTTTTCAAACCGGTATGATACAGATAATTGGATCTGAGTACTTGCAGATACAGAGTACCAATACTTCTATGAATTGGAAGACGGGTTTTATTTTCTTCTCCCTGCTTGTTACAACAACTGATGGTAAATTAGATAAAGAAATATTATGAAAAAATGACCACAAAACTAAAATTTGAAGTAAAAAAATAAACATTTTCAGTGAAAAAATGGCAGAGCTTACACATTTTAAGTATTAGTTCATGGTATCGGTTAACTTTAACAAATACCGATACAGTACATAAGAATGGAACCGGCACCAATACCCGATACCAGTATCGGTGCATCATTAATCATAATGTTTACAGATTTGGTTGAAATTAATTACATCCTCTATTTCAAGAATGCCCATAAAATAAATGGCAAAAAAAAAACAACTAATATTTTAGACAGTTATAAAAAGTAAGAAAACCAGAAAAGGAGATTAATTCAAATGTGCTATAGCACATCTCAGCAGCAAGGCAAATAAAGAACTTAATACAAGAAAAACAGCACAATAAACAAACAGAAGACATTATAGACATAAAATAACAGGGGGTATTAAGAAATTGCAGTCCAGGCTAGAATTAATGTATTTACCACTTATTGATCAAATGCATGTCTAAACATTTCTTAGATTAAAGGACTAATATCGCAACAGGACCTTGAAAAACTACTCGAAGCGTTTGTCTTTGGTCAGATTGATTACTACAACAGTGTCCTCACAGGTCTCCCTAATAAGTAAATTAGACAGCTGCAGCTGATCCAGAATGCTGCTGCTTGTGTCCTCACTAGAACCAGAAAAGTAGAGCATACCACCCCAGTTCTAAAGTCCTTACACTGGCTCCCTGTAGCTCAGAGAATAGATGTCAAAATACTCCTACTAGTTTATAAATCATTGAATGGGTTAGTGCCAAAATATGTTGGAGACCTACTGCCCCCAGACCACTCAGGTCCTCCAACTCTAACTTATTAACAATCCCTAGAATCAGAAACAGAGAGAAGCAGCTTCGAGTTTCTATACCCCCCTTATCTGGAACAGATTTCCTGATGACTGCAAAGTTTTGCAAAGAAAGTGTGCTACACAGATAAAATTTCCTTGCCCACCTTGCCTAAACAAATGAGATCTTAGCTAAAAAAAAAAAAGAGAAGAAACAAGGTTAGATTGACAATCTTTATTAAAGTTTGGTTTCAAAAGCCTGAATTTATTTTTATTAAAGCCACCTAGAGACTTGTCTAGATACTTGGACTCCTCCCTTTGTAGTTTAAACTAACACTTTGCATTCATCATGTTTTATCCTTGCAGGTGTCTTTTTTTGCTTTAACAAATCATTTCTCTATAAAGGTTTCAAATTGGAAGCTTTTTGAGTGCAAATCCAGTTTTTAAAGCACATGTATAAGAGCAAGAATTCCTATAGTGTGATTTTATATTTTTACTTTGTTTATTTTGACCTTCTGTGTTTCTACAATAAGTGATAACATCAGACACACAGCAGCATAGAACACATTATATTTTACAGCTAAAGATTTTTTCCTATGAGGCATCTTTTTATTGACAATTAACAAACTGAACTGCTTCATTTGTGATAGTACGTCCAAAAGTTTTTTGCCTCAATAAATTCAGAATCATTGCTTTGAGTTTTTGAGTCTTTTTCTTCTTGAAGTAATATTCTTCTAACCCTTTCTTTTGGCCCTGTATTATCCTTATCGTTTCAAGCAAGGTACTGGTTGAAACAAGCATTTCTGAATAGTTTTAGATCAGAGACACTTGCTGGACGCATTGTGTGTGGAATTAGAGTATACTTAATTTAACTTTAATTAATCTGTTTATTCTACTCTATAAAGTAGTCTGACATGACCTTTCCTTTCATTTTGAGTTAAATTAATGTAGTGAATTTAATTAAACTCTGTCTGTGAAACCTAGAAACCGTGGAAACTATTCTTCCTAGGGAGTGCTCTCTGCTGCGTCCCTTGGAGCCTTAAAATTGTTATGTATTTGGAGATGAGCATTACTGATTTACTTTGATGGCCCCCTTGTTTTGCCACATTGGAACAGAAACCAGAAACAATTACCTCTGTTATGCAAGAACATATTCAGATATTCATGTGTAAGATTTTTATTTCAATGATGTTGTGTTTGTGAATATAATAATCTATTCACAGATTTAAAAGATGCTAAAAAATTCAGACCAGCAGCAGTGAACTTAATACATTTAGGCTAAAAGGCAGTAGCAAGATGAACAAGCGAGTTATTACAGTTAAATATTAATTAAGCTTTGTAATGATAAACTTGTGGCCTTGCTGTTAAATGTAGTACTGTGTATAGAGTGTAATGTGTATACTGTACCTCTGCTTCATAGATGAAGAGGATAACATAGGTGATTGTGTAGACTGTCATGTAGATGCTCAGCTTAACAGAGCCACTGTGGCTGATCCTCGCCCTGGCACACAGGGACAAACCAGGAAGGTCAGAGATGAGACACTTGTTTGAAAGAAGATAAAAATCAAACACACTCAGAGCGCAAAGAGATGCACAGATGAAAGGGACAGATGCAGGTGCTCACATGCAATATTATTTGTGATGCTTTAGCAGGGAGATTAATAGGTAAAAAGAAACTGAACATGATCTATCTCTGTTTAGGAGATGAAAGTAGCTCATAGACAGAGCAAAAAGTAAGATCAATGTTTCTACACGGAACAAAATTATAAACTCAACAGTTTTGTTCTTGCTCCAATTTTTCCTGAGCTGAACTGTAACAGCTGAAACATTTTCCATGTACATAAAAGACCCATCATTCTCAAATAATGTTCAAAAATCTGCCTAAATCTGTGTTAATGAGCACTTTTCCTTAGCCGAGATAATCCATCCAACCTCAAAGTTGTGGCATATCAAGGTGACAGCATGAATATTGCAGAGATGCGCCTTACGCCTCATTCACAATGGGTGCAGTATGTGACCAGTCGGGTGTCTGTACGGCTGTTGCGCAACGCCGATCAGAGCATTCACACTAGCTGCAGCATGTGTGTGGTGGGCATGTAGAGCTTAGTTAACTTTCCACATTAAGTCTAATTTTGTCCAGACACCAGATATCTTTTTTTTTATTGACGTTAAAGAAATAAACATTAAGTTTAAATATATTCAAAGCACAAACCTTGGCTCCATTGCTAAAGTTAACAGAGTTTGCATATTTAAAAGACAAAAAATGAAATGAAACTTAAACATGATAACATTAAACTATATATAAATGGAATGTAGAACAACCAAAGAGATTAAATACTCTCCAACAAAAGCAGGGAAAGGAGAGAGTGGCTTTTGTTTACAATCCTTTCTCTATGTATGTAATTTTTACTGCATGAACCACCGAGATTTAGTGCTAAGGCTGGAGATGTTCCGCAGACCTACCGCATCCCATGTGAATAAAGCGTTAGACTAGGCATAATAAAAGGACACTCTGACAAATGCTTTACTGGCGGAGTCTGGGGGGCTCGGAAGAAAACCATTCAGTGTTGCCACCATTTGCCTCACATGATGCAACACATGCCCGTCGCGGAGTGTTGATCAGGTTGTAGATTGTGGCCTGTGGAATGTTGGTCCACTTATCTTCAATGGCTGTGCGAAGTTGTTGAGTATTAGCAGGAACTGGATCACACTTTCATGTATACCAATCCAGACTATCCCAAACATGCTCAATGGGAGACATGTCTGGTGAATGTGTTGGCCATGCAAGAACTGAAATGTTTATTTTCAGATTCCAGGAATTGTGTACAGATCCTTGCAACACGGATAAAATGCACCTGTGCTTGTTGTCCATAAAATACACCTGCTTATACCTTAACTCCACTGCTGCCACCATGGACAACTCCATTCACAACGTTGACGTCAGTGAACCCCTCACCCACATGACGCCACACATGCTGTCTGCCATCTGCCCTGAATAGGGACAACCTGCATTCATCAGTGAACAGAATGCCTCTTCGATGTGTGGTTACGTTGGTTAAGTCGGTTACAACAACGACCGGCCATTAAGTCCAGACAACGATGAGTATTACAAGCATGCAGATGGGCTTCCCTGAAACGATTTCTCACAGTTTGTGCAGAAATTCTTTGGTTATGCAAACAAATTATCGCAGCAGCTGTCCACGTGGCTGGACTTAGACGTTTTTGGAGGTGAAAACGCTGGTTGTGGAGGCTCTGGGCGTGTGTGGTCTGCGTTAGTGAGGCTGGTTGGATGCACTGCCATGTTTTCTGAAACGACTTTTGGGACGGTTTATGGTAGAGAAATTAACATTTGCTCACGGGCAACAGTCTTCGTGAACACAGTCAGCATCCCAATTCCACACTCCCTCAGAACTTAGGACATCTGTGGAATTGTGCTTTTTGATCAGAGTCCACATTTCAGAGTATTCTTTTATTATGGTCAGCCTAAGGTACACCTGTGCAATATGCATGCTGTCTAATCAGCACCTTAATATGCAAAACCTGTGAGGTGGTATGGATTATCTTGGCAAAGGAAAAGTGCTCACTAACACAGATTTAGACAAATGTTTGAACATTTGAAAGTAATGGGTCATTTATGTGGGCCTATATAGAAATAGAATAGGCCTATATAGAATGTTTCAGATCTTTGAGTTTATCTTTAAAAAAATGGGAATAAAAACAAAATTGATGCAGTTATATTTATGTTTTGTGTATCTTTGAAATAGAAACTGAATCCTAATATTTAAAGATTAAATTCCTAACAGCATTCTTAAAGCAAATCTGAGGAAATAATTGAAATAAAAACTGGGTTCCAGCATGTTTTTTTAGGAAATTAGTTTTAGGACCATTTTAAAGTGTTAAGACCCTAAAGACGTGTGACCTACATTATGTAAATTAATAACATAAAGCCCTTCATAAGCTTTTATAAGAAAGTTAAATAGAAGTTAACTTTTGTGTTTAAACTAAACTTAATTTATGCTCTCTTACTAGTAAATGGAGCTGGTACTGGACTAAGTATGAGGAACAAATAGATTTTAATACCCTTAAACAACAACTTTCCAGTTTACTAATTACTGAAAATACTGAATTTTTGGCAAAAATATTGCATTTGATGTTTCTCTGAAGTCAGAATTTGGATCTTGTATCACATCCGAGTTGAGCCCATTCAAGTTGCAAATCAGAAAAACAGTGAGACGGGCACAAAATATTAAAAGAAACATAAGATGAAAACATTGTTTTGTTTTTCCCATTTTACATGTACACTGAAAAAAACATTTTCTTATATATAGGAACTAAAGCACTTTGTGTGCCTCTGGTTTAATGACATACAAACTGTCAGAAATGCTAATAATTTATACTGTCTTCGGGTCTTTGATGCATGTTGAATTTGGGGCTACTTGGAGACAGGGGAATGGTAGGGATATATTCTATGCCTTCCACTGGTTACACTAAAGTTTTATCACAGTTTTATCTCTTTTATCACAGCCTGATATACAACACATGAAACTAATAAATCCCACCAGTAGGCTACACAAAAAACAGAAAAGTGAAAGAAGCAAATAGATATGTGCTATACATGGCTAAATAAATGACAAACCCGATCATGTGAAATCATAAATTCATAACAATTATGAAAAGAGATCAACATAAGACTCTTGTCAGACTTTAGAACCATGCAGCAATCTTGTAACTGATAAAATATCAACTTATATTGTTCAAGTCTTGGGGCAACTCTGAAGAGGATCTAAGAGAGACTAAAAAGTGTCAAGGTTTTTTTAGTCTAAATCCTCCAAGAGACAGATAACAAAGCAAAACAAATCCTTAAAATTTGAACAGTGGTCAAAACAGAAAGCCATTCACCTATTTGTGCTTCTTTTCTTACATAAAAAACCACTGCAAAATTATGAGAAGATGAGTTACCACAGAATGTTTTTCCACCTTAACAATTGGAATTTGGACAAATGTATTTAGAAAACTGGCAGCACCAGTGACACCTGAGCCAGAAAGGCACTTTTGCAGACAGGTGTAAGATGGATAAATGCTGATGTTCCAATAAGAAAAAGCACTCATAAATAATATAATGTGCAGTCAAGCAGCAAGTAACAAGAAAATGTCCACTAATCCTCGCCAGAGGAAAAGGGAAAAAAAGAACCACCAATAGAAATAATTCAACTCACATAAAACCATGAAAACAACTCAACTGTCCAATACGTCAGCGCAAATATTATATTTCCTAAAGACAAAAATGTTATGCATTCAGACTATGAGCTCAACTTTACGACACATAACTTGACTTACACATGACATTATCGTGTTGGGAGACAAGGCTGACGGCTGTGACACTGAGGGACAGTGACTAAGCTGAAAAAGCTACAAAATGTGACAGGCATGCAGAAAAGGAGACTATATACAAGCACACACTCGGGGTGTAAAGAAATCTTGTGCAATGAAATCCTGCAATATTAGAATGTTGCATTTTGTTGTTAAAGTGAGCTCTGTGAGGTGAAGCACTATCCGCTTGCTTTCAACTTGTAGTCGTCTATTATTATATAGGTTAATAGTAATGAGCCAGTATGATAATTTAATAGGAAAATAGCTATGAGGAAATATTACTAAATAACAGTATCATGGCATTTCTAAAAAATAAAAAAAACCTCATCATATGTGTCTATTTTAATAAAAGCAGACTTGAACAAAAACATTGGCCATTTAACAAATGGGCTGCTTGTAATTGTTTTTTTTAAAACATCGTTACCATAGCAGAGGTAAAAAGGTGAGCTTTTTAAGTTTTCACACCATCCCAGTCTGTGGTTTTAGCAATCAGAAATATTTCAAAACAGCCTTCCTGCAAGCAAGGGAGAAGCATAGTATCCTTGTTCCAGGTAGTAGCTGACAAACAGTTTGTGGCGACAGTTGGAAGAAGGTGAGTGCAGTGCTAATCTATGCTCCATACACCCGGAGGAAATTTTGGTCACTCTAGGATTTTCTCAAAGGCACTTAAAACCATCTGAGCGTTTAGAATTTTAGTAACCCTAGTACACATAGAAAGTAGTAACTGGCTTATGCCTTTTGAGACTCTGCTTTGAAGTAAGAAAAGAAGTAGCTCTGGAGGCTTGATGTTGTGTTGACAAAGTCTGCTGTTAAAGACTTCTTGAAGTTCTCGCCAACAACACTGTTATAAAAGCATGAAAGAAGCCTCTGCTACTTTTGCTTGGAAGAAAATGAAAGAAACAAAAAATAATAACAGAATTATAGATAAGATATGATTGATAGCGAGAACCACTGGCTAATCACTGGCAGATAGCAAACCTAAAGCCAGCATCTGCTTCTGAGCCTCCAGTGGATGCTAAACTAATGGCTGTTGTCATCTCCAGTTCAAAATATGAAGTCATTAGACACATTAAATATGACGGAATAGAGACTCCTTAGAAAACAACTTTTGCAACATAAAGACATTTTATTCTAAAAAGAAAACAAGCTATTTTTTTCTTTTGGCATGAGATCTATTAATCATTAAACTTCATCATATTACAGTAAAATTTGTTCTACAGCACTTCATCCAGCTGCTGTCACTATGCAATTATGTGTGACAAAATAAAAATATGCTAATTTTGACTTGAATATGAAGGTGTTAGTTTTAACGACACCCTGCATCTACGTCATACCCTCCTATTTCAAAGTATAAAAGGAAATAGATCTTGAGACGTTTTGTTGATGGAGTTGGACGTTTTTTTTGTTTATTTGTTTTTTGCCAAGAAGACAGAATATTCATGATAATGCTAACGATGAAGCCTCTCTCCAATAATAATTTTGTGTGGCAGCATTAAGGATATTTTGAAAAAAGAAATGCATTAAACCATATGGCTGTTACAAAATTTTGAAGGAGTCTGACCTGCACTTAATCATTTCTAATTCATAATTTGACTCCCCATATCTGAACCCAATAATTTTCGCTAAACATAAAATTGCTAAAATACAATTTGAGATAAATGAACCAATAAAGGTTACTTAAAAAAAACACACATCTTTAAGAATGTCAATGCTTTTCTTAAAAATGGATAAGCATAAATACAACATAATATGGATTAGTCAAACCTAATGTGTGATTTGTGAAAACATGATTATTAACAAAAAAAACCTGAGATTTTCATTTTTCTGAAAGCTTTTGCTAAACATTTCTGCTTCTCATGAACTCAATAATCATCTACTGTCTCATCTCATGTAGTGCATGCAATGTTACACCCCTAATGTGTTCACACCTAACAGTGTGGAAAAAGTACAATGTTCCCTCTCTCCCACCTGGTGACAGTGAAACCTTTACCCAACAGTATGAGCATCAGAAGGAACACCAAGAAACTGACGGAGAACAGTAATTTCCCTGGAGACAGACATGGAGGCGGAGAGAGAGAAGACAGAGGGGGTAATTAAGTTGTAGTTTCCGAATCTGTGACAGAGAGGAACAATAAAATCAGGTCATGATACACATATTGTGGACACAAGCAGTCGCATAAAGTCATACACTGTCCCGCCTACACCCACTCAACTGACTGCAAGGTCTCTTAAAACACACATGCATCCATCATCGTCCACTCATCCAATCTGCTCAGACAGTGAGTGATCTTCCATCGCAGACTCTGTGTCAGTCATTCAGCCAGTGACCGATCCAAGGGGAGAAACTCACCGAGTATCTTTAGGCTGCCGTTGCCAACTCCATCTCTGGCATACAGGCCCCAGTAGACACAATGGAACATTAGGCTGAGCACTGCCATGTAGAAAAAGATGGAGGGTGGAAAGGAAAATGGGAAATATAAGAGAAAGGGGAGATAGGTTAGCAGGCGGTGAAGAAAGGGAGAGGAAAGCAAATGGGATGTGGGATTAAAGCATAGAGAAGGGAATAAAAATGGAGCAACAAAAGGAAGGAAGAAGTGTAGCAAGTTGAGAAGAGGAGAAGAAGGTGAGGTGAATTCAGGGGAGGCAGGGGAGAAGAAAAAGGATTTGGGGACAAAAAAGTCAGAGAGATGACAGTGATAGGGGGTGGAAGGAAATTGGCGAGGACAGGATCAAGAGAGCATTGGGGGTTCATTGGAAACAAAATGGTTCATTAAACACTGTAGTCCTGCACATCTGCTTGCAATATTTCCTATTCAGAAGCTAATCAGTGTGATAATATCGGTGCTCTTTGAGTGCGGATTAAGGTATGAGATGCTACAACAGTGAATGAGGCTCATTGTGATCCCATGAGCATGCATGTGTGTGTGTGTGTTTTGATAATGTAGGTGTGTGCTTGTTTGGGACAGAAGCTCTTACCCTCTACACCTGCTGCCGTCATAAACATCTTGTAGGTTGTGTGAAAAAGCTGTCTTCCCTTCAGATTGTCTGAAAGGAGAAAAAGAAAAAACAGCAATGGGGTGATAGAAGTGTGGGTACGTGTGCGCGCGTTGGGGCGACAGATAAAAAGGATGGAGATATGCTAACAGATGGCAAAGGAGAGTGAGGGAGGTGCAGAGAGATGGAGAAAATATGAGAACGCAGAAGAACAAGGGAACGGTCCAGATAAATAGGGAGAGCAATGATTAGTATGCAGCCATCTTGTGATGCCCATCTTCCAGATGAGACCTGATACATTTCATCTCGGTTTCTGCTACCTAATCTGAGAGGAAATATTCTTAATGCATATTTAAGCAGCATATTTTACTACCAAAACAATGTGGTGACCAGTGGGAAATGTACCAGGGGAGGGGGGTTGTAAACAAAACCTCTTAGCTGATCTGTACAACTACACTTGATTTGCCAAGTCCTAGTTACAAAGATATTCTTAAGAGAAGAATGCCACCTAAAAATTACATATTCTGACTTTAACCTTTAAACCTACTGCTATAACTAACTAATTAGATTTGCAGAACCCTGCACATTTTTGGCAACCTAAAACCATCCAAAATCTTACTTTGACATTTTTTGGAAAATCTAACTTTCAAGTTGAGCAAATTTATACAATAGGTAGAAAGAAACTGCATTAGGTAATAACACTTTTTTTTTCTCTGCAAAAATCACCATTTCAACATATATCAGCACTTGTTTTGATAATATTTTGGACAGCCAGTCCAGCCAGTAAATTTTAAGTATAATTTGAGGTCTAATTTAGTTAAGTCACCCTACTAGTTTAGACCAAGTATGGTAAAATTATCACATAGGAAAACCTGAAATTAATACAAACTGGAAATGTGCATTTTTTATTTTAGATACAAAATTCACTTCAGTAAGCTTATGGCCATTCCTGGCTTCAACACTTATCTGGTCATTTTTTCGTGCAAAACAAGCTCTACTCCCACCATTTTGTCACTCTCGTTTCACTGAAACATGTGCTCCATCGTGACAAATTCTCAGCCCTTGGAGAAAATCTGTCTAGCTTCACCTTTTTTTTTCTTTACAGGAACACAGGAATCTACTTCTTTCCATTAAAAAAAATGTAGGGACTTTTTTTAAATAGTCCCAAACAAAGTCCATTTATTAATTACAGAGAGCATCGGGAGTCAAAGTAAGTTAGATTACAGGAGAGACAAAGTAATTATACTAAGTAGAAAAGGTAGTACTTACATGCAAAGTAGCAGGAGAGGAGGAACACGAATGTGAAGATGACCAAGAATGTGATGTCAGTCTCCAAGATTCCTGAGGAAAAAAAGTTGGAGGAGTTAGAAGCATCAAAAATCCAGTTTATGAACACAGTCATTTACAAGCCATCAGGAAGACGGATGCAAAGAAGAGATGTAAGTAAAAGATTTTAGGGAGATATACAAAATGTCAACATAGAGTAAAGCTAAAACAAGAGAGAAAAACAAGAAAAAAAGAGTAAATGAATGAGGATATTGGGTAAGTATAGGAAAAAAATGTAAGTAAAGGGAGAGTGCAAGGGGACAGAGACATTGGGGATGTAGGAATAATTAATTTGGAAGATACATGGGCATCTTATTCCTTTCATTCCTCCCTCTCAGTTCATCCATCATAATTAACTCATTCAGCCATCCCTTCATTATTGCAATTTGTTCAGAGCAGTGTGGTTTATTGGCCGTGCTAAGTGGTGTTAGCTTGTGCCATTGGCAATCCATTCCATAATCCCTAGTTCTGTCTAATCACTCTTACCGAACTCATCTGCAGAGAAATGCTGCGTCCAGAAAGACTGGCCGTTGGTCAGCTTCATCTCATACTCCAGCTGCAAGCCATCGCCCTGAGTCAGAGGAGAAAAAGGGGGGAGTTTTATTAAAATATTTTTAATCTCTTGCTATGTTACAGGGTTTACAATCTTTATACACAAAATTATGAATTCTTTGTGCTTTAGTTGACAGTTCTGTAGGTTGTGCTGGCAGCACTATGTAATGACTTTAAGATTACTATTTAAACACTCTGGGGGCACTTAGTTCTGTGACTATAATACTAAAAATCAAAATCTATTAGAAATATTGGAAGAAAAAGCAGATTGTGCTGTTAAACTCCAAGAACATTAGTTTGCTGAATCAGATGGTCTACAAACCTTCAGATAAGGAGGACTTAAATGTGTTTCATAACTGAAATCAAAGCAGATATCAATATTATTCTTTTAAGCTCTGATCAGTCATTACCTAAAATATAATTACAGATTATAAATAGAATGGTTTCTTATTATTAGGCTCAATCAATCTGGGTAGTTTTATGTAGTTTGGAGACTGGATAATTAATTTAGGCTATTTTGGTTATGCGGTTATTAAAAGAGTTGTGTTTTGCATTAAAAATAAGATGTGATTTTTGCCAATTTTTCGTTTGGAAGCAATGCAGCTTTTTAAGAAAAGTAGCAAAACCCCTATTCAAATGAGGGTTTCATCTCATTCCTCTTTTCTTTATTGTATACTGGAAACTTTTGCAGCCGAGTGTAAACAGGGCTGTGAGTCAGCTTCCCCAAATCTGACATCTTGTTTCCAAACTGAAAAAAGGTAGATTGATCCCTACAGGTCAGCAGAAGGTCTCTACCCAACTGAGACGTGAAGTAACTTTATGTGTCATTCATGAGTGATGGCAAGCAGGAGGAAACAGATAGATAGCTTAGAGTAGAACTGCAGCTCAGCTGCATCAAATTCTGAGATGGTTCTGTAACCTTCCCTTGGTATCTCCCTTAGAGCCCTGCACATGCAGGGCAATATCAAAAATCACACAGGATCTGAATATGTCACACTACGCAAGCTTGATAGGGCAGTAACTCCTTTTTCACTGTACAATTGATGTTGCCAGGCTGTATGACTTGTTACTGAAGAACTGCATGAGACAAGATGGTACAGACATCCGTATCGTACCATAAACACAAGTTACAGGTCTCGAAGGAGTTGGAGCTGCATGCTGAAAATAGGGAAAAGGTTAAGTAAAGGGTGAAGGAAAGGATGCTGGTGACTGCGAAAAGGGGACAATTCTGCAACATCAGTTATAGTATTCAAAGCACAATATTTCCAGAAACATTTCTGACACTGACTGGTGCTTATTGTGGGTCCTTCTTGTTTGGGAAACCACTTAATAGGTGGTCACTACATCTGTCACACAGACCAATGCTTCAAGGTTACAACAAAAAAATGTTTTCTATAAAAATCATAACAGCACAGTGGGAAGGACCCTTTAGAGGTTTTCAAGGCATGTTCCACTCTGAGGAAAAATAACCTTTGTCTCCTCATAAAGTTGTTCATCAGTATTTGAAGTGTACTGTAATTCAAACATTTAGGGTGCATTCACACCAGTTCTGTTTAGTCCGCTTGAATCAAACTAACTCATTTGCCCAGGAAGTCCAGTTTGTTTGGGAAGGTGTGAATGTGCAATCAAACTCTGATTCGGACCAACAAAATTAACTCTAGTGCACCTAAAAACGTAGGTCTCTGTCCGATTGAAACAAACTCTGCAAGGTTGGGTTGCATATGTGAATGGTAAGCGAACCAAGACCGCACCAAAAGCAGGAAGCGGACCATTGTGCAGGGCATCCTTGGTAAATACAGTCTAAACAACCTACTCATTGCATACCACCTCATATGGAGTCTTCTCAGCTGTCTGGTGTAAAAAAAAAAAACAAAAAAAAAAAAGTATTCTCCATAGTCATTTGCCTCATTCTCTGTTAATCCCGAGTTGCTGCATCAGTACTAATCCGGCACATTTGCCAAACAACAGAGCAATCCTAAAACTGCTACAGTCTGCAGCACCACCACAGCGCCACCGCAGGCAGAGAGGTAAAATTGTTGCAAAAAAGCTCGTTTGTTTAAAAAAAAATAAAATAAAAAATAAAAAAAGAGTACTGTGAATGCAAAACGCTAAAAACAGCAACAATTTTGCAATTTTGGTCCCCAATCGAACCAAGTCTACCAGACTACCAGGTGTGAATGAACCCTAAGGTTTTGGCAGCATCTGGATACACATTTCCATCTCTGCAATAACACTGATATGCGGATAAAGAAAAACATCATCCATCTTCAATACAGCTGTTTCCACAGAACAGCCCATTTTATATTCAGCCATGTGTTGAATATGAAAGTCTCACTTCTCTCTACATTGTCATTTAAAGTTTTGCTCGTGCGAGATTGTACTATAGTAATGCCATTATCTTGTACTGAGTGCACAATTTGTCACAAAGCAGCAGTTCTCCATACGTTTTGGCAGATAAAAGTCACTTTACCCTAATACTACATATGTGGCATGTGGGAAAAAGGGTTAGAATTTGGATACAAAATTAAACTGCACCGGCTGCCAAACAATAATTCACTTGGATCAAACACAGAGGAAAGAAATCCTTCCTAGCTTAGCTAATCATGTCAAAAACAAACATTTAGCATGATCGTTTAGGAAGAGTGGTAATTGGTTTAATCAATGTACATAAGTAAACTTTTTGTACAGATATGGGGACAAATAATTAATAAGTATTTTCATACCCGAAAAATGCTATGCTTACAAGAAAAACAAAACTGTGTTCTGTCCTCTTTCCTAAAGTTTGGGTTGTTCCCTCCTTTAAATCAGAGATACCAACTGTTTCATAATCCTGGACAAAAACAGTTTCTAATGGAGACACCGTTTTGGTAGGTGAGAAGAAATCTGTCTTCTTCACCTCTTCTTCTCTTGGTCTCTTTCTACAGTAGATGCTCCTGACCCGCCCTGCTTGACGACCCTGACTAAGATGGCATTCCAGTGGAGGAACGTTCTCCACGTCCTGCTACCAGCTTCTGCTTCTGCATCAGTTCTGTTGCTCTTTCTGTGTCTCTGCAACACACTGAAAACTTCCATAAACAATATCAGAGTCCGACTCCACACGCATGCTGTGATAATGGTACATACTGAATAGGAAGTTTCAAAAAGTGTAGGAGGGTCTTAAAAATGCTAAGGCAAATATCAAGGCATCAAATACATAAGTGATAGATTAAGGTGGATTTTGATATATACAGGATTTTCAGACAGATTTAGGATAACAATTTGATTTGAGTATGCTATAGAATGGTACTGTGTGCCTGGAAGAAGCATAATATCCCCCTTTAAATGGTTAACTTTGAAACCTCATACTGGGATATGCTAAACAGTTTCCACAAAAACATCCCTTTAGATCAAGAAACTACAGCTCTCAAAAGAAAAGTACTACGCTGAAAACATAGCATCATTCCAGCAGAAGAGAATCAGTGAATCCAGTCACAAAAAACAAACAAAATGGGATACAAATACATCCCTAATGACAACCATGACACCACAGAACACAGCAAGGCGTCTAACTTTTATCAGTGATCGGTTATGGTAATATTATATTTTTGTATATGAAGGTTGATTGGTTTACATTTTCTAAATACGTTTTGCTTGTGCTTTAGAATATCTCTAACAGAAACCCTCACACCACTCAATTTGTCATTCATAGTCAGAACATTTATTCCTCACACTTTTTCAACCCACAAAAACATAAAAAATAAACACATTTTACTATATGAGGACAAAAAAATATATAATTTTTAATGTATATATATATATCCCAGGCCAGAACAGAGAACAGATTTCTTCCAATATTTCCTGCAACTTGAAGGCTACAAAGAAACTTCCAGAAATCCCTCAAGGAGGATAAGACTGTTGATTCATCTGCTCAGTTATGTAGTCAGTGAGTCTGGTACTACGCCTGGAAAGACCATGAGATCTCTAAGGAGGAGAAAGAAGTTAGTACACAAAGAAAAACAAGACTCTAGGCTGGATAGGATCATGCCAGCTTTCTGTTTTTAATCTTTCATATTGTGTAATAAATTATTTTTTTAAGTTCAATCTTATATTTAGGTTTGACTGTCATACCAATTTTCTCCACTGAAATTTAAAGATAAAAGGGAGAAAACTATTCCTTTAAATATGAAAAAAAGAAAGAGAACATAACATTTGTCAAAGTAAAATACAGCTGGAATGGAATTATTTTTGACAGCAACAAAGAAAAAACATCAAACTGAATTAAACCTGGGAGGTAGGAGGAAAAAAAAAGACCAATTGGGAGCAAAGAACAAGAGAAAGGGCACAGAGATGGGATGACAATCAGAGCAAAGAGAGCTCATTTCACACACGCAAGTTCAAAGCTGATGGAGTTTGCGCTTGTTGCAATGGAGCAAAGAAACAGAGGGAGGAGAGGAATAAAAAAAAGGCTTTGATTTCATTTGGCAGACTGAGACTCCATTTCACTCCCTCTATCAAAAAGGGCAAGAAGCATGGAGCGCACACTGCCACAAAATCAATACAGACACAAAGAGCAAGGAGACAGAGATAAAGAAAGTGATAGATGTGGAGAAAGTTTAAAATAAAGGTGTAGAGAAAAGGTGAGTAAATGCAATGAGAAGATGGAAATATGGGAGATGGAATGATGTGGGAAGAGCTGAAATTTCTCAGCTGGAGTGCTCTCTGTGGGACAGACAGATTCACAGGATGTGTTTGAAGCTTATGGTTGGCTTCAGGAATTAAAAAAGGTACCTGATTGACTGTACTGATATCAGCTGCTGAAGGGTTTCTCACTTATAATTCTGCAGGGCTTTACCTCCTGGGTTGCATGATAAGTGCACTTAAAAGGGAGTTTCAAGAAGCTTTTGATATTTTGAAAAGCAGCAAACAATTTAAAGGCTAAACAGACCATGGCTATGCCAGAGTTATTCCCATCTGAAACAGGTAAAACATTACATTCTGAAGCAGATTGATTTCAAGCAGCTATACATCATTGTACTCGCATTCATAACAAGGATTTACAAAAGGCTTTGTTATTCAAAAAGTCAAAGAAACTCTGACACTTTATCCAAAGTAGGAAGATGTTTTATTCAATTTCCAATTGCCGTTTGTAAAACGTGCAGTTTCCATACTTTAAAAAAAAAAATTTCCAA
Organism: Apricaphanius iberus; assembly: GCA_028564705.1. Lineage (NCBI taxonomy): Eukaryota > Metazoa > Chordata > Actinopteri > Cyprinodontiformes > Aphaniidae > Apricaphanius > Apricaphanius iberus. Next base: position 704,642 of record JAPXFQ010002254.1, read on the forward strand.
CAGTACATTTTTATCAGGAGATTCCAAATGGTCTTCAATGTTTTATTTAATATTCATGATTTTGTTGTCCTGCAACAGACTGGCGTCCTGTTCAGAGTGTACCCTGCCTAACGCCTGATAATTGCTGGGATAGGCTCCAGCTGCCCCGTGACCCTGAATTGGATAAGCGGTTAAGAAGATGGATGGATGGATGGATGGATTTTGTTGTCTTGCTTTGATTTGAAAAAAAAAAGATCACAATGTCTAACGTTGCAGAATAGAAGGAAAATCTAATATTCAATAGCATTTCTTTCTGAGATAAGCCACATATTTGTTGTTCTAAAAACATTCAAACTGAAGCAAATTTTGATATCATTATGGCATAGAAACCAAGAATCTATATTGATCTTGCTGCAAGTTCAGTATAATGTAATCGGATCTTCAACAAGGCGTTCTCATAGAAAGGTTTTGCAAAGGATATGAGCACCTGGCTGCAGGAAACTGCACTTTCCCTTGCCAGGAAAGGATAAGAGGAGGGCAAAAACTGGGGCAGGTGATAATGGCCGCTCACAGCGGTTGGTACTCTCACTCTTCCTGAAACTGTTCGGGGTTAGGGCTTTTTAAAGTCCCCTGAAGGGCCAATAAGTGCAGATAAACAGAGGAAAACCCTCTGAGAAAAACAGAACTGTGCAAGACAACCATGGCGAGGTTACATACTGTAAAAATTGAATTATATATTTACAAGAAAAAATGTTGTCCAAGGCATGGGTTGGTTTGCGATGTCAAAGTACCACAGTGTAATAAAAGCTCATGTATCAAACTGCCTAGTTTTTCCTTGATTTTTTCCCCCTACTTATCAAAATCTTCTAATGAAACATCAGAGAATGATACACTTCCCGCTCCCTCATTTGTTACTTGTCACATTGTTGGTCAGCTGGCTGGAAGAAAATGAATGATTCCTTTTTTCCTTTACTAACAAGAAAAAAAGTTTAGGTTACAAAACAAAAACAGTCATGCCATGGAAACTAAAGAAGTGCTACTCGTCACTCTCATAGCAAAGGTCTCGTCTATTAATCAGCATACTGCAGGCTGGCTACCTGAGCAGATGACACTACTAGCATACTACAATCTGACTTCCAGTGCCCCTCTACATAGCGCAGAAAGAGCAAAATTGGTATAATATTCTATGCTAATATTATTTTACTTGAAAACTAAAAGTGAGATTTTTTGTGTCATTTAAGTCAAGTCTATGCACCAAATTATTAAAAGTTAAACATTTTATTAATATTCATAATCAATTATTTACTTATTTTAGCAGCATTAAGGGTAATGATATTTTTTAAAATAAATAAAATAAGTTAGATAATGCAATACTTCTTTGTGATTATGTATGAATGAAATGTATAATGACAATCTTATTCTTGACAATGGCTAAAAAGGACGGACTCAAAAATATGAAAAATAAGAGTTTTACATACTATAACGGTACCATAATGTGTCCTTTAGTCAGAATGTTTATTTTTAATAGTTATCTAAGCAATAATATCCTTACTGTTTCCATCTAAAGTGGAATTAATATGACACACAAACTATTACAAACTGCCTGTAGGTTTATCTTCCAAATTCTTTTGCCAAATGAATATTACATTTTCAATCGAAATTAAAACACTTATTTCTGAACTCACAGTGAGCAACACAGTCCACAAATGATGAAGTGTCTTCATTTCCTGAATGGTTAAATACATATTTCAGAAAGCTTTTAACAAGGTCAGCTACACCTGTTATTATTTATTATTTATTATACTCCTCAAGGAATTTTCAAGACCAAACTAGCTCCCCATCTAGCACAGAGGAACGATGCTCTCCTGTATGACAGTGTTCGAAGTCTCTGTGCGAGATATAGCCGACAATTGTGTTGCAGCAGCTGTGGTGGCTTTTTATGACAATCTCTCATCTATAAAGAGGAGTGATTAAGCCAACTTGGCAACTGTGAAATGATGGACATATTTTTTCCTTAAATACGAACAAATTAATAGCTGCTCTGGTTTCATGTCATCTTTTAGTTTCCAACAATAGTTTAGATCAGCTGATGCCGATAACAGCGCTTCAAAGGTTTTAAATGGATTTCTGTTTGAAAGACCAGAAGGCCAAACATTCTAGAATAATCTGAGCTGCACTGCATTTAAGTTATTTAAAAATAAAATATGTCTAACTGGTTTATTTTGCAAACAAGTAATTCATTAAAACAGTTTTACAGAAAAGGGTCCTTAATTATTTTGTTGATTATACTTCAGCATAAAGTATTTGCAAGTTAAAAGGAAATAAAACTACAATTGGTACTTCCTGGGTTTTACTTGTATCAGGGGTAAGTAATTAGGGATCATCAATCCAGACGAATTTGTTAACACTTTAATTGTCAGAACCAAAAGACCCACCAGGGGTCTTATAACGGTTTTTCTGGTGTTATTTTGTTCACCACTTTATTCATTTTGGTGGGAAAGGAAGTTCTGACAACCTCCCTTCCCGTCTGGGAAAGCCAGTCTGGATTTGTTCCGCAACAGCTCCACTAGCTGGGCCAAAACCTCCTGCTCTATTCCACCCGCCCACTCAGGCTTTGAGGAGTAGAGAAGACGATGGCGAATCGACACCTACGTCCTGCAGCGGGTTGCAATGCATTTGCGTTATGGTGTTCGGTAACTTGTGATTCTATTATATAGCAATCATGGATACAATTATAACTGTAAACATAACAAGCACTTTTGCCAACAAAGACACACATCCGCACACACATCTGCAGAAGATAAAATGTGCAACTTACGCCTTCATAGTCCAATAAACTTGACAAAACCAATCAATCTAGAACAAAAACGGTCTTTTTGCATCCATAAGGGTCCAATTAAAGTCCTCCAATAAAGTGGTTTGTCCAAGACAATAATAAAGCCCATTAAAAAAAAGCCAATGAACAGCAAAGCTTCTACATCTTTCCACATCCTTCAGCTACGTTTCCAAAGATGTCACAATAGCATTCTGATGCTTCAACTTTTAAACATCTATATAAATCTTTGTGTTCCTCGTCCGAGCTGGCATCTGGTTTTAAACTGTACAGCTGGATGGCTCTATTATTGCACCGGTAATGGCTGTAAACTAGTGGGAGAAGCTACGTCATAGAAAACGGCAAAGGTTTTGTGATTTTGGCTGGAAACGGCATAATCATAATTTAAAGACCACTGAGAAACTTTTAAAAATAGCTCAAATGATCGGAATGGGTCTTTAAGCGCGTCTCAGTGAGATATTACATCTGGACTTTGCATTATACCGTGCACACTTCTGTTGTTGCTGCTCCATGTCCTGACCCCCAAGGTCCACCTCTGGTCTTGCTCAGCCTCTGTGTCCACATCTCTCTAAGCCCCTGATGTGACCCTTAAACTGAATTATTAAGTGTTAGAGAATGCAAGTTCAAACATATGTGAGCTAATTCAGAGGATTAGTTAGTTGATTATAAATGTAAGGTTAGAGATTAGATTAGATTAAATTAGATTATAAGGAATAAGTAGATGTGGGAGTTTGGTTCAGATTACCTTGATGCATCTGCATACTTTAAGCAAAGGAACTACACAAACTTAGGGTTAATGTCCCAAGCTTCATTAACTTAAAGTCTAGATTGGAAGTTATAGATTTGAAAGAGAAAAATCAATCAGGATTAAATTAAATACACGTTTAGATATTAACATTGAAAAAAGTCTTTAGTTTTTTGATGGCAGAAATCAAAGAGCCTCCTATCCGTTGATGGAACCCTTTAATCTGTTCGGACTTTGTTGTCAGCGCCATCAGCACTCTGTCCTGCTCACACCTGTCTATTTATTGTCTGCACCAGTCTCCAATCTGTCCCAGCTGATCCTCATCCCTTCTGTGTATCTACAGCTCTTTTTGTCATCCTAGTATCCTGTGTTGTTGTTCCAGTCATCCTCATCATTCTAATAAAGATTGCACCTTTTCCGCGTCTGTGTTTGGGCCTTGTTTTTTCAAGAGAAATACACACCTGGCATTTGGGTTGAGCTCAATTTAATTTAAACCTTATTTGAATTGAAACACTTATTCTTCTCCCCTTCTAGTATAAACTTATTCTACAATAAAACTCTTCTGACAGAATTATAATAATATTCTAATTTGACCAAAAACCCAATTTAACCCAAATATTTAATTAGAGAGACCAATATACGGAGTAATTTTGATCGTCATCAACCCCACGTTGGGCGCCAACTGTCATGAAAAAAAAAATATTTTCCTTTGAACAAGGATGAGGCTGTACATGGCCCCAAAGATTGGGGAAGTTCGAACTCTTCTGCACACTCTCAGTCATTTTGTTTTATGCGTCCTGTCTGGTAGTGTGAAACTTAGACTTGATGTCTGAGTACCAACTAGAATCCTAACAGATTTACGGCAGATATTTAAATGAATTTATGGCACAGATTTAAGTGGAGCATTACGGCTATACTCAACATGATATATATGTGTAATAAATCTTTTTTTGGAAATTGCTGTGGGTCTTTTCTTCTCACAATATTATGGAAACAGATATGGAAAAACAAAGAGTGGAAAAGAGAGAAGATGAAGAGAGGTAGGGAAGAAAAAAAGAGAGAATTGAAGATACAAGAGAGGAAGCGGAACAAAGAAAATAAGAAAACATCACAGTCTGCCTCCACAACTGTGGGACAGCAGAGAGAGGGGAATAAAGACAGCAACAAAACAAATCAACCATTACAAACTCAGAAATACACAACTACAACACACAAATAGATAAATAAATACAAAAACAGCATCACTGTAAAGCTAATGGTACCGATTATCGCATGATCTGGCTGGGGGTAAGAGTGGCCCAAGAATTTATCTGTAAACATAGAAATCCCCACATCTGTAGGTGTGTGTATTTGGATACTTGCGCATATAAGGTTTCTTCATAGGAATGTTCACTAGCTAGAGTGAGGTACCATTAATCCGTCACCAAGTAACTGACGCAGACACAAAGGAAATCTGAGCCAAAGACATAGAAGGACCCCCAAGGCACAGCAGCCCCACGCAGGCCAACGCAGGATTCATCGTAACCTCCAGGAGAGGAACAGAGGGTAGCCCCGGGTGAATATCCAGTAGGTACAATGCAGGGGCCCTGGTGAGTAGGGGCCCTGCCGGGCAGCAGCAATGAGCCCGTGGGCTCTGCCTGCAGCCGGCTATCCCAGGGCGGATCTGGCCATGGACCTGGAGACCCGAGGACAGAGGGTGTCTGACTCCTGCATGGACCCAACCAGGGACCAGCCCATGGGGCCACCATCAGGCCACCATCAGGCCACCATTAGGCCGCGGCAAGAAAACAGCCGACCCCCCCACCCCCACGTCACGCAGGCCAATACCCAAAACAGACACCCCAAAGCCCCTCCGTAGGATGTTGAGGTAGTACCCCAACAGCCACAGTGGGCGGATGGCATCCCCAGGCCAAGCCCAGCCAGCACTCACGCTCTGAGCTCAATAAGCTCCCGAATCTCATTCCTGCTCACTGCAAGAACACAAAGACCAAGCAAGGCCAATCAAACTCAACAATGAACCAATCAGAATCAGAATCAGCTTTAATGGCCAAGTATGACACATACAAGGAATTTGACTCCGGCAACTTTTCTCTCCAGTACAGAACTTAAATAAGTGAAATTAAAAACGGAAATAAAAATAAATACAAATAAAAAATAAAGGATAATATATACACCAAACCAGGGTTATTGTACAGTAAGTATATACAGCAGTGCAGAATTTTAGTTTATTGTTAATGTGAATGGACACACTTTGTGACTATTCAGAGTTCATCAGAGCGACAGCCTGGGGGAAGAAACTGTTCTTGTGTCGGGTGGTTTTGGCGTACAGCGCTCTGTAACGCCAGCCTGAGGGGAGGAGCCTAAACACATTGTGGCCAGGGTGTGAGGGGTCAGTGGTGATTTTTCTGACCCGCTTCCTGACCCTGGCCCGGAATAGGTCCTCAATGGAGGGAAGATCAGTACATATGATCCTCTCTGAGGACCTGACTGTTCTCTGCAGTCTGTCCCTGTCTTGCCTGGTGGCGGATCCGAACCAGACAGAGATGGATGAGGTCAGGACAGACTGGACTATTGCTGTGTAGAATATGGTCAGCAGTTCCTGAGGCAGGTTGAACTTTCTGAGCTGACGCAGAAAGTACAGCCTTTGCTGGGTCTTCTTCCTTATAGAGTCAATGTGGGAGGTCCACTTCAGGTCCCGTGTGATGGTGGATCCTAGGAACCTGAAAGACTCTACTGTGGGGACTGGCCTGTTGGTGATTATGAGAGGAGATGTTGATGGGGGTCTCTTCCTGAAGTCCACTGTCATCTCCACAGTTTTGAGCGGGTTTAGCTCCAGGTGGTTCTGACTGCACCAGAGGACCAGCTGTTCCACCTCCCTTCTGTATGCAGACTCGTCGCCGTCACGGATGAGTCCAATGACGGTGGTGTCATCTGCAAACTTCAGGAGTTTCACAGAAGGGTCTCTTGACGTGCAATCAGTGGTGTAAAGGGAGAAAAGCAGTGGGGAGAGAACACATCCCTGGGGGGCGCCGATGCTGAGGGACCGGGTGCTGGATATGAAGTTACCCAGTTTCACCTGCTGCCTCCTGTCAGTCAGGAAACTGGTAATCCACTGACAGGTGGAGGGAGGCACGGTGAGCTGGGACAGTTTTTGGTGGAGGAGCTCTGGGACGATGGTGTTAAATGCAGAGCTGAAGTCCACAAACAGGACCCGAGCGTAGGTACCTGCAGAGTCTAGGTGTTGCAGGATGTAGTGGAGAGCCATGTTGACTGCATCATCCACTGACCTGTTTGCTCTATAGGCGAACTGCAGGGGGTCTAGCAGGGGATCCGTGATTTCCTTCAGGTGGGACAGCACCAGTCGCTCAAAGGATTTCATGACCACAGATGTCAGGGCAACTGGTCTGTAGTCATTTAATCCTGTGACAGGGGACTTCTTGGGAACCGGGATGATGGTGGAGCGTTTGAGGCAGGAGGGGACCTCACACAGCTCCAGGGAGTTATTGAAGATCTGAGTGAAGATGGGAGCCAGCTGGTCAGCACAGACTTTCAGACAGGACGGAGACACTCCATCAGGACCTGATGCCTTCTTAATCCTCTGTCTCTGAAATAGTTGGCACATCCTGTTCACAGATAGTCAGCGCAGGCAGGGGGTCAGGTATAGGGATGGTTTGGGGTGGTGCTAGGCCTTTTGTGATGGAGATGGTGGGGGAGGTGGAAGGTGTGAAAGTTGTTTCAAACCTGGAGAAAAAGTCATTGAGGTCCTCAGCCAGGCGGGGGCTCCCCACAGGGTTTGGGGGATGGTCTCCTGTAGTTGGTGATGGTCTGCAGGCCCTTCCAAACTGCAGAAGAGTCGTTGAAAGAAAAACGCTCTTTCAGTTTTGCACTGTAGTTCCTTTTTGCTGCCTTGATCTCCTTTGTCAGCTTGTTCCTGGCCTGCTTGTACAGGTCCCAATCCCCACTCCTGTAGGCCTCCTCCTTGTCCTGACGTAGCCGTCTCAGTTCTGCAGTGAACCATGGTTTATTGTTGTTGAACGTGCAGAAGGTTTTGGTCTGCACACACATGTCCTCACAAAAGCTGATGTAAGATGTCACAGTGTCAGTCAGTTCGTCCAGGTCTGAGGCTGCTGCTTCAAAGACGCTCCAATCAGTGCAGTCAAAGCAGGCCTGTAGCTGCATCTTTGACTCATCTGTCCATCTCTTCACAGTTCTTACTACAGGCTTAGCAGATTTCAGCTTCTGCTTGTAGGATGGGATGAGGTGGACCAGGCAGAATAGAACACACAGAACAAGTGACTGAGCGGAGATGCACCCGACCACCAACAAGCCATCATCAAACACCAACCTAATGGGCCCTCCGCCCAACGAGGTGCACAGGCCAACAGGGCAGAGAAGAAAACATCGGGCCAGGCACACCGGCCAACCAACACACAGGTCCACCGAGCCCCAGTCAGGCAGGCACCCTCTCATTCCTAAAAACCTTCTGGCCATTAAGTAAAAGAATATTACCCTCCTCATTCTCTCTGATACCATTTAATGTGTAGTTCCCCAAGAGTGACAAAACAATTTACCCTGCATACCTAAAGGAACGAGGTCAGAGGACCTCCTATCAAATCCTCACTGATGTCTGTTTAAACATTGAGGATCTTCTACATGATATATTGTTTAGATGCATTTATTAACATGTTTGTCTGATCCCTCACCTAGGTCCAGTTTGCCATGAGAGACCCTACCAGGGGCATAAAGCCCCCGACAACTTAGCTCAAGGAGACACTCAAACCCCTCCACCACAATAAAGTGGCAGCCCAGGTCGGGGATAGGATTCTTCCTCAAATGGAGGAGTTCAACTACCTGGGGTCTTGTTTACAAATGAAGGAAATATGGAGCGGGAGATTGATAGGTGGATTGGTAAGTGTCTGCAGTTATGCGGGCATTCTACATGTACCAGTCTGTCATGGTGAAAGAGAGCGCTGAGCCGAAAGCCAAAGCTCTCGATTTACCCGTCAATCTACGTTCCTAGTACCCTAATGTATGGTCACAAACGCTTGGTGGTGACCAAAAGAATGAGAGCATGGATACAGGCGGTTAAAATTAGTTTCCTCCGTAGGTTGGCTGGGCTGTCCCTTAGAGATAGGGTGAGAAGCTCAGTCATCCAGAGGAGACTCAGAGTAGAGCTGCTGCTACTCCACATTGAGAAGAGCCAGATAAGGTGGCTCGGGCATCTAATCATGATGGTTCCTGGATGCCTCCCTGGTGAGGTGTTCTGGGCATGTCCCACCAGGAGGAGGCCCAGGGGAAGATCCAGGACAAGCTGGATTGACTATATCTCTCGGCTGGCCTGGGAACGCCTTGGGATTCCTCTCAAGGAGCTGGTCCAAGTGGCTGGGGAGAGGGAAGTCTAGGTCTCCTTGCTTAAGCTGCTACCCCCATGACCCGACCCCAGATAAAGCGGAATATAATGGCTGGATGCATGGAAAAACTGGAGAAATATTCATAGGAGACATTTTGTGTTATAAGGTTACTAATCTGTGTACTTAATGTCTCCCACTACATGTAATCTAGTGGAAAACATCGGAAATGCATACAGATGTTCAATCTCACATTTAACAGTTTTGTGCAAATGACGAAACTGAGGTCAAACTGAACTCCTCTGCTCATCAACCTTCTTTAGGTTGGCTGATATGGTATAAAATATACCTTCCCAAGATGGAAAGCACACTAAAAGTGAAATAAACACTGAAAGTAAAAAATATATAAATAAATGTGAGCGTGTCAAGAAAAATGCATCAGATGGGCAAGAGGTAAAGAAATTAGACCAGCAAGAAAGGGATATGGAGAGGAAAAGGAAAATTAGGCAAAAGCTGAAGGGGAAAAAAGAGATGCAGAGGTAAACAGACATGAAACGGTGCAGTGTGTCACATCTTGCTGGCGGAGAGTTGAAAGAGAGCAGGACATTGCCAAAGATTGTGAGCGACAGCAGGAGAGAAGATGAAGAGGTGTGAAGGCCGAACGGAAGTAAGAAGGCAAACGGCATGAGATGAGTGGTGGAAATTGGCCATGGGACGGAGCTTGAATATGTCCATGGGAGCCAAGATGAGCTTTTATACTCAAATCCAGCAGCATTAGGCAGCGTGTCTCTCATCAGATGCTGCAATGACACTATACCGCACTCTGCAGGAAGCATCCATTCTAATCATTCCCCTTCTCTGCCAGCATGTCCAAAAACAACCTTCCAAAGAATTCAAGGGCATGAGTTTTCACACTCTATTACACAGGTAATCTGGTGCATGACACCAGTGTAGCAATAAGACAGAAGAAGGCTCACTGTTATTTGGACAGGAATTTCACTTTTTACTTTACTTCATAAAAATATTAAATAGACAGAATCTAACAACAAGAAAACACAAACCCTAATCTCACTAAAGGAATCTATAGTCATTATCCATGATAAGTTCACCATAACCAACTGAGATCATGATTTCTATAAAACCCAGGTACAGATGTACATCAACAAAAACTTTAACTAACACTTTTTTCCCCAATACAACATTAGCTCAAATTAAAAACAAAGTTCTTAAAGAAGCTAATCAACAGTCCACAGAGAAGTCGTCAGAGGGGCGTGCTCAGCAGTTTAGCCACTGTTGCACATTAGGATTCCATGGACTCTTCTGCAGAAAGCAATGTGCTTTACAGGAGAGTAAAGTAACACAGATAAACAATACGTTGTAACATATTAAAAGAGAAAAACATTGCTATAATGCAGTACAAAAGTCTTGGTTCATTTAACATTTTTTGTATTTTACTTAAATACCAACACTAACTTACAAATATTCAACGTTTTGACCAAAACTTTTTCAGTGTTTCTGAAGGTTGTTCAAAATTTTGATTTGGACTCGGGCTAGCATTTTACTCATTTTTTTGTCTAGAACCTGACCATTTTCAGATCAAATAGTTTATATGTGAAAGTAGCAGCGGGCTGGACTTCTAAAATAAATGAAATTAATGTTAAGTCTTGTAATTGTATTGGGTAATGAAGTGTTTTAAACTAAGTAAAAATGAGCCCAACTATGTGTAATCCCATTATCTTGAACAGCCTGTGTGCTGCAAAATAGTCTGCGATTCGGTGGCCGAATTTCCCACACAGTTACACTCGGATGCGACGTCAATCAACAATTCTTGCGCATTCTCGATATAACAGGAAGAAGGAAGAGAAAGAACCCGGACTTCAAACGCAGTCGATTAAACACTATCGCTTACTTCGTCGCTAGACATGTTGCTTGTTGTCATACAGCTGGTGATGAGCGCAAGGCTGCGAGTTAAATTTCTTCAATCCGGCCCCCTGCTCCTTTAAGCAACTTGATCTGAGACCTTAAAAGCATATAAAAGCATGTTATGATAAAGAAAAACCTATTTGTTCACATTTTTCCACTTTAATCTGGAGAAATATAAAAAAATGTATTGTTTGACACAAACAGATAGTGTTGTACAAACAAACAAAATGGTTCCTAAAGTGTGATAAGATCAAAACCTGGCATTTCAGAGTTCTATTTTAGGACCAATCCTGTTCCCACTATTCATTTGTACTTTAAAAAAACAGAAAAACATCTACCTAAATTTACAAGGATGACATTAACTAATGATCACATAATACAGAACTATTTATGAGATACTAAGTAATAGACAAAAAATAATTATGAGCTTAACTTTCAAAAGACAGAATATATAACCACTGCTCATGACACCCTGACTTACAAAAATTACAAAAGAAGTATGTCATTTAGGTTCAGCTGTCCACTCTAGTTTGAGAAATTCAGGTGTCTTCTTTAGATAGAAATCAATGCAATCACTCCAAAGAATCAGTCCAAGGAGACTTCGGTCAGAGGCTACATTTTTAAAGTGGTTACCAGTTATTTCCAGGGTTCATTTTAAAATCTTGGTGTTAACCTTTAGAACTATGCATGCTCATCATTTTATTTTGAACCTCCTAAAGTTTTCCATGTCAACTCGGATCCCCAGGTCTGCTAGCTTGAGACAGTTGTTAATTGCAAAGATCTGGATTAAACCCCATGGAAATCACTTCCTTCAGAAGTTATACTACAACTGTAAAACATATGTCCCTAGTTTTTACATTTCATTGACAATTTTGATTGTTCAATTCTTTTAAAATGCAGATGAAACTCAGTCTTTCAGGACCTGACAATTCTCACACAATATGTAAAATCAGTGTGCACAATATTATCAAAATGCTAAAATTTTTGGCTATTATAATCCAAGTGTCACAAATTCCCACTTGACATGCCAATTTAGTAGGTTGGAGTAGAGTTCTCTACAGTATAGTCCCATTCATTGTAGAAGAGACTTCAGCTCTTCAGCATTTTTTGGTCTCATGTCTCTCATCTTTCTCTTGGAAATGCCACATAGATTCTCCATGGGGTTCAGGTCAGGAGAGTTTGCTGGCCAATCAAGCACAGTAACCTCATGGTCATTGAACCCAGTTTTTGTACTTTTAGCAGTATGGGCAGCTGCCAACTCTTGCTGAAAAATGAAGTCAGCATCTCCATAAAGCTCGTCTGCGGTGTGAAGCATAAGGTGCTCCAAAATGTCCTGGTAGATGACTGTGTTGACTCGGGACTTATTAAAGCCCAGAGGACCAATACCAACAGATGACATGGATCCCCAAATTAACAGACTGTGGAAACCTCACACCGGACTTCATGCATCTTGGATTGTGTGCCTCTCCATTCGTCCTCCAGACACCGGGAACTTGGTCTCCAAATGATTCAAAATTTGCTCTCATCAAAAAAAAAAAAGAGGAGCACTGAGAAAAACACCAGCAGCAGCTTGACAAGAGGAATACAACCTTTGAAGCCAATGTCCGGGATGTTGGAGTGTGTTGATGATGTTTTTTTGTTGTCAGGTCAGTAGTCTTTCCCATGGTTGTGATTCCTTTTGAACCAGCCTGAGAGACCTTCTAAAGGCTCAGGAACCCTTCTTAGGTGTTTTGGATTAATGAGCTGATTAGAATGTGACACTTTGAGCCTAAAATATTAAACCTGTTTTTTTTTACAATATTCTAATTTTCTGAGATTTTATATGTGAGGTTTCATAAGCTGTACATGACAGTAATCAAAATCATAACAAATAAAGGCTTGAAAATCTTGATTTGCATGTAATGAGTGTATATCATTTATATGATGTATTAGTTTCATCTTTTGAGCTGATTTACTGAAATGAATGAACTTTTCCACGATATTAAAATTTTTTGAGTTTCACCTGTATTTACACTGTAGGTAGAAAGGGTAAACATTAACTGAGAAAAACAGTCAAATCAATGTATGCATAAAATGATGACGCAAATTATGACAGTTTCTCCAACCAGAAAGAGATAACAAGCAGAGCCACTTAGTGACTACATGGGTGGGCGTCTTCCAAAACAAATCTACCTCCTGGCAGTAAACCCACCCTTGTTATAAAGGGGGTTAGGGGCCAGCACCTACTCACCCCACACTTGCTGAGAGCGATGTACCACCATCTCTCCCTTACTGAGCGGAAACTGCGACCGCCCACGCAGCTCAGAACCTCCTCGTTGTCGCCATCCTCCACCTAAAGGGAGAGAAAGAAATGCAGAGTGTCTGATGAGATGATGATGCAAAGAAGATGTTGTTATTCCAAACAGGGCGGCACATTTTTTACCTCGGTGACATCCCAACTCGTCACACAAGAGTGGAGATATGAAGATACAAGCATATTTCACACCCTGATATAGCCTGAAATGTAGCGACAAGACCCACTAACAGAATCACCCTGGCAGTCACACTTTTAATGTAATAAACAACCAGGGTTATTGAAAAAGAGAAAAAAAAAACATAAATTATGAGACACAAAGATCTTTTGGGATCAACAATGGAAAAATGTAAATCAGGGGAATGTTATGACAACACATTATGGACCATTAACTCTCACCTCCTCTCTATCTCTGTTTGTTGTTTTCCTATTTTGCATATTTTAGAGCCGTTTTACATTCTTAACCAACATACAGAAAATGTGAAATTGTGTTAAACTGTCTTATAATAGAAGAGATAGGACAGGGGTTATTTTAATGTACAAAAAATCATTCCTTAGGTATAGCAGTTCTTCAATAATTTTTAAATATTTCATTTCTATTGTTAGCATGTAAGTGCAGATGTACTGTATGTTCTTACCACACATCCTGACCAGGTGTAGCGTGTAGTGAGATTGATGACCTGGTTATTTTCTGGCCTCAGCACTGCTTCCTTCTCATAGCAGTTCTATTGTCAGAGCACACATAAAACCAAACACATTTAACAATATAAAAAAAAGACAATAAATAAACTTCGGCATATGTGCAGAGAAAGCAGATTTGTGTTTTTGGCAGCTGGATTACATTTAATATTATTACGTTTGTGGATATGTATTTAGCTGACGTTCAGGTATATTTCTGTCTGGAAATGTGAATTCAGCAATTTTTTGTTGATATTAAGTTCTTATCCATTATATAGGGAGAGGAGGATACAAAGAAAAATCTTTTTTTCACTGAAATGCCGTCTATTGTAACATTAGTGGGTTTGCATAATAGGAGCAGTAACTCAAGTGCAAAAGTCCAATCAGAAGGTTAAGTAGACTTATTTGCATGAATTCCAGATCATTTTGGGTATTTCATTTTGTATTCCGACCTTTTATGGGGATGGACTGGTTGTACAACATGTAACTTTATTAAATTTGAAAAATAATAACTGAGCTCTCAAATCTAAATTTAAATAAGATTTTCTCTTATCTATACAACATCAAAATGATACATACAGGCTCTAAAGTATACATATATCCCCACTACTATTTGGTTAACTGCTCTTAGCAAGGTTCAGAGAAAGCAGGCATCAGCGATTTCTTTTTCTTGTCTGACCAAATACATTTTAGACAACATTTGGCTTGTCCATGTGCCCATCTTCAAATTATAGTCAGTTAGTTCCAGCTTAGTTATCCTAGTCCATGTTGAAACTTGCTTAGTTTTAAACATAGAAACTGGTGGTCTGTCAGTTGGTGGGTAATGGCATGCACATATCTTTATGATATAAATTACTATAATTTATTATTTATATTTAGTATTTATATATTTATCAACCATCTGACACATTCAGATGGTTGATAAATATATACATCCTGCATGTTCTTGTAGAATAAAATAACTTCACAAACTTTTTTATGTAATGGAAAAAAATAAAACTGGAAAACATCACAATCCTGGTTTTGGGTTTTATCTGTGGAAATCAGGAAACAACACTATTATAATAAATTCACAAATTCGGCGAAAGAAAGGGCGAAATACCAAGCCAGAATTATACGCATATTTCACAAAGGGACATTTAACCAAATATAAATAGGGATGCATGTGTATATTTGAGGAAGTATATATACTTTTCACCCTGAGTTGATTAATAAAACTCATAACCAATAGTGTATACAAACTTTGTTTTTAATCATCATCATAGATGTATGGTTTAAATAAATAATTAACTAATAACTAATTTAAATAATAACTGTTTATAAAATATCAACATGGATGATGAATGCAGGTAAACTTCTGACCAGAACTGTATTATCCTATTACTCTAAACATGGAAAATATATACTTTTTTATTGGAATTTGGTCAACTCAAACTTACTTCTTTATGCAAACTTCCATCTACTTAAATGACAAATTTGATCTTTACATTTGACATCTTTACATTTTTGCAAAATATTGTGCAGGGTGTCAAAGAATCCTAGGCTGTTTGATCCTGAAAATCTGTGAGCAGAATCTGACAGATAGCTGAGAAATGATGTGATCTCTGTAAGTGCACTAGAAATATCTAACACAGTCACATCTGTGTGACAGAAGACGTAAGGCAGCAGATTACAGCAACAACTGAATGACTTTAGCAAATGAGTTGCAAAGTGAAAGCTATGCACATTGATACTCTTATTTTTTAACATTCTTTCCACGCTGAATCATTTTTGCATAGATTGTTCCCTGAAGATCAAGTCGTATTTTAAATGAAAAGAAAATGATGCACAATTTTAAAATTGCACTAGGTAAGAATAGGGTAGTAACATCTCCACATTGAAAAATGGTTAAATCATTAGTCGCTGGGTGTGAAAGTCTTTTAACGTTGATTTTAAAAACTGGAATGTACTACATCTAATCGTGGTTCCGTAACAGAAGGACAGAGCATTTAAAATTAATCCCCTTTTTCTTTCTAAAGGCAATGATTGAAACTTCAGATCTTAAACAGGCGTTAAATTAAACTTCTAGAGCAAAGGGACAACAGGGTAAAACCGTTTCTAATTTTGGTGTTGCAGTCATGTAATATTTTAATCATAATCACAAACTCTAGTATTGAGATGGAGCTTTAAAGTTATTGTATTAGCTTCTTTCACAAAAAGCATCCAGTAAGGGTTGGATAAAGATCAGGTTAATTAATGGTAGCATTAGGAAATGATTACTTACACTTATATTTGTTAGAGAATACATCTGAAACTAATGACTTTTCCCCACTGAGGTTTAGGGACTGATATTTCAAAAAGGGCAAAATAACTGAGCCTGGTTATATCCAGGATTTTTTTTCCATAAAAGGTAACCATTTTAGGTTTTCTAGACATCTGTTCGGTCACCAGGGGAAGATGCCTTGGGGGAAACTCAGGAAATGCAGGAGAGATCATATTTTTATCTGGTTGAAAAAACAGTTTTCCTGGAGTAGGCTGGATATGGAGGCTGCAGAAAGATATAGGGACCTCTGTGATAACTGTAGTCTCATTTACCCAACTAACTCATGGATTTGTCCTTTCTTAATAACTTGTTCACCAATCTTCTCCAAAATAAAGAAAAGGTAAAATCAGCATTTTAAATTTATTCTTATACTTATATTTATTAGAAAGATAATGTACATAAATGCAAGGGTGCATATGAATTTCTTTATATTCCGATACAGGAAAAAGACTTGGTCATGATTTGAGGTTGATCAATAGTTCTTACTATGTTGACTTTGCCTGCCTTTTTACTTGGCTGTCTGTGCAGACAGTGCACCAGACCATGGCTGCAAAATAAACAAAATTATTAAAGTGGACAAGCTGATCAACAGCATCAATTCCTTCCAAAAAATACAAAACAAATCCAAGACCTGACAGAATGTTAGAGTTGTATCACCCATGAGTGGATCATTTACTGTACAATTTTTGTTTAAAAAAAATGTATCTAAGACTTATTTAATTACTATGAAGCTACAATCCTATTTAAGGTTTCAAAATGCTTATGTTCTCACATTTTGACAAATTTGGTTGTTTTACACAGGACTCTTTAAGGTGTGAAAAGGAGCCATCTAAATTTGAGAACGATTTAGATCAATTTTCTGAAATATATCATCTATAAGGTTTGTTTAAATGACTAACAATGGTAAATACTGGGAGATAATAATAAATGTAAGGTAACATAATTGAACCCAAACTTGAAATTAGTCAAAAATAAAATATTCTGAAACTTTTTTTTAGAAACCCTGAACACAAAGTGCCCAATACCACTTTGAAAAAGAAAAGAAAAAGTTTCAATTTTTCTAATTAAAGTTCAGGGAAAATTATATGCTTAGGAGGAGAAATTGACATAGCATTTTAGTTATACCACTGCACGAATCATTAGGAATTTATTAACTGACAGTTATTTCTCTGAGCTTAAAAGTTCTTAGGTCCAAGTTAAATTGTAAAAAATATGGTCAGTGTTTCTTCGGTGCAAACAGGCATGAATAAGCATCACTTCTATTTTATCATTCATTCATTTCTTTTATTTTTCTAAATAATAGTCTCGCTTGTATTCTAGCAGGGAGGCAGCACCTCACCTTCTCTGGCTTCTTGTACACAGCTGGCCACTGAGAGCTGTCATCAAAGTAGAGCAGAATGTTCTGACAGCAGCGCGACTGCACAGAAGGGAGACAAAAACAGAAAGAGATCGCATTGGGGTGGTACATTGATCAGTGAAGAGTCCGAGAGGTGATTTGACACGATAGGCCTTCCAATACAAAACCGGCTCAAGCTAAAACATGTAAACCATTCCAAAAAGGAACTAATACATTGGCTAATTTCCTAAAAGGAAAAAGGAAAACAAATCAGATGCAAAGAGAGATGTAGTCTAGGAATAAGGGAGGATGGGAAGTGGATGAGGCTGTGAAGTCAATACAATGGTATGGTGGTATCATTTAATATAATGAAATGAGATAGAATAAAAGAGAAAATGAGAAAGCTAATCGAGTGGAAGATACTTCAGACAGAGAAATTGAGGCAAAGAAGACAAGCACACTCATTTTGCTTGGCAGTGTGGTAAGCCAAGCTGATGTGGAAAAACATTTTTGACATTACAACTATATCTAAAATAAGAAAATAAACCACTAAATATAAGTTAAAATAAAATAAATTTTTAATAAAACCATAAATAAGCATAAAGTTTAAACAAAGACAAAACATTTTCTCTGCAAAATAAATGTTTGCTTTGAATGTAAACGCATCAACAATTTCTGAAGAAATATTGTCAGCATATTTTGCAACTGTGTTGCATCAACTCATTTTTTACTTCACTGGGAGCTTTTAGCAACCAAGAATATTAGTGCTTATCATTTTAAAGACAAATTATGACTGTGGCTCAGGGTGTTCAGAGGGTTGCCTTGCAATTGGAGGGTTGCTGGTTCGAGCCCCAGAGCCCCTAGATCCATCTGTCTCAGTCGTTGTGTCCTTGGGCAAGACACTTCACCTACCGCCTACTGGTGTTGGCCAGAGGGGCCAATGGCGCGATATAGCAGCCTCGCTTCTGTCAGTCTGCCCCAGTAGCTGTGGCTACAATTTTAGCTTGCTTCCACCAGTGTGTGAATGTGAGAGTGAATGAATAATGGAATTTGTAAAGCGTCTTTGAGTGTTCAGAAAAGCGCTATATAAGTTTGATGCATTGTTATTATATTTCAGTATATTCAGCATTTACACACATTTTTCTTAACACATGGTTTGTGACAAGATTGAATGACAGAAGAAACTCAAGTGAAATGTGTGAAATTTCTTAAAACGGTCAAGAATTTGTTTTATCATAAATTGAGATGGACAACATATTTTTCGATGAGAAGTTTGTTAAATCTCAATATTTGATTAGAATATGATTGTCCTTGAACTGTTTATATAAAAGATCAACTGCATATATTTTACAAATTACTAACATTTACTGAGAAAAAAAGTTTGTGATGGCAGTCCTACCTTTGGGTAGCGAAAACGAAAATCTAGTCGCCCAAACTCTGTGAGAAAGCAGAAACGAGTGAGGAAAACCCAGTCCTGCAGGGAGAAGGAAAAAAAAAGTAATAATTAAGGTGAGGAAATAACAAAAAGGTTGTACATAAAATATAAAATATTCTACTCAACTGGAAGCAAAAACCAAGATTAAAAAAAAAACGGTTTTGAAAGAGTCCTTAAAGTTATTAGCATATGTCCATTTCTACCGTTCTTTCTCGGCAACTTTTAGCTCTGCTATGTTCCCGGTGATTATATCTTATTGTTATTGTCCGTGCTTTTGACATATCTGCATTATCAAAGGTGGGCTGAGATATTTGTCAGGTTAAAAAAAAAAAAAGAATCTGTACAGGTAAATATAGATAACATCTGGTATCTATCTGACTACTGATTAGATTAGTTGAAGTAAAAGTCAAAGACGTTTATCCAAATTCCTGATATTATAATTTAGAATAAAAAATAAGTTACATATGGATTATTTAAGTGCCAAAGTTTCAATTAGGTTCAACTTTAGCTAAAGAATGAGAAAGAGAATGTAAAAACACAAAGGGGTAAATGAAGAAGAGAAGACTCAGGGAGGAAAGACAATAAAAGTTTTCATAGATGTGTAGGGGCAATGAAGCGAAAACAGGGCCGGCTTTGCGACACAGGCGGCTGCCTGGAGCGCCATCTGCTTGACAGGGCGCAAAATTGAGGGAAAAAAAGGTATTAAATGTATGTATCGTATTTTGAAATGCACTCTCTATATATAGCTACTCCAAATTTCTCATGAAAATAAATTCAATCAGCGCACACGCTGTACACTTTTACTGTGCACTGTCATCAGGCATTTCTCCTCTGCATTTTCTTTCTCGCCGTCTTGCCGTATTAAAGTTTACTTGTAAATTTCCCGTATTTTATCGTCATAAGTAAAACCTCTGCCTCTAAGTTTAGAGAAGTGCGAGAGCTGCTGCAGTTACAGTGGCAGGTCTGGAAAAATCAGCTCCTAGAACGGGAGCAACAATAAGATGAACTTGGTGAAGACAGAGTCACAAAAACCAAATAGAATACACATAAATATATCGGGGAAATGGGACAGCAAGTTTCCTTCCCTCCAGAAGAAATGGACGGGGCGCAGCATCAACACAGGTAGGAGTGGTTCTGTTCACTTAGTGACTAGTGACAGATTAAAACATGTTGGAAATGACTGATGAAGGTAGTACGTTGTCGGCAAAGAATATAAAGTCCCATTTAAAAAAATTTTAAGAGGTACTCCATCTGCTTCTGTCTCCCCTTCGATCAGAGTTTGAATTAATAAATGTATTTAATAATGTCAGTCAGTCCTGCTGTATTTATCATTGAAATTAGTTTAATTCAGCCTAGTTCATATTCAAGATGGTTAAGAGAATAAAGAATGGCAACAGATTTTAAATTAATAATAAAATGTTTTTTTTCCTTGAATCAGTCGATCTTAAGGAGAATACAATTCAAGGTTTTTTTGAGGCATGAGACAATACCATATGGGTTTGTTTCCTCTCTGCTCTAGAAAAATGTGTTTCTTTAATATATATGATGTCCACTGTGAAGCATCTTGATGTGCTAAATAAATTAATCAAATCAATTATTATGAGTAATAATGCCACAAAAATAGTTTTCATAATTAGATGTTTACAATTTTTATACTGAGTTAAAAATATTTCATTTTGAGTGATAAGCAGGGGTGTATCTAGAAAGTTTTTAAAGGGGCCCAGTTATGATCTTGGGGTGTCCCACCAAAATAAAAGCAGGACTGAAATACAAAAGGGGCGGGGCCTAGATTGAGTGACAAACAGCAGAGTTACAACATGGGGTCAAACAAAGATGTGCTTCAACATAAATAAATAAAACCCATAAATGCTGAAATCTCGCCTGGGGCACAAAATACCCCAGGGCCGGCCCTGAGCGAAAAGGTTGAGGAAGAGAGTTATAGCAGCAGGGAAGAGCTTCCAGATTGTTAAAAAAGGATCAAAAAATAAAAGTGAAATGGGGAATAGGGGAGGTGACAAGAGGTTAAACTTTCAGAGAGAGTAAACAAAGAAGACATTAAGGGACTGCTGCACGTTAATGAAAAATGTCTGCCTGTCCCTAATATTATTCAGCCATCGACTTGGCAGCACGAGGCCAGATAATAGTGCTGATGGTGTGCTTCACTTAGATTACATAAGGCACTGCAGCAGTGTTGGCATGGCGGATCAGTCACTAGTGGTCCTCATATATATAGCTGGGGGCAGACACATTCTGTAGATATGGATCTCAATGCTGAATGGAACACATACACCACACCTCCAACCAAATGTGCTATTAGTATGCTATTAACACACACCTTTCCATCTGGATTACTGTCAAGTCTAAATGGCCCCAGCTGAGGCGGGAAGAGTAAATGAGGGGTAAACCAGAAGAAGACATCTAACCTTTCCATCCTGATATATTTATGCAATTAACAGCTTTCTCATATTTACTAATAACGGAGAGACTTTTAACACTATGTGAAAGCCTCATAATGCACAATTATCAGTATCTTGAGTGCTTCTTATCAAAAGAGCGAGAGGAAAATCTGAATAAATTTAGCAGTAATATGAAGTCCCCTAATATGCACTTTTCTGTTTTATTTATTTATCTATTTTAAGCTCAAAACAACTTTGATTAGACGTTAAAAAGCAAGTAACAAACATTTAAATATAAGGATTCCATTTCAATAGGCATTTTACGATAGATTAAGTGCACTTTACCTTTAAAGAAAAAAGGGCATCGGGTCAAGTGTCTGATTGTGATTTTTAGATTTTAAATTTTCCTCAAAAGCATAAGGACACTATGTCTTTTGTGACATGGTTGATCATTTCCAACATGCACAGAATTCAAACGGTTAAATACAGATACATGACAGCTTCTGTGATCTGCAATTCAGCCTTTAACCAGTAAGTTTATTGACTTTACACAATCTGCACAGACTTTTAGAGTGCAAACAACCTCAGCAACCTGCAGCCCTCTTCCTTTCTTCTCCCATTTCTCTCCTAGCCTGGTTACAAAACTCTTTATGTGCTAGAATGATACATGCTTCCCCAATGATAGGAAACATATCTGTTCCTGTTTTGAAAATCTTAGTCCAAGAAATCATTTAGCAACTTGATGCAGGTCATACTGACCAGGAGACGATAGCCGATTTACTGACGTCAGACCTTGATTAGTTAAACAACACCTCACGTTTCTCAAAAACAAAAAAACAACAACAAAAAAACCATGAAGTGTGAATTTTCTACAGAGCATGTACCATTCTACCACAACAATGTTTAGCGTTACTGCAGTTAGGCAAACTAAGAACGTACTCATTTGTTATGTAATATCCAAACAACATCCAGTTAATAAATGTATTTTCTTTCAAAACTCAAGCATATTTCAGAAAAAAAATGCATGCTAGGATTAGAATACCTTTTCACCAATATGTTTTTTCTGAGGAACTTATAGTGTTGTGGTGGGTGACGTCATCCCACCGCTGTTGGGCCTTCTGATAACGGACTTATCAAATGGTTAACCCTCTTCTTTTGATTTGAAAGCAGCAGTGATGATGTAGAGACAACCGGCAGGTTGTGACACCAGCAGGCTGGTGGATATAAGGCAAAAACAGAGCAGGAGCCCAATACTGCACTTTGCTACCAATAACACAAATTGGACAGGCTGCTGTGAAGAGCGTAAAGACAGACAGGACTCTGGCTAAAATAGTTTTCTCCTTAGTGGTGTGGCTTGAAAACAGAATAAAACCGATGAAGCTTCCAAAGATATCCATATTTTCAACCCCTTAGAAGCAGAGATCTGACTACTCTTGTACAAAACGATTTGATCACCATTAGATTCATATTAGCATAAACACCTTGTATGCTAGGGTAATCTTCTAGATGAAAGAGAGAGTTGGCTGGAGAGTTTAGTAGATTCCTGTTTTCTAGGTAGAAATATCTGCAGTCTGCCATGAGAGCTGTATTCCAAGCGTGCGAGGAAATTGATTAAAACACTGCTGTGACATTCATGCATAGCTTTTTTAATAGGAACAATGCGCTACAATACATTAAAGTGAGTTTTTTTTGCGCACCTTTAGCACAACTTCAGCCAAGGAAATTTTAATTTCATCTTTTTATTTTCATCGGAAAAAAATTAACTATTTTTAATTTAACAAAGATTGCAGCTAAAAAAAGATTTATAGTAGACATTAAAGAAAACTTTTAAGTCACAGTGCAAGACGGATGAGCTTTAGGAGGAATTTTATGTGGGCCAATCTGCATGCATCAAAACAGACAATGGAGACTTTGTGGAGCAGAAGTTAACAGGTTTTCAGGGGGATTGATAGGTGCTAGATATATTAAGACAGCCATGTAGTGTGGAGACTCTTGAGAACTTTTCTGCATCTAAACCAGAGTTGTCTCTGTGCCCAAACTTCTTTGTTAATTATGAGTTTTCTATAAAACAGCAGGCTTTACGCTATGATTCTCAACATCTATGAATGCCATTTTTGTATTCTTCGAGTTGCATCATGGACACATTTTCCTGCATGTTTCACATGTTTCACAGTTCTAATTTACCCGAGTAAAGAGTTTCAATTATCTTTACAGTTTCCTATGGTCTGCACAATCCTGTTAGTGACATCAATTTAACCTAAAGGCAGCAAAATAGGGAAACATCTAAAACATGTAGAGCACCCTGATGACAAGATTGGAAAAGAATACCTTCATGAATAAATTGGCGAGGAAGGATAATGACAGAAGCTATGCCTTCAGGTCCTTAGTGAAAGAATAGTGGAGATTTTAAATTTCCACTCCAGAGAAAGTTTCCAATATGCAAAGGCATCATAGGAACATTTAATATAGGAATATTTTGCAATTGATTTAAAAAGAGAAACCAAGACATGATGGTTGATGCTGCCAAATAAAGAGGTGAGACACTTACTTTAAAGGGCTAATCCGGCCTAAGGAGTCCTACAGAGTTTAAAGATGTAGGACCCTGCAAGGGACCAGGTAAGTACAGTCAAACAACATGGCATTCAACTCACACAGCTTTAGAACCAAAAAATATGGTGTAGAAGGAGTTTAGCCATATTAAGGTGTATGATTTTCAAATTGCCTAAAAGTGATTTGCGTTTTCATGGATAATGTCATTCAGGGGAAAAGGGGCATCGTTTTAGTTACAGTTGTGAAGGCATTTTTTGACCCTATTTACAAAAACAGTCCAGTAGTGGAAAGAATGCCTCTTTCACAGAAGTTAAAGATTTTAACAGATGATGAGGAGACATGGTTGGTTCTTCTCAGCTGATGTTGGTGAAGGGTGACACATGAGGTACAGCTCCAAATCAAAATCCAAAAGGTTTATTGCCAAATGTATTAAAAGGGACACAACATTAGCAAATTACTGCTGTACGTTTTGAAAATATATGAAGACACAGACACTTCTAAGCATGCAATAAGGAAAAAAGAAAAAGGAAGAAGTAGATCGATATATACATGAGTCTAGGTGATGATCAGTGCAAGCAGGTAAACCAACTTCATTATCATTAACTGAATCTGTCTCTGTGACGGACATGCCCCAGTTTCATTCTGCCACTCCCCGAGTGAGAGCTAGAAATAGGCAGCAGCCATCCAACCACCCACAAACCTGTATGGAAAAGGTAGATATAGAATCTTAATGGAACAATGGATAACACTTGGTCTGAAGAGTATTGCATATTTTTATTAAAGGGAAATATATATCCTTGTTTGCAGTACATCTTCTATTCCATTTCTTACAAAATATTTACTGTGCTGAAACACAGAAAAAAAAGAAGCATCATCTTTGGCTTATACCAAAAAACATCGTTTATGCAGTCTGCTTCACAGAAGAAACCAGCTGCTTTCTATGCCAATGATTGTCCCACTTCTTTTTATTTTGATTTTGTGAGGACATTTTTTTGAGCCTCTGGCTGTGGATGTTTTCAAGCTCTCAAAGATGTTCTAAAAGAGAACTTTGACAGAAACTTTCACATAAAAATCCAATGCAGCAACACCCGACAGGAAACTGCGTGAGTTGTTTTCTCAAAATTGAGCCTCTTTGAAACAGTCTGAATATATTTTACTTTTTTTTATTCTGTCAGTTTTCTGTAGCAAATGCATCTAAAAAGGCAGAATTTATTTCTCCAACTAGACAAAAAAAATCCTAAAGAATTTGGAATAGTTTTGTGAGTTGCTTTAAACGGAATCCTTATGTCGTCGAGGGAGAATCTTAACCAACATACTTCAAATGCAAACTTGTGGCTATTTGAACAGATAATAAAACAAACCAAGTATGTATTTTAGAGTTCAAAATGTATCTTTTTGAGCTCCAGTAGAAAATATTTCAATGTAGGCCAAAACAGTAGAGTGGAAAGATTGTATAACAAAATTACAGATCCAGTCCAACTGTATTATGCCACCCACTCCCAAAAGTTAGATATGAATAAGTAAATAATCAGTTCTGCAAAAACAACAAAAATTATTTCCTTGGTGGAGTCTGGAGGATGATCGTTATAACTCACACCTCGAGGACCAAAACTGGCTGCATAACAGTGGATAGGTCTGCATTACTTGGCAGATGACAGCGGGTGAACAGAATGTGGCTCAGGCAGGTATCTTCTTTTAGTACCCATTGAGCTCTGAGCAGACACCTAACCTCTGTGATCTGACGAATGATGTTCCAGTCTGTGCAGCCTGTTCCTGCTGAGCTCCAGTCATTTCTGCTCCACATTTCTACTTTTGATACTGATTGGTGAATCCTTTCTAATCAGGGGCAACAGACAGGTTTAAAGCAGGGAAATATGGCCTGACAGATTAAAAACAAGGGCGTAGGATGAGATTAAAATGTTGATTGAATGTTGTTGGCAAAGCAAGTTTATTTCTGAAGGCTCATTCATATACAAAGTAATTTACAAAGTTTTATATGGCTGCACAATATATTGCAAATCTATCAAAATTGGCATATTAGTATTTGTAATATCTCCTTCATTGATATATTCCCTAGATGCATTTACTAACATGTAATTAATCAATTAATTTAAATTATCTCGAAATATTCCCATTACATAGGTTAACTGGTCTTTCTAAAATGCCCTTAGGTATGAGTGTGTGAGCATGGTCGTTTTTCCTGTGTGCCTCTATGTTGCTCTGCGATGGACTGGTGAACTGTCCAGGGTGTACCCCGCCTCTCGCCCAATGATTGGTAGAGATAGGCATCAAACCCCCCACAACCCTGCATTGGGATAGATGGTATAAATAATGGATATATGTTATGAACATGCATTTTACAGTAGGAAATAGTCTCACAGCAGCAGATGCTCACACTAGACACAGATAAAATTGACCAAAATGCTAAAGGTCACAGAGTGTGAGGTACAGATGAGAAAGAGAGAAAAGGAGAAAAAATGACAAAGCCGAATTGACAGCGTCAACGCAATATTACCCAATATCGTCAATGCGAGATTTTCTAATACTCTGCAGCTCTGAAGTTTCAAAACACAATTGAAATATAAAGAAAATTTTTAAATAATTAACAACATATGAATAAACTGAAAGGTAATCTTGATTTTTATGGAAAAGCTACCGTACGCATGTTTAATGTTTTTTTTCCTGAGATCAAGAAACCCGCGGCTTCAGCTTTTTAGGGAAACGGCTCCAGAGCTAAGGAGCTTAGACACTAAATGTCTCTCTTTGTTGCATCTATTTCTGGAAACGGCCAGTTTTTACATGACAGATAACTTTAATGTGTACTTAGGTCTATTCAGTGCCTTATGCAACAGTCACAAGATTTTATAGTCAATCCTTTCACAAAAAGGAGCCCATGCAGTAAATCATGCTCTAGAGGAAAATGATAAACTTTCCCGGTGTTAGTCATGACTGTCAGGAACATTGTTGAGGAGCTGAAGCTGCTAGATTATTTTAAGAGTTGGACTGGTAAAGACACCATTACATAAGGATCAGATAATTTAAAGATAAGACTAAAGAAAAATTATATTTCGACTGCAGTGAGTCAGCTGATTACACAGTTCAGTCCTGGGTTCAAATATTGTCTGGGGGCTTTCTGCATGCTCTCCCACTGCATGCATGAGCCCACTATGGGGTTTTTTCTCCATGGTGGACTAAAGATAAAAAAAGAAGAACTTAAGCGTTGGAAGAAAGAAAGACCTAAAAATGTTTAGCAATAACAATTGACTATTTGTCAAAATGAGCCTCTTTTCAGCAGCAGTCTGGATTCATTCTGTGATCAGACCACAGAAATCCAACAACAGAAACAAATGAATGTTTTCTTTCAAAAAAAAAAAAAATCAGCTATGCAAGAATGCAATATAAAGTGAAGCTTTGAAGCAGTGAAAAAAAAATCATGCCCCCCCCCACCTCTGCATACATTTAAGGAGATCTTTCTGTCATCTTGGGAACATTACAGTGAATAAAGAAACAAAAATCACAGGGTGACTCCAGGTGTTCATCTGTCAGCCAGAAATGAAACCCTTTGTATGCTTTGGTAAAACTCATTTTATTTATTTATTTACTAGGCAGGATCCTGGGAAGTTAGAGTTTAAGAAGTTAAGAATGAGTTGGCTTCTTCATTTTCATTTCAAGACAGTCAATCATTTCATCGCCAGGTACTTATATCCTCTTTCTGAAGAGCCTCTGTTCAGTGACACTTCCTGACATATGGGGGGGGGGGGGGGGGGTATTGTATACAGATGCAACAAACATAGGCCCAATACTGATGAAAACATCAGTATTTTCTATTATGTGACTCAACCATAGGAGTGTAATAGGATCTCGTACCACAAGATCTTGCAATATTAAAACTAAACACTATTTCTGCTCTAAGTGAAGCTTGGTGCACAAAGGGCTATCCAGGTAATGTCTCCATTTGACAAATTATACTGTTAGGTGTATGGTTTAAGTTTAACACTGTATCTATGTTTGGTACTCTTATTTGAGGTAAGAAACTAAATATTTTTAGATGTCTTGTTCTTTTGACAGTCAGAAAAAAGGCTCATGAGGCTAGTTGACAGAAGGTAACAAAAACCATGAAGAATACACCACTCTTAAATTGTTTTTCTGACTGAATCTTGGATACTAAGTAGAACAAAAAATCCTGACACCATGACAGAGTAACAGAAAAGATAAAAACAATATGTAGGCACTGAGAGAATAATGAGACTAGCTAACCACTAGCCAGTTGCACATGCTGTAATGCTTCTATTGACTATGAACTAAGGGATTTTTCACAGTTTTTAATAAGTTCAAAGTCGGAGTATTCGCAGTTCAATATTCACAAACTCGCTTTGGGCGACTGTGGCTCAGTGGTAGAGTAGTTGACTTGCAATTGGAGGGTCGTAGGTTCGATTCCAGCTTCCTCCAGTCACATGTTGATGTGCCCCTGGGCAAGGTACTTAATCCCAAAAATTCTAAATCGTCCTACCAAGCCTTGTTGGCTATCGGTGTATGAATGTGAGTGTGAATGGGTGAATGTAGCTTCAATGTAAAGCGCTTTGAGTGGTCAGTATGACTAGAAAAGCGCTATATAAGTTGTGTCCATTTACTTATTCCGATTTTTCTGTGGAACATAACTAAATATTATTTATAGAAAAATTCAATTATTTGTGAATTTTTTTTGCATAGAGCATACCTGAAATATTTGAAGTTTGGGAAGCTGAATTACCTAGGCTCAATGCTACCTGACATGCTACTGGGTGGTGTTTGCAAAGAAGCCAATCCAGGAGCAGCATTCATTTTCCTCTGCGCTTACTGTTTGTACACCCGAGAGCGGAGATAAGGAAAACTGAAAGTTAGCTTCTGTGGTAACGCCAAGAAGGATTCTGCTGTGAGCATTAATTAATATTAAGGTATATTTGGTATTCAAACTATTAAAATAGGCAGTTTTCAGCCATCATAAACAAGGTGTAAGGTATTTGCAAATTCTAGCTATTGATGAGCGGTCATGGTCCCTATTCCCAGCGAATACTAGTCCACTGTACTTTGATAAAATTTGAACCACATAATTCTAAATTTCACACAAGTAATTTAAAGCACATTTGAAGATTTATCAAACTTTTATTTATTTAGTGACCACACAAACGTGACAACACAAAATACAAATACTAGGAAAATTACATTCCCAAACCCAGATTTGTATGCTCAACTGGAAAAATATATATTTCTTGTGATTGGAGAAGCTTAGGATTTTTGATGGCTTGTTTTCCAGTGATGGAAGGATGGAGTTGGACAAAGACTAATTAGGGGCTTGTCTGCAGGAATGTGGGTATTGCTATAGTGTATTGTGGTTAAAAAAATGGGAAAAGGAAAGTTATCTGCCTGTGGTCCAACCTTGCCTGTGGTAATGAGAAATGGATCATTACTGAAAGAATTGAGACCCATGGTGTTTCTCAATGTCAAGGCTTACGGGGACATTGTCCTTCCTTGGTCAAAGAAAACGGTTTGGAACAGACTTGGCTTACATGACCGCAGCTGCCGGCTTACGTGCTCTGTTTATGTCCCGCCCATCGTAGTAATATTATCAACCATGGAACTTGAAATGTATAACGAGAGTTTTACTTTTTTTTTATTTTTTTATATGTCAGTTAAATCAAATGTGCAAACGAATTAGTACCTGGTAGCCACCGAAGCTGCAACTACTAAACAACTAACCAACCATATATAACTGCTTTGGATCTAAAAAATTATAATAAAAAAAATAAAACAAACATTTTAGATATAAGCCCGATAGTTGAAATTAGTTGACTTACATTTAAAATAGAAATTTACCTCCACAGTAGCTGCTGCCGTCTCCTACCGCGCTGAATTCTGGGAAATTTTTGACCGAGAGAAGGCATCAATGCACGTCTGATGTATCCTTGGATAGTTAGCTAAACGGCTAACAAATGGAGGACAGATTCCTCGGTAGAACATGAACATTGGAACACGCCTTGGCGGTCCCTGATGACGTATCTCCTAGGCAACCGGGGCGGGACCAAGGGATCAAGGCGAGGTTCCTGGGCATTGAGAAACACCCCCAGTAAACTTGAAGCACAGAGTTACAGTTAGGGTGAGGAAGTATTTCATGTGCTGGGAGGCTGAAGAATAGCAACTGCTCCTCCTCAAAAGGAGTCAGCTAAGGTTGAGGGGGTGTCTTCTCAGGATGCATCATGAATACCTTCTTTTTACAAGTTTTCTGTGCATGTCCCAGTTGGGAAAGAATCTAGGTAGACCTAGAAAAGGCTGGAGGGACTACGTTTTGCTTCTAGCCAGAAATTAGTTGAAGAATTCCAGTATAGGGGTCTATGACCTGGACCTATTGCACCTGCAACCATATCTCAGATTAGCGGGAGACGATGGATTGAGGGTAACTGGATAATATATTCCATTAGTGCATATTTGGTCTATCTCCTAAAGATTGTCTACTTTATTTTAAACCTTTATATCTTTTCAGAAGCTAAAAATATATATTTTAGTTTTCTTTGCAGACAGACAAGAATCTGTAGCATATTTTTCCCAAGCAATGATCCAATTCCTTATTAAAGGAGAGCTTATGGTCCACTCCTATGACCTTAGAATCTCAGAAACAACCAACAAAACGCCTCCTGCACCATTAGACTGCAATTATCTCCTTCCAGTGTTCTCCCCTACATAAACAAGCCCTGTAATTTCTGTGCGGTGAAATAAAGTGCAACTAGAGCAACATAACGTGGCCAGCTCTGCTGCCTCCATATATCACTACAAACAGAACCGCAGCCATATTTCAGCTACTGCCAGCAAGCTCCAGAGCCTAGAGCGGCTGGGTTATAAATTCAAGGGAAAAGCCGGGGACTCATGCCGACCTCAGAGCATCGACTGTGGGTGACGCTTAAGGCTGTAGCCATAACAGCAGAGGGAAGAACTGACCCAGAGATGAATCCCCACAGTGAGCAGAAAGGGGTTGTCAAGGTTGAGGTGGTGGAATGGAGGAGGGTTAGGGGGGTATCATTTAACGCACCACAGACTGCAGCTATGAAAGACCCCTTTGTTAAGGAAACAAACACACAGAATTAGCTACAAACATATATCATCTTAAAAACCTTTTTTTTTCTGGCCCATAACATGCAAGCCCACTATCATGACAATATAGTTAAAAAAACAAAACAAAAAAATGTCACTTTACCTCAGCCTTCATGGCAACTACAGCATACCTTCATTTACAGCTGCCATAGAAACCTCAAAGGACATGCCTTCATCTACAACAAATATCCATTTTTATTCTGTCCTGCTCTCTTCCATTTGGCCTTCAGTTTTTTCAACTCAATTCCCAGGTTTAGTCGACGGTTCTGACCATGATGTTTAAAGCAGTAAATTAGTTCGACTTTCTTTCCAACATGAGCCAATTCTGTGGGCATTTATCAGTCATACACAAGGCAAAATTATGCCACTTGAGTAGTAAATACACAGATTTCTAAACTGATTGCAGAAGAATTAACTGGTAATTATACTTATGAAAAATTAATTGAAACGGCTCAGCAATTAAGCAAATATACCGCTAAAATTACAGCTGTCTGGCTAAACTTATGTCTCAATTATAACTAAAGCTATTTAATTAAAAATTAAAAAAATAAATATTAACTCAGTAACTGCTATTGGGTGACTAATTTTTTGTGCTGATTAAATGAAATAGAAGGAGACTCTGACAATCTCCCTCGACCTGGGGCTCCGTGCAAGATCTCACCTCGTGGGTTACACATGATTTTGAGAACATGGAGGAAACAGCCCAGAACTACATTGGGGGTACTGGGGGGAACTAGTCGATGATCTGAAGAGAGCTGGGACCAAACTAACAAAGGTTACTTATAGTAACACATTGTCATCATGAATCAAAATCCTGCAGCACTCGAAAAGTCCCCCTGCTTAAGTCAACACTTGACCAGGAGCGTCTAAAGTTTGCCAAAAACCATCTGGATGATACAGAGAGAATGTCATGTGGCCAGAGAAGATCATGCCACTCACTATATTTTGAGGGGGAAGAATACTGCGTTGTAAACAAAGAACACCATACGCAGTGTGAAACATTTTGGTGGAAACATTATGCTTTGAGGCTGCTTATCTGCAAAGGAGCAGGAAGACTGATCTGTAATAAAGAAAGGATGAATGGACCAGAAACCATGAGATTTTGGACAAAAAACTTCCATCAGTAAGAGAAGATGAAACGTGTCTGGATCTTTCATCATGACAATAATCCCAAACACACTGCCCGTGCAACGAATACAATAGAGAATCTGAAGGGGGCTGAACGTCCGGGTTGCCCAGCAACAGCCCTAAAACATCACAACTCTAGAGAAGATCTGCATGGAAGAATGAACCAAAATACCAGCGACAGTGTGAAAACATGGTGAAGACCTACAGGAAACATTTGACCTCCGTCATTTCTAACAAAGGTTACATTACAAAGTTTTAAGGGGAGATTTTGCTGTTTACCAAATGCATATATATACCATTAAACAAAAGAAATATTAAAAAATTTTGTTCACATTCTGTCTCACAATTGAAGTGTACCTATGATGACAATTAAAAACTCCTCTCAATCAGTTGGACAACTTGCACAATTGGTGGCTTCTAAATACTTTTTTTGCCCCACTGTACACTGGAAGAAAAGAAAACATTTAAACAAAAAAGATCTGTTGAAAATTTCAGTCCCATGCTGCAGTCTTTAACATGCAGCCAGACGAGCCGCTACTCTTCAAGAAAGGCTTTGAACAGGATTTTGGATCCTAGCTGCAGGGATTTGCTCCCTTTTCCCTGCATGAGGCTTTAGAGAGGTCAGGCACTGATGTCAGGTGATAAGGCCACACTTTCAATTCGGCCTTCCACTTCATCCCAGAAGGTATTTGATGGGGTTGAGGTCAGGTTCTGGCATACCAGTTAAGTGTTTCAAAAACAAACTGAAAGAGCTTTCTGTTTGGATGTGGCTTTAGGTCCTGGGAAGGGAAAAAAGAAAAGTACCCTTCCAGTTATTGTTATTGCTGTTGAGAACTGGATTCACTGTATAAATATCTGTGCAATTTCAAACTATCTCCACATGAGACCTAAAATTATAAGAAGATCCAAATGGGAAAACTTTCTCAAATATGAAGATTTTCACACTTTAAATTTGCATACTGTTGATTTAGGAAAACATGTAATATGGAGATGACATTTGACTTGAGCAAATTTTCTGCTCATTTATAAAGAAAACAGCTTATTAGAAAAATGTCTAAGAGGCAACGTTCCCAAGACATTAATCCATACTTCAAGCCCTGATCAAAACCTTGGAAAAGCTGCTTAATGTAGTTCAGATATGTTCCGACTAAAACGGCTCAGATGAGGCATAAGAAAAGAAAAAAAAATTGAAAAGCTTGGTTTTAATTTTCATTGGGTAATTAAGATACAATAATTATGTAGAATCGTTCTGGATGAAACAAACCCAGCATCCTGTTCACTGTCTAAGTCTAATCAACTGGAAATGGGTGAGTTAAGGCTATATATACCTGGGAGCTGACAGGTATGGCATGGTTGTAGTCCAAATTAATGTCTATATTGATTATAAAAAGAAATTAAATCAATCCAGGGTGGTTTATTGATGAATAATTATACAAAATTTGCTATAGACTTTACTAATTTGACACGCTATGCTGTACAAATTATTTGAATGATAGTAGTAGCCCAAGAACAGCTGTAGCAAACTGCAATCTGTGGTTTGTCAAAAGAGTGAGCAACAAGTTTTGACACTGCTCCAGATAATGAGCAGGCAAGAGTAA
The DNA here is from genome assembly GCA_028564705.1 of Apricaphanius iberus. Lineage (NCBI taxonomy): Eukaryota > Metazoa > Chordata > Actinopteri > Cyprinodontiformes > Aphaniidae > Apricaphanius > Apricaphanius iberus. Next base: position 738,308 of record JAPXFQ010002254.1, read on the forward strand.
AATTTTGGAAAATTAGGTGGCTGTGCACTGATGAAGGTCAGTGCTTGATGTTTAATAAGGCCAATGCTGCCTTGAACATTTTGCAAAGAAATATTCCATCACTGTTGTTACCAGAAGATTGCTGGTAAAACCCATCAGTGATGTTCTTTGCTGGTGCTTGATGCCTTATGACCTGAAGCATGAATTCAACTATGAGGTCTTCTGTCAACTAAGCATTGAGTACATGCTCAGTCCTGACGGTCCAAAAACGGCATCACTGATTATCAACAAAGAAAGGCAGAGTAAAATAGCAGTTGTGTGATAGGTATGGGCAGGAATACATCATTTGAGGTGCACAGCATGGTAGTTTTAGACATCAGAACTATGCGGCTGTATTTTTAGGGGTGTGCATATTTTTACATTATTTTTTTAAAATCTATTTAAGATATTACTATCTTCAACGCATAACAATAGTTGTTCTGTCTTTGCTAATCAAGCCTCTTGTCCTGTCCTGTTTTGTTATTGTTAAAGAAATCGTTGAGGATTTTTCTGAATTTAAGGAAAGAACCACCCTTAAAATGCACATGCGCAACACTCTACCTGCCCCAGAGAGGGAACATAGATGTAGATAACGTCTTCTAGCAGTAATATAAAATGCATTTCTCCAAATAGCATGCCGAACTTTAGGCTGTTGAGTAGAAACGTGGTGATTGAGGAATCAGTTGGGAGCCCAATTTGTGCATTCAATGCATGCTTTTGCTGGAAAGAATCTCCTCAAAACACTCTGGTCTTCTGAGGCCTTTCACTTTTTCTCATACACTTTGAAGAAACTTTTTCTCTTGCTACTCTCAGCCATTTTCAAAGAAACCAGTAATAGCAATGAATGGATGAACGTGTGACGCACTATACATAAACACCTGTGAGTGTGCATGCGCAAAAAACTGAAAACTATCCAGAATGATTGACAGTTAGGAGGACCAATAGTCTAGGTGATCCACCCAGAAGAAAAAGATCCTTCACCATACCTGTAAGGCTCATTTGACAGTGAGTCAAAATCAATTCCTCTGGCAGATCCAGCGGGAAATTGAAATCACAGTAGTTCCAGTCTTCAGATGGCATATTTGTAGATCTTTATGTGTTTTTTAAAATTTATTTAAATGAACTGAACTTATATAGCGCTTTTCTAGTCATAGTGACCCATCAAAATGCATTGCCCAGGGCACATCTACATGTGACTGGAGGAAGCTGGAATCAAACCTACGACCCTCCGATTGCAAGTCAATACTCTTCCACTGAGCCACAGTCGCCCCACAGTTGTACTTTTATAAGTGGGTTTATAACAAGGGTTTCCACTTGTTCATATCCATTTACACTCAACCGTTCATTTGATCTTTTTGTGATTTTGAAATGAATTTGAAAAGGCACTAGCCAGACTTTTCTGTAAAATCAATCAAACTCTCTTTGACATAATAGTGAGTAGGGCTGGGTGGTATACCGAAAATGTACCGATACCGAAATGTATGACCGTTACCGACGTCATTTTGCCCGTGATGGTAAATTCGGTATGTAAAAAAAAAAAGAAAAGATGTGTTTTAGTTTAGCGGTGCTCCTGCCCCTTTAAGAAATGTGCATTGCCTTGAGTCACGTGGAGCAGATATTAACCCCGCTGAGTTGTTGCTTGAAGTTGCCGCCTTTTCCCGCCTGTGCTCCGATGTAAAATATTTAAAATCTAAATCTAAATTATCTAAAATAAACAACTGCACACTAAAATCACCTATTTCACGGTTACTTCGTCTCCTCATCTGGTCTGTGTGATCACTTCTGAGTTTAAACTGGACACTTAAGAAATACAGAAAGGAGTGGGAATCAAACACTGAATCAAAAGGCTGTTTGAAGCCGGACAACAGCAAGAAGCCACACAGTTTTCACATTTTAAAGAACATTATGTAAATTTGGCCACTACCGCACATTGGCTACAGAAAAGGGCGGGGGGTTATGTGGTCCGTATTATTGTTCACTTATCGTTATCGAGATGAAATGGTCAATATACCGTGATATTAATCTTAGCTAATATCGCCCAGCCCTAATAGTGAGCTACAGAACATGTCATGATCAGTCTTCCTATTTGTTTTGTGGTTTTTAATTATTTATTTCATTATTCAATCAAGACAAAATATACCTTCCCAAAAAGAGGATTCCTCACACAAGTGACTGTGGTGGCATTACATAAAGCCTTCTATTAAATCCCAAAGATTTTTTCTGCAAAACTGTTGCATCACCTGCTGCTTCTATGGAAAATAATTGCCAGGTAGACTAACAGGGGTCATAGGGTCAACCTCTGACATAAAGACACAAGGCAGAACCTTGTGCAGCCGAAAATGGTTTAGTATCAATGTCAAAATGTCAGAAGTGACTTGCCTATCACAGTGTATTCAAATGCCAAATATATGCTTGATTCTTGTGCTTCGTGTAAACTCTGCCTAAATACACACCAACAGAATTAATTGATTTTTTATTCTCCAGAGAACTTGATAAAAATTTATTTTCTGAACTGCTGCAGCAGAAATCCATACTTCATTACCCAGGTGGGTTTTTATTGTTATTGTACATTGAATGGCGGAAAACATGCACCACTTTATAATATTTTTATAGTATTTTTAATAGCCGATATCTCTGCAGGAAAGCTGAAAAAGAAAAAATGCAGTAACCTGAAAAAGACAATCTAACGGTAGTTAAATATCAGCTACACAATGTTCGCACAACAAATGATGAAACTGATTCACCCGCACGTATCTGCTATGTGCATTCTTCCTTTAAAGCATAAACAACGACATTTCAATGTTATGCTTGGATATTTATCCCAAATAAATGTATTTTATTGAATTCATATGCACTTTAATTGTGAAGATATAAACAGAAATAAAAATGTACTTTATTAATTAGGTGACACATGAGAGAGCTTGTGTGTTCGTATTTGATAGATATATAGATCATTCAAACAAAAATGTGAGGCATTCTCTGAACCCAGCATCACGACTGGCATTTTTCACTAATTTCAGACATTACATACACAAAGCAATCAATCATTAGCATAATGTATTTGAATTAGTAGATGGACAAAAATAAGAAGTTGCTGTCCTAAAGAATCAAAGCTTTATATGTTTGGTGTGTTCGTATTGAAGGCAGACAGCTGAATCTAAGGAAGTTATGTCACGTTTGGATTTACTTTGCTAGCTATTGGAGCAGTTCTCACAGGGGTTCTGCATTTTAACAACCACCAACAGCTAAGGTAAGCAGCAATAGTTAGCCTAGCATAGTTCAGCGTGTCACAGGAGAGCAGCAACAGTGAATGAGGTGTCTACTTTAATCACTTTATTCCTCCTATTTCCCCAAGGCCACTGCATTGTGATGCAGAGTCACTCAGCCACCTCTCAAACTGTGTGTGTGTATGTGTATGTGAGTATACACACCTCATTAATCAAGTCCTATGCCTTGATGCAGCATCTGGTCAATTCAGCATCTCCAAGCTTCTGCTTCCCTTTAATTCTTGGTGGATTTTCTATCCTTTCATCTCCTTAGATTTCTGTCTTTTTTCCTCCTTTTTCTCCCAAGATCCATGTTTGCTTGCTAAGCCTCATTAACAATTAATTACCAGTCAGCTAGTCAAGTCACCCTTGGACCGCTGGGCCTCTCAATGATTCATTAGTCAGGCCTACAGAACATGGCAAAGCATAAACACTCACACACGAAAACACACAAGTTTGATCCTTTTTTCTTCTTTTGGTGGGTGGGGGTTGGTGTGACAACAGACTTCTAGAGACAGGTGAACACACATACATACACAAAACACATTATAGCAGGCATATGGAAGCACCTCACATGCATGCACCCATCCAGCATCACCTGTATCTAATCACAATGTCCTCATTAAAAAGAGATGAAGGAAAACTGATTGAGTCATGCATACAAAAAGGTTGCTGAAAAGTATTTCAAAGTCAAACTTGAAGACCTTGCTCTTTCTTCTAGTCCTTTTTGGGAAACCTAAAGCGTTCAAAAATGAAAAGTGAAATTATTTAAATTCAAGCTACAACCAAAGTCTCTTTTCCTGTTCTATGTCATTCTGTTATCACCATTAATTCTGACAAAATTCATCATCGAATAACTTGTTACTTCATTAACCTTCACATTCATCCCCCTTTTTTCTTTCTCCCCACAGGTTGAGTGTTGTCGACTTTAGGAAGTCGAAAGGACTACTGAGCTTAGCAACGCTGATGAATCTGGGTGCCAAACTTTTAAATTAGAACAAGAACTTTCAAGGGCACTCTCTCATTTTCATCTATTTCTAAAGGAGTTTCCAGCCACTTCTGGTCCAATCCAAAAATGGTCATTAACTGAGCAGACGAAAAATGTTTCCACGTGCCTGAAGCTAATTTCTCCCCTTCAGTAATATTGAGGAGTCCAGAAGTCCAGTAATGAATAAAATGTAAACGTTAAGGGGTACTTACTCTTAATAAGTGTTCTTTTAAAACAGAAAAAAAAAATTGATACAAGACAACTCAGCAGATCGCTTTACTATTGTTTTCATTTGTAATATCCTCAATTTATGTATCGTTTCATATTGTTGCAGCAAATAACTGTCTTCTCAAATTTTCTTTCCATAAAAAGTACTCCTGGCCATGTGTTTTTTGTGTTTCAGTGTGTATTCTTATGGATGGATATACTAACAAAGCTATTGCTGGACCCATTTCTGAGTATCTTTTTTGTTTCTGTCCAATAGAAAGTACCACAGTGTTTGGTTGAATGAAGTTCATACCAGAGAAATTTCTTCCAATAAAAAGGTGTACTCTTTTTGTTTTGTTCCCATTAAATGTACTCCTGACCTTGTGATGTTGTGTTTATCCATATTCCTATATTTTCTAGACTCACTATGGAGCTATTCAATTCAATTCAGTTTATTTATATAGCGCCATTTCACAACAGATGTCATCTCAAGGCACTTTACAAAAAGAGTTATTACAATACAATGTTTAGTGTAGAAATTACAGAACCACAGAAGATTGCGTCGTGGAATTCTCAGCAATCCCTCATACTGAGCAAGCATGCAGCGACAGTGGGAAGGAAAAACTCCCTTTTAACAGGAAGAAACCTCCGGCAGAACCAGGCTCAGCACAAGCGGTTATCTGCCGCGACCGTCTGTGGCTTGGAGAATACATAACAGAGACACAGAAAGAGCAATAGAACTGATGCACAAGTTTGTTGCAGGACGTGGAGAATTTTCCGTCACTGCAATGCCATCTTAGTCAGGGTCGTCAAGCAGGGCTAATCCGGAGCACCTACTATAATAGAAAACAGGTTAGTGCTTGAATTGACAGCACATCATGCAGTTGGGGAGAAGTAGGAGAGAAAGTAGGAACAGACCCTAATAATGTCCTCCAACAGCCTAGCCTAAAGCAGCATAGCTACTAACATTAACCTGTCTCCTAGCTACTAGGAGACCTGGCTACCAACACTCTGTCTGAGTCCTCCTGACCCGTGGACGGTGTAGGGCCGGTAACGGCCCCCGTCATGCCGGGGTCTTCTCGGAGTCGGGTTGTTTGAGAATGCAGCCCAAAGTGGGTGGTAAACTCCATCTAAGGCTAAATACCGGCACGAGACCGATAGTCGACAACTATCTTAAGGAAAAATAGACAGAACTGAGAGGACAGAGTTGAAGAGGGCGAGAAACGTTTAAGAGATAAACGGGTGGGGTCCGCACAGTCTGCCCGGGGGATTCAACCCGGCAGGTAATGGGCGGCCGCACTGTGCGGGAGGATCCCCTTGAGGGACCTCTCTCCGGCGCTGGCTGGCCCCTGTGGGGCACATTTCTTCCGCGGCGGTAAGCCGCGACCGGCTCCGGATCTTTACCTGGCTTACATTAATCTATCTCTACCTAGCTACTCTACCTCTTCCTATCTCTTCCTAACTTTTGACACTCTGCCTGACTACTAACATTAACCTGTCTCTTCCTATCTACCTGTCTGACCTGACTCTAACTACCTATAAACATATCTCTAACTGTAAGCTTTGTCAAAGAGGAAAGTTTTTAGCCTAGTTTTAAAGATAGACAAATTGTCTGCTTCACGAACCAACCCTGGGAGCCGGTTCCATAGGAGGGGAGCCTGATAGCTGAAAGATCTGCCACCCATTCTACTTTTAGAAATCCTAGGAACTACCAGTAAACCTGCAGTCTGAGAGCGAAGGTCTCTGTTAGGAACATATGGAACAATCAGGTCTCTTATGTATGATGGAGCTAGATTATTAAGGGCTTTATATGTCAGAAGGAGGATCTTGAATTCTATTCTAGATTTTACTGGGAGCCAGTGAAGAGAAGCTAAAACAGGGGAAATGTGATCTCTTCTTTTAATATTCATCAGAATCCTAGCAGCAGCATTTTGAACTAACTGAAGACTTTTAATTGTATTCTGTGGACTACCTGATAATAGACAGTTACAGTAATCCAGCCTTGAAGTAACAAAGGCATGGACTAGTTTTTCAGCATCATTCCTGGACAGGATGGTTCTAATTTTTGCAATATTCCTAAGGTGAAAAAAGGAAATCCTACAGACTTCTTTAATGTAAGTTCTAAATGACATATCTTGGTCAAAAATGACACCGAGGTTTTTTGCTTTATTACTGGAGGCTAATTTAATGCCGTCCAGGTGAAGGGGCTGACTAAGTAGTTTCTTTTTCAGAGCTTCTGGTCCAAAGACGACAACTTCTGTTTTATCAGAATTTAGAAGCAAGAAGTTTAGAGTCATCCAAGTTTTTATGTCTTCCAGACATGCCTGTAGTCTACCTAACTGATTGGATTCATCAGGATTTATGGATAGATATAGCTGTGTATCATCTGCGTAACTATGGAATTTTATCCCATGCTGCCTAATTATTTTACCAATAGGAAGCATATATATAGTAAAGAGAATCGGCCCAAGCACTGAACCCTGTGGTACTCCGCAAGTAACTATTGAGGTTGAGGAAGATCTATTGTTTACCTGAACAAACTGAAATCTGTTAGACAAATAAGATTTAAACCAACCTAGTGCTGTTCCTATTATACCGACACTTTGAAGCCTTTCTATGAGAATATTGTGGTCAACAGTGTCAAAGGCAGCACTGAGATCTAACAGGACCAGAATGGTCACCAGTCCATTGTCTGAGGCTATGAGAATATCATTAGTAACCTTCACCAGAGCTGTTTCAGTGCTGTGATGAGCTCTAAAGCCTGACTGAAACTTCTCAAACAGCTCATTATTGTTTAAATGCTCACATATCTGGTGTGCAACTATTTTCTCAAGAATTTTAGATAAGAAGGGAAGATTAGATATCGGTCTATAGTTAATTAAGTCGTTTTGATCAAGAGAGGGTTTCTTAAGTAGAGGTTTAATTACAGCAATCTTAAACTCCTGTGGTACATATCCATTGACTAAGGATAGATTCATTATATTTAAAATTGGAGCAGCGATCAGAGGGAAAACTTCTTTTAAGAGTTTAGTTGGGATTGGGTCTAAAACGCAAGTTGAAGGTTTAGATGAAGCTAATAATTTTAGTACATCACAAAGTTCGGCTGCATTAAAGCAGTTTAAGCATATATTAGGTTCCACCATTTTTGAGGCTGCCTCATTAACTAAGGAGGAAGCAAGCATATTGGGAAGGTTCCCAATTATCTTATTCTTTATGGAGTCTATTTTATTTATAAAGAATTGCATGAAGTCGTCACTGCTTAGAGCTTGGGGAATGGTTGGCTCGATAGAGCTATGATCCTGTGTGAGTTTGGCAACTGTATTAAAAAGAAACCTAGGATTATTTTTATTCTCCTCGATTAAAGATGAATAATATGCTGTTCTAGCTGTGTGAAGGCTCTTTTTATATAGCAATAAACTATTTTTCCATATTAAAAAGGAATCATGTAAATGCGTGGAGCGCCATTTTCTCTCTAGTTTTCTAACATTCTGCTTTAGGGTACGTAGCTCTAAATTAAACCAGGGAGTTAATCTTCTATGGCTAGCCACCTTCCTTTTCAAGGGGGCAACTTTGTCTATTGCCCGACGCAGGGAGGAATTAACGCTATGAACTAAAATGTCAAGTTGTGAGGGGTCACGAGTTAAATCACTGTTTTCTGTTCTGCATTTATAAACTGAGGAAATTAAAGTTGGAAGAGCTTCTTTAAAATTTGCTACAGCGTTGTCTGATAACGTTCTGGTATAATGAAGTTTTCTTTCAGGTTTGATATGATCCATTAGAGTAAGTTTAAAAGTGATAAGGAAATGATCAGACAGGATAGGGTTATGTGGAAAGACTGTTATTTCTTCACAGTCAATGCCATAAGTCAGCACAAGATCTAAAGTGTGGTGACAAGAATGTGTTGGTCCCTGCACATTTTGAGTAAAGCCTATTGAGTCTAGGATAGTGTGAAAAGCTGTATTTAGACTATCACTTTCATTATCAACATGAATATTGAAGTCTCCGACTATAATGACTTTATCAGTGTTTAAAACTAAGTCAGATAGAAAATCTGAAATCTGATCTAAAAATTGAGAATAAGGTCCTGGTGGACGATATAAGACCACAAACAAAAGTGGCTTTACTGCTTTGTTATGTGTATGAGGAAAGCTAAAAACTAGATGCTCAAAGGAACTGTAACTATTATTTTTTTGGAGATTAATTAGTAAATCGGAATGAAAGATAGTTGCTACTCCACCTCCTCGACCAGTACTTCGAGGGACACTAAAGTTTAAGTAGCTAGGGGGAGTTGACTCATTTATTGTGACATGGTCCTCTTCCTGCAACCATGTCTCTGCAAGACAAAACAAATCAATATTATTTTCACAAATTAAGTCATTTACCAAGAGTGTTTTTGAGGGGAGAGATCTTATGTTTAGTAAACCACATTTAATTGATTTGTTTTTATGTTCAGTCCGAGTTTTATTTATCTTTATGAGATTTTTATACTTTGCTCTAGTAGCATTAACTTTTAATTCATTAGTTTTGGGTAGTGGACGGGAAACTATCTCTATAGGGTAGTGGGTGGGTGGCAGTCCCTGTTCCTTGACCTGGACTCTGGGTTCCCTGAGCTGACTCTGGGTTCCCTGAGCTGGACTCTGGGTTGTCACGGCTTTGGGGAACTAGAGATAACCCTATCAATGTTCCTGGAAAGAAGCGAAGCTCCGTCCTCGGTGGGATGGATGCCGTCTCTACGTAACAGTCCAGGTTTTCCCCAGAAGGCCCCCCAGTTATCAATGTAGCCCACATCGTTTTCTGGACACCACCTTGACAACCAAAGGTGGAACGAAAGCATACGGCTGTACATGTCATCGCTAGTACGATCAGGCAGGGGACCAGAAAAAATTACAGAGTCAGACATCTTTTTGGCAGCCCTACACACCGAAGCTACGCTAATTTTAGTGACCTCCGACTGCCGTCGCCGGGTGTCGTTGCCACCAGCATGGATAACGATCCTGCTATACCGCCGTTTGTCCTTGGCCAAAAGCTTCAGATGGGACCTAATGTCCGCAGCCCTGGCCCCTGGAAGGCATTTGACGGTGGTCTTTCGTGTCTCTGGAGCCACATTCCTAACTATGGAGCTGCCAATTACAAGAATCGGCCTCTCCTGCTCGGCGGGTGCGTCGCTGAGCGGGGCGAACCTATTGTTCAGAGAAAGGGGCTGGAGGTTGGCCGCGGACTGGGGTCTGGCGCTAGTCTTCCTACGAACAGTCACCCAGCTCGCCTGAGGTCCCGGCTGCACGGGAGCTGTTGAAGGACGGCTAGGTCCTGTCCTAGTTGACTCCGCGCTAGCTACTGCTGGGCCTGGCTGTTCTACAGCGCGGAGCCGGGCCTCTAGCTCAGAAACCCTCGCCTCCAAAGCTACAAAAATGCTGCACTTATTACACCTACCAACTTCACTAAATGAGGCGGAGGAGTAACTAAACATCTGACAGAGAGAGCAGGAAAGAGGAGGAGGTGTAGAGAGAGATGGAGGGACAAGAGAGAAAGCTGCCGAAGCCATGCTAGCCGTAAAGCTAAGCTAACCAAGCGGTACCTTACCTTACCTAAAAACAAAGTAATTAACCCAGTAAAACGCTTAAAGAGTCCTAAACCGTGAAGAAACTTAACGTTTTAATGTGTTTGTGTGTTAAGCAACTCAGAAAAAACTTATTGACAGAGAAAGTTAGATCAGTTCAAGAGAGAGAGAAACACCGACTTGCTACAAACGAGTTAGTCACAAAACAGGAAATGACGCGATACGTCTTACCAACGCGATACGTCTCCACGCTCACCTGCCAACAATGGTTTATTGATGCCATTAAACTAGGTGTAAAGTCCCTGGGGTTCCATAGAAATGACCCTGACCAGGACCTTCCCCGTTTATCTGTGTAACCAGAAATAACATTATAAAGTAAAGGTGGCACCTTCTTCTCAGGCATGCAGAGCAATTCGGTGGTACAGTACAATTATATTACCTTAAATCAACCTCTAAGTTCAATGAATGATATATACTACCTATTTGAAATATTGCACTTTCAACATGTCCCAACTGAAGGCCTTGAAATTAGCTGCATGTCTCTTTAAGAGCCTAGGACATTCCCCCTTCAACACGCTGTCTTCAACGTCATCACAACATTCTCGGAGCGTCTCAAGCCTAGCATGTGAAGCGCGGCTGTAGGTGGGCTCTGCTGGTCTCTGAGCTGACTGCATTACGTGTTCGGCCTGGCCTCAGGCGGAGCAGGGACTGCTAAAGCGGGAAATCCGAGGGATCTGTAAACACCGGCCCCTCGCTGCATTGTCAAACCCTTTTGAAGAGTCGCCGGTTTCCCGCGTCAGTCCAAGCTTTGCCCACCGAGTCACCAACTACAATGCTAATCGGCTGTGAATATGTCTGCGGTTAGTAAAAGTTTATAATAATATGTGAGTGGCGTGGGACGTACTGTGATGAAGCTACTGCCAGGCCTGGGTCAAGTTCTTTTCTCCAGAGAAGCTGTCCATGTGAAGAAGCTGTTCATGGCTCACTTCGTGGCGGAGGGAGCGCCGCATCTGCAGCCACACCGGCTCTTTTAAGAGCCATCAACAAACCTCTTAAGAGCTTTCCTTTCTGCATAGTTTGACTTCTTTATAATGTTTATTTTTTCATTTATGTACCTGTATAGATAACAGCTGGTGTCATGTAGCTCAGGGTGATTAGACACAGTGTTTATCAGTATTTCCTCTGTAAAGCTGATGCTGTGATTCATTAGTCACTGACATTATACTAGGTTTACGGTGTGTCCACACCAAACGCGATAATGTGACCAAAAAAGTGCGACACGCGCCTAGCTGTTCACGTGCTCCTTTAAATAAAAGGATGAGAAAGATTCCTGTGTTTTATGGAGTTTATTTTAATAGGACTTGTTTGATCAAACAAGGAGGAACAGTATTACAGAGTATTCGCAGCAGCTGCATCTGCTTCCCAACAACTGACAAAGACCTTTTTAAAGATTTAGTCAACCTTACTATTATCTATCCCATATCAGTAAACATTTCTTCACAGTGATCAACAACATTTTATATTAACTTAGTACACCCAATTTATAACAAATGTGTTGACATTGTATTTGGACTGATGTACATCATGTAAAAAGGACAATAATATTTCTGAACGTATTTAATAGTTTACACACCAACACCAGGGTGTATTTTGATTAAGTGACAGCCAAGGTCAACCAAATGTCACAGAAGTCTTTACTGAAGTTAATGTTTGCCACTGCTCACTTACTGTAAACACTTCAATGACACAGCAGACACAGCGCCCAACAGTGCAAGTGCGAATTTACTGGCTTGCTCAGTGGTCCTTTGCTGCTGCTGGATGTTGGAGGAGGAGGACAAAGTTAATTTACTTCTCTAATTTTCCCAGCTGGTTTTCAACACAGCGTCCTTCCTCTGCCCTTAAATCTGGAGAACTACCACAAGCCTCTCGAAGGGACTTTTTATCAGCACGTCCACACACTGTGAGACACTTAAACTAATTGTAAACATCAACCTGCCCTACAGAAAGCCGTTGACCAGTCTTCTGCACCAACAGCTTTGAATAGTTGTGTTTGTGTCTTACTGTAATTTCTGCAGCCAGGTAACAGTTCCTAGCAGCTCATTAATCCCAGTTTACAGCTAAGCTCATACTTTGCCTTTGCCTGTGTAGACACTCTTACAGTTGCACCATAGAGGGACCGATGAGGCGTTAAACTACATGGATTCACATTACTGTCTATTCAGGACTTCAGAGGACAGTGATGAACATTCTCTGAGACAAATCCCCCTTGAGTCTTCTGTCAGTTTTCAAACTTTTTCCAGGATCTAAGCTTAGGTCTCTAAACAGTACTACTCGCTACTCCACTTTCAAATAAAGGCCACTGTCGCCACAAAACCTTAAAAAACTTTGGATTTAATGAAGCACAGTGGACTAACACAAGGAGATGGCATGGCTCCTCAAATCGATACTGAGTAAAAAACTTCTCCCTGGACTTCTGCGACTGTGTGCCTTTCCTCTCTTCATCTAGACTCTGGGACCGTGGTTTCCAAATTAGAGCGAATTTCGAAAATTTGGACTCATCAGAAAAGAAAAGGAATTTGGTCTGTGTGGTGCCTTTTGCTTCACTAACTCCAGCCTCAGTTCACTCCTTGTGAGGGTCCCAAACAAATTTGAATGACCTTATCCTGACAATCCTCTCCAGCCTTCCTTCATCTCTACTGCTTGTGCACTTTTACTTCCATACTTTTCCCTTCCACATAACTTTCTATTAATGTGCTTTGATAAATCACTTTGGGAACATCCAACTTCTTTTGCAATCATCTTTCAAGGCTTTCCATCCTAATGGACGAGTTATGGTTTTCTGCACAACTATCAGGTCAACAGTCTTCCCCATAATTGTGATTCCTACTGAACCAGACTGAGAGACCATTTAAAGGCTCAGATTTATTATTAATTAGAGAGTGACACTTTGAGTCTACAAAACCTTTACAGAATATTCTAATATTCTGTGATTTTGAAATTAGGATTTCCATAAACTGTAAGCCATAATCATCAAAAGTCCATATCCTTTTCAAATTTTAAGATGAATTACTTAAATTAAGGAACTTTTGCATGGAAGTCAATTTTTTTTGTTTTGCCTGCATATTTTTTTCAGGCTTCACTTGCATGAACAATAGTGTGAGAAGGCCATCATTTGCCTTATAAAGAAAAAAAAAGAATTCTGACAGTCTATGCGTGTTTCCCAAAGAATCAAGATTCTCATTCCAACTCTGAGATTTCCAAGAAGATGCCAACATTTACAAATCTAGCAAGTTCAAAAACAGAGAGTTTGAAAGCTCTAAGAATATGACAGTGACTTTGCTTTAGTCAATTTCTTCCTATTATCTGCTCTTTCTTGTCTTTTTAATGCCTGGATAACCCCAGATATGTTGTAACAATAATAATACATTTAATTTATAAGCAGCTTTGAAGACATACAAGGACCGTTTACAGCAGTAAAATGATGAAATAATCACATCAAGTTAAAACATCAGATTACTCAGAAAATCCAAAAGTTCCAAAACAAACCAGTGTATATAAAATAAATAAGTGTAATAAGAGAATATAGCTCATAAACAGTAGATATTCTTAAACAGGTAGGTCTGGATTTAAAATTGGAGAGGGAGTCAGAGTTTCAGACAGCTTGCAGTACAGAATTCCAAAAATGGGGAGCAGAACCTGGTTTTAAACTAGCAAGATAATTGAAGATCTCTTTTAATACACCGTTGTAGTGAGGTAAAAATGTATCAGGACTCATCTAAATAGTTCTTCACTCTCCCAATTACTCGATCGTGTATTTTAATTTGTATCCTATGAATATTTATCCGACTTGTATTTGAACTGAATATGATTCAATTTATTTTTAGTTATGTGTGGATAATTTTATATATTTAAGACAATTATTTACTTTAACTAATTCTTCATTAACAACTGTTTTCAATATCCCATAATTTTATGTGACAGGAAAAGATAAGGTTATCTTTGCAGATGACACTAATGAAAAATATTTGAATTTTTAATGCCTTTTATGTACAAAATGAAGATAAGTGGACCTAATATGGAGGCCTGGAGGCCTCCACAATTAATACTTATACATCTAGAACAGCTACTTTTTTATTTGGACAAATTGCTCTCTATCACTTAAGTAGCTTCTGAAAAAACCTCTGACACAATAATGTTGCAGTTTCCCAACAGAGTATCACAATCTATGGTGTCAAAGGCTTATGATAAGTTTAAGAATACACCAATACCGGATTCACCTTGATCCAGAATTGCCATACATGTAGAGCCCTTTTTCCCAGGTCATCCTAGGTACTTATTCAGAAAATATTCAATTTTTTTAGTGTCCGGTTGCCAGTAGGCGTTAATCAGACTGAAAATTGGCCCCTTCCAGTCATCTGCCAGTTTGTGTTGCATCTTTGTTTATTTATGAGCAATTAATAGCAAAGCTTGTAAGATAAAATATTTTCACCAGTCCACGAGAAGAAATTAAATTTTCTTTAAAAGTTGCTGACATGTTCTTAAAAAGAATCATGAGGTGTTAAACTCTCCGTCCATGAGAGACTCTCCTTCTCTCTTCGGGAATGCCAGCCAGAACACGTGTATAAGAGTGATTCTATTAGTGAGTACTGAGGTACTACAATATATTTAGTCTTTGTAGGTCTAATCTACATAGAATCCATTAAAAATAATCTCTATTACAGACTAAAATCAAAGGTGAAAGGCAGCAAGTGTGGGGCACAAAGACTAATTATAATGAGTGATTTAAGGTTGATATTCATTTTTTTTCCCCTCCAGATAAACCTTTTCATAAATTTTTACAGGCAGGTAGGACTCTCGTTGTAAAGAGCATTGTTGTCTAATCAGATGGTTGTCATTTCAACATCTTTGCATCCTGTAGCTTCAAAAAGTCTGATACCCAAATATAAAAGGAACAACTAGTGAGGCAATTCCATTCCCCTCTGTGATTGTGTGAATGAGTGATAGACAACCCTTTTTGCAGTGCACTGCAGAATCTAACGAAGGTTAAAAGAGGTTGGCTAAGTGCAGACCATTTACCTCCCACTCGGCAAAGACATGCCATTTGGCTTTTTTTCTGGAATTCTTCTCATAAAATAAATAAAAGGGGAAGCCTCAGAGGTTGAGAATGGCACTGATACACTGCAACCCTGAGGGTGCATTCGTTGCATTAGCTGCTATGCTGATACTTCGGAGAAGAGCTGCACAATATACTGAATCATGGTTGTTATCCAGGTACGCATATGTGGAATCTTTCCATCCCAAAGGACTACTTCAATGTGTTTTATGGGAAACTATTGAATTTAGGTATAGTGCATACAATATAATCATCTACTTAGATGGACCTTTACTGTCTTTTGTACTTACATTTGAAATAGATCTCAGTAGCCAAGATCATTAAGCAAAACTTAGTGATAGAGACATTGGAATAATAGACAAAAAAGAGAGAAATAGTATTTAATCCTAATATTTAACATCAATAATCACTGTTATGTTTTTGTATTGCATGTATAAATCTACATTCATGGCAATAATTACAGACTACTGAAACTGTGATAAAAAGGGAGTGGACGGAGGCCATGTTTATCTTTACACCACACAAAGTAAGAAGGGCGAATAGAAAATAAAAAAGCTATATTTTTCTGTCTGAAATTTTGCTACTGCAATAAACAAGGAAAATTAATATGCTGAATTATATATTTGGATTCTTTGGATAACCCTCTGAATACTGCAAAAAAAAGAATATAAATAAATAATTATTAATGCTTTCCAGCTCAAAATTCTCTAATTGCAGGAGTCTGTGTGATGAACTACAACTGAGAAATCACAGTCACAGAAAAGCACAATCTGCCAAATGGGGCCTCTCTGCTGGATTTCAAATGGCCATTTTCAAATAAAAAAATACATAATGTATAATAAATATGGTATATACAAGTATAAAGCAAGTTAATTAAAAATAATGTGTTTTTTATGAAAGGCTACAATCCAAAGTAAGTATGGGAATGTCTCATAAAACATTATCCATTTGTAGCCAACCATATCCAGCCAGTTTCACCAATATAAAATTTTTACTGCAGAGTCTTGGAAGAGTTGATGGCTGTCCTTTATTGAGAAACCAAGAACTTTCACTTACCAACACACACACACACACACAAGTTGCCCAATGTTACCTTCTGCCGCATGACCACAGAGCTGCACCACTGGAGCAGGTGCAAATTCAGTCTGTTCAAGGGCATGCCAACAGCTGAGGTGTATGCATGAACAGCTCTTTCTCCGTTATCTATTCAGATATCTGTCACCATCCAGAAGATTCAAGTCAGATCAATCTAACAACTGGTCTTATTTTCAGGTTGACTACAGTCAAGAGGTCAGGGTATCAGATGTCAGCTAGAAAAACAATGCAAGCATTTTGGGGCAATTTAAGAGGTAAATGGGACAAATAAAATGGGTGCTTTAGGGAGGAGTCTAATGTAAAAATGTATAGACAAAAGCTATAATTTTAGCTTGAGAGGTCCTAACAGGTAACTGGCAGGCCAGAAACGTCTAAATCTTTTCCAGTTGGAGAACAACCAAAACCTGAACCAACCAAAACGCCTGATTCATACCGGGTGCAGTAGTGATGCGGTCTGGTTTCTGTACAGCTGCTGCACAGACTGCAATTAACAGCAACTGTGGTTTGTGTGCGGAACATCTCCAGAAATTTGTTCCAGCCACAGCACTGAATCTCAGTGGTTCACACGACAACAACTACATTTATAGATAAAGGATTGTAAACAAAAGTCACACTCACCTACTTACTCATTGTAGAACAACCAATTGGGTTGTTCTACAATGAGTAAGTACGCTTTTTTTATAGTTTAAAGTTATCATGTTTTACTAAGTCTTATGGCAAGTAGGGCTGCACGATTATGACCAAAGTAATAAAGATTATTTTGATCAATATTGTAATCACAATTATTAATCACGATAATTCATCCAGTCCTGTAAAATATCTACTTTTATTGCACCAATTATAAACATACAATGTTGCAACATTTTTTGTGAAAAAAAAAAAATTTGATTAGAATAGATGATAAATAATGCAAACAAACAAAAACCAACTCCAATACTTATATATATATATATATATAAAGTACAAGCTAAGTAAGTTATTGCAGAGTGGAATCTCAAAGTGCAATTTAACGGAAACAATTACAGCTTATACAGAAAAGGCCTTTGACATCCTCTGCATCCAAATACTTAGTATTTACTATATGCTACATAGCAACTATTTCTCGCCCGTTAATGTAGTAAATACTGCATAGCAAACAATCGCGTAATAGGTATGAAATCAGACGTACTGCTCCACCATTTTGCGTGTCCTTTGACCCGTATCGACTGTTCTGTTGACCCAGATGTTTACGTGTTGTTCACCTGTGGTCCCGCCATCCTCTAGCAGTTATTTTGTCTGGTATGATGTAACAACTTAAATGTTTAATCAGTCAAAAAACAATTACAGTAATAAGTTCATTGCTACATGTACAGTTATCTGCCGAAACTGCAGCGGTGTCAATGGTTGACAGTTCGTCTGTAGCCAATTTTAGCTAGGTCCTTGTTCTATGATTTCAGGGCGTCCGCTGCATTGTGGGATAGCGTAGCATCCACCAGCTGCTTACTGTGGCGGTACTACATGTTTGGGAACTTTCTGCTTACTAGTCAGATCCATAATGGAGATTTGGATGTACTACATTGCTCAAATACTACTTTTCACCTGCTACGTAGCAAGTGTAGTGCAGCCATTATGAGTGCTGAGTGGCGTATCCTTGGTTTTTATTTGGCCAGCTTAATGAAGTTTTGCCATGCGTTTGCCCCCTGGTGGCTCGTAAACTATTGATTGAGTCGGTGTGTGATAGAGAAGAAAACAGAAGAGCTCGCATTTTGAACATAAATATCGTTGATGATCAGGTTCATTTAAGTGTAGCCACCAAAATCGTGATAACGATCAAAATCTGATTAATTGTGCAGCCCTAATGGAAAGGCAACTTTTTGTATAGCACACTTTCAACAACATGGCAATTCAAGGTGCTTAACATGATTTGGGGCGAACAATAAAATAAAGACCCAAAACGTATCACACGTAAAATCCTGACATCAATCTGCATGTGGCATCCAGAAAAAATAGAGTTGACGTAATTTTGACGTTAGCCAGTCTTCCCTCGCACGTCTTCAGTTGGTGCAAAATGCAGCTGCACGCCTTTTAACTGGAGTACGTAAGAGGATGCACATAACCCCTGTCCTAGCCTCCCTCCACTGGCTCCCTGTGCATTTTAGGATTCATTTTAAGATTATTTTATTTGTTTTTAAATCTTTAAACGGTTTGGCCCCTCCTTACCTCTTCCACCCCTACGCTCCTGCTCGGTGCCTCAGGTCAGCTGACCTGCTGCTCCTGGAGGTACCAAGGTCCTAGCGGAAGCTCAGAGGGGACAGAGCATTTTCAATTGCCGCTCCAAAACTGTGGAATGAGCTCCCCCTCCAAATTAGACACGCCTCCTCACTGTCTGCTTTTAAATCTCATCTTAAGACCCATTTTTATTCCTTGGCTTTCAACACAGCATGAGACTCTGTGCTTTATAGTTTATTTTTATTTGTTATTATTTTATTTGTTGTTTTTTAACTGTTTTATTGTTTGTTTTTTTTGTCTTGTTTGTACAGCACTATGTTTCAGCCGTCGTTGTTGTAAAGTGTTTTATAAATAAAGTTGAGTTGAGTTGAGGTTGAAAGCTAAATTAACTCCGTATCTGCACTAGGGATCGACCTATAATGATTTAAATTTTTTTTTACCGATATGGATATTTGAAGCCGATACTGATTCTTCTCCCTCAATTTTGATCATAAAACCAATGATGATAATAAATTTTACAAGACCCAAATTCAACATTTATTGAACTTTAAAACAATATTTAAAACAATATTTAACAAATGGTAAACATAGGTAAGGTAGAACAAGTCAGAACAAGTAGATAAGCAATATTTAACAAATCTAAAAACATTTGAGTAGAAAAGGTAAAAAATTATTCAGTGCGGATAAACCGTATAACTAAAATTCTGAAAATAAATATTTAAGCATAAATAATATAATTACACTATTGCACACAGTAAAAACAAATAAGCAGCACAATAAAGTGCACAGTGTGCAATAATTCTGGGAAAAAGCTATCGGTGATCGCAGCAGCCGCTTATTAGCCGTTGCTGACACACGTAAAAAACGCAAATATCGGTGCGATATATCAATCTATCACTAATCTGCACTGGAGCCGGCATGAATGCTCCAATCTGACTAAATGTTTTTTGGTCCGTGCGACAGCCGCACAGAAAGCGGACCGCACATGTTCCACACCCGGTGTGAATCAGACGTAAGCGTAACTAGGTCACAGTAATAAGTAGCTTTTTTAACAATAAAATCTTGTTTCGGGCGCGTCTCTCACCCATACATGATGGGGCATTATCCCTGCTTTCAATGTAGAGATTTAATAGTTGATCACCTGCTTCCATTTTATATTATAGTCCTTCAAGAAAACTTTTTATTAGCAGGTCAAAGATTTGCTTAGAAATCAGTGCAAATATTTTGATTAGTGCTCATAGCAGTCTTAACATCAATACCATTTTTGTACAAACAACCTATTCAGTAACAACAGATTTGTGCTCTATCCTTTTTTCAATACAGGATCAATCTCTTAGGGTAGCAAGGTGTGTGGGTGCATTAGAATCAGTGAATGAATGGGGAACGAGTGTGATCAAAAATACATGTCTTTAGACTATGAAAGGAAATGAAGAACCTGGAGATAAACCACATTTGCTTGGGAAAAAAAACTAACATGTCAACTCCATTCAAGGGAAGCTCTTTACCCAGAAGGTTTTTGCAGGAGCTACTCAAAGAGAACAGTGCTAACCACACACCCCAACCTGATCCTCAATTTGAAATGTCGACTTGTAGCATTGATAGTTAAATTAAGAATTACGATAAAAATATGTCTACAAAGACGAAATTTACAATAGTTATCAAGCACATGATGCTGGTAGTTTCAAGTTAAAATGGTTAGAATAAGGAAATAATTCCTAATTCTAACAGTTACTGGGGAAACATGATTTAAGGTTAGCACAAAGGTGCAAGAGGTAAAAATTGTTTTTTTTTCAGTTTAATATTTACAGACAAATATTAATGATGTGACTGAAAATAGTATTTTATATATTTTTTCCCCACTTAAATTGAAAACTACACGTTCTATAAAACCCTGGATGGTCATATTGAAGTAGAGCGGTTGTTATTAATGAGGTTATCCTGCTAAGAGGGTGTGCTGCTCATTTATGTTAAACTTGAGACAAACAAATCGGCAGAGTGAAAACACCAGGGGAAGATAAGGAAGAGAATTACAAACCGATAGCTGCTCATTCACTGTTGCGTATGATTCTGATCTGTGTAACAACAGCAGATCTCAGACCCTGGACCAAGCTTTAGGGTTCAACACAAACCAAAAGCTGTGCGCAAGACCAAAAATGACGCACACCTGTGACGGGTCGTCTAATCAATTTAAAGACCATAACAGGGGTTTCTAACACGCAGCTGCTAATTAAAGATGGGCAAACACTGCTTGAGACTGTGGAGCAGGGGGACGTCGCTTACTGGGACACAAACGACCCCCACTGTCACAATAAGGCTGACATATACGCCATATCCACAAATGCTCGGCAGAGGAGCCGAGAGTGTTTCCAACGACAACCACAAAAATAGGAACTGGAACTTGGGGCGTAGAGTAGAACAGTCCAGCTCAGTGACACCTGCAGTCAAGTCGTATCGGTCTGTGTCAGCAGCGCATGGAAAACAAATTCTGCGCTCACCTCTTTGGTATTGACGATGCCTTTGACGTATTTTCCGAAGACCGAATCCACGCAGAGGACAGTGGACAGCACGGCCAGCCACAGGAGTCTCTCCCCGACCCTCACCTCCATCTTCCTCTCTCCCCCGCAGCCGCTCGTCTGTTCTCACAGCTCTCCCCGAGTCCGACAGGCTGCCTACAGCCCGGGAGCGCGCACGAAGGAGAAGCGCAAAAGAAGAGGGAGAGAGGCGCGTCCACGCCGGTCCCCTCCATCCTCCCTCCAGCTGTAGAAGATGGTGGTTGGATGGATGAGCTATGTGCCCGTGTGTGTTTCTGGTACTGAGCGCGCGCCCTGTTCTGCTCGTGCTTCGGCCATGCGACACGTCCACGCAGTTAAAATGCCATCCCTGATTGCAATCATGTTCTCATCTCAGGTCATACACTACTAATGAAGTAGTTCTTGGGCAGATGATGCCTGGCCTCCTACTGCAAAAGTGATTATATCACTGATCAGGCAGATTAAAAGGAAGGAAAGCAGGAAGAAAAATATTCCTTCCAATTTTTGAAGCAATACATGATTCATATTAAACTGCAAAATAATTTCTTTGCAATAATGTTGGATCTTAGTTGTAAAATTTAAAAATATTTAAGTGCAAATATGGGGCTTTGTGCGTTCTTGTCTGTATGCTATTTCAAGCTCAATTTGCAAAACAAAAGTTACAGGTTTGATGTATTTGCGACTGCACTGCTTTGTAAAAGTACTCACCCATTGAGCTGTCCATAGGGATGCAACCATACCACTTTTTTCAAACCGATACTTGGATTTGAGTACTTCCTGATACTGAGTACCAATTCTGATACTTCTGATTCCAAAAAAATGCAATAAATTGGAAGACCGTTTTATCATTTGTAAAATGAATTAGATCAGAAAAACTATTAAAAAAAATGACCATAAAACTAAAATTTCAAGTGAAAATATGCAGTTAACACATTTTAAGTATCGGTTAATGATATTTGTTAATTGTAACAAATACAACTATTGGCCCTGATACCACTATTGGTGCATCCCTAGCCGTCTCAATTGTATTCTATTAGGATTTTATGTGAGACCATCAAAAGTTGTATAGGTTCATGAAGTGAGGGAAAATGTTTTACCAATTCAAATCTAAAAAGGGGGTCATGCATTTATTCAGTCCCTTCTGTTCTTACAAAAGATCCAGTGAAAAATCCAGTGCAAGCATTCAGAAGGCAGCTAATTAGCAGAGACCACATGACAACCTTAAAACATGTGTTCATAACCCAAATTTAGTGCAAACCTTAATGCCAGTCCACCCCAAAGAAGTGCTTATCACAGAGATGCTCTCTACAGAACTAGAGCTATTTTGTAAACAAAAAAAAGTACCAGAATTCCAGTCTTCGGATATTCATAGCTTGAAGAGCTACCTGAAAGAAAAGCCATAATTGAAAAAGGTTTATAGTTCTGGGCTACTTTATGTTGGACCAGCACATAAAATTCCAACGAACTAAATGCACTTTAGTAGTCACAAATACTCTCAAATATCCAGGGCAGAAAACCTGTTAAATAAATGTCTTGTTTCATATATGCATTGAAAATGTTTATCAAGAAGTCAGGACACAACTGAACCATTTCCTGGGAGAATATATTTTATTTTGATAAAAATCAGCAAAGAAAGAAACTTGCTTATACATATGTTTCATCAAATCTTATGAAACCTGCAAAGTAAATGCAGTCAAAAAATAATCTGATTATCAAAGTAAAAAATATCTACATGAATCCTTAAATTACATTTTTTAGCATTATTCACAGGTTTGCACTTGTGGTGTTTTCAACAATGTAAAACAAAAGATAAAACTAGCCTCCTTTCCAGTCTATGGCTTGTGTGTTCCCCTTTTTTAAAAAGGACGAACATTTTCCACATCAGAAATGATGTAGCACAATTTGCATATACAGTGTTGACAGGTTGTTGTACACCATAGCACCTGCAATGCAATGGTAACAGTTCAACGTTAACCAGGAAGGACAGAACATCAGTTCCAGGACAGGCTGCCCTCTGGTTCAGCTTTAACCCCAACCTACTCTTTCCAGCTATATTGAAACATTCCTGTGGTGTGCTCAAGATAAATATAATGAACTGTTGCATTTACACAAGCAGCCATTAAGCAAACCGTTAATGCTAGCAAAGATATAGGTTGATATATTAGGGGTGAGGCCCAAGCTGGAGGTAATTGAAGTGTATTGCACTATAATAATCAGCATCACCTCTCTTATGACTTAAAGAGCAACGACTTTGGAGTGTAACCAGCTGTGCAGCTTTACCAAACATCAGCTGAAGTAAAGATATTGCACTTCACCAAAAACAGGATTGGTCGACGAACATTTTAAGCCAAACAACCTTTTGAACACACAAATATATTTACATTAAACAGCAAAAAAGTTTTAAACCCACAGGGAAGTGTTGACTGACACAAACAGAGTATGACTCAGCAATAGTTTAAAGCTGTAGGCACTCCAATTATAAATCTACAGCTTTGTCAGTGACTGAACCCTATATCCAACACTGAACATACATATAGTTCAACTTAGAAGTTGCTCTCATGAAGCACAGCTTAGCAGTATGAGGCCTACGAGGGTCAATACACGAAGGTGAAAGAGTTTGACACATTTCTTGTACATTTGCTTG
This sequence comes from Apricaphanius iberus, assembly GCA_028564705.1. NCBI lineage: Eukaryota > Metazoa > Chordata > Actinopteri > Cyprinodontiformes > Aphaniidae > Apricaphanius > Apricaphanius iberus. Next base: position 761,935 of record JAPXFQ010002254.1, read on the forward strand.
AAAGCAACCATAACAGTGGTTCTTGTCCATCATTTGCAGTGTTGATCTTAAAAAGCAGTCCATGCACCTCAAATGACACAGAATAGGTTCCAAGGAAGAATAGATTCCTTCTACAACATATAATAAAGGCTATGAAAGGTCTATTGACATTAAAGTACAAAGAAGGTAGTTACTTCTACAGACAAAACAGATGAGCAAAAGGGAAAAAGCATGTAAAAGCTCATATTTAGAATAAACCAACTCTGCAGGAAATTTGCAGATTAACACAAACCATCAGAAACAAGTTCAAACTTCAGCACCAAACCTTAATAGGCCAAGTGTATTATTCTGTCTATCTGACTAAAAGTATTGCAGTAAGTACTTGAAGCTGACAGAGCAGAGTAAGGTCTAATCCTGTAGCATGACTGCAGCCAAAAATCCTGCACTTCTACAGGGGGTGCGGGGGAGATTTTCACTGTCAGAGCATCAGCTAAATCCTATTTATCAAACAGCATCCTTCTCTGCAGACCTGGCAACCTTTGGTCTGTTGCCAGTCCAGGGACAGATATAGCCAACCACTGTTGCTGACCAAATGTGCATTTTAAAGGACTTTGATGGCTGTTCATGTAGAAATCTGTCCTCAACCACAATTGTGATTGTTGAGGAGTGAAAATATCCGAACCAGTGTGCAAAATGAATGTTAGTGTTTTTTTTTCTTCCTAGCAATCGCTTCCCCCCACAGCAGGGGTTCTCAAGATTTGCCTAAAAGCCTCCGACTTGTTACAAAAAGCAAAGAAACAAGCTGTCCGGTCATAAATCCTCAGGCTCGGGAGCATTTTGATTGGTCACTGAAACCAGCAGAGAAAATCTGAGAAATTGCAAGAGAAACTGTGTCATCAACTTTAAAACGTCTGACAGCTGAGAGTTGGACTTTTCTTTTAATGTTCCACTCTGTTTAACTCCATTTCTTTGCAGGGTTTTACCAAGCAAGCATAGCTATGCCTGAAATATTAAAATTATTAATACACTTCCAACCACTGAAAAGAATTCAAGAACCGTGACTTGCAGAAATAGGACAATTTCCCTTGAACTTGTTTGTTTTCTCTTGAATGCATCTTAGTTTCAGTCTCTGCATTACTAATAAAACACTACAAATGCCATAGGCAGCAGCGAGATGGAACACTGTGTTCATATTGTAATATTTATCATCCTCTCTTACTGATCACAATGGGGGTTTTTCTGCATAAGCCTAAATTTAAAGGCCAGAGAAGTCAGCAGTTCAGCCTAAAGGAACATTAATCTATACAGTGGCTTGCTGTCTAATTATCCCCCTTGTAATTATTGCAAATTTCGTCATCCAACAACCACACACACAATTTAGTGCATAGAATATTGTGAAGTGGAAAGTAAGTGATACATGGTTGTTACAAATAAACTAAAAACTTTATCATTGTGCTCAACCCATCATCCAGAACTGGAAAGTGAACACCAAAACTGAAAAGTCATGGATGTCCACCTAAACTTACAGGCCTGTCTAGTCCAGCAACCAAGGGGCACAAAGGAACTCTGGAAGAGCTACAGAGTTCCATAGCTCAGATGGAAGAAAGTTGAGCTCAAATTGATTTGTATATCACATTTACAACACTAAATACTACCCAAAGTGCTTCACTGAGCCTTTATGGAAGAGTAGCAAGATGCCAGTTGTGGGTCATGGTTATTAAAATTGAACTTTTTGGCCTAGATGCAAACCACTGGCTTACAACTAACATGCCATACCCGATGAGGTTGCTGGCAGCACAATGCATCCGGTTCTAATCGATAGATGTAACACAGGCTTTCTCAAAGGACAATCATTGTTAGAGGCAACTAAAGACCAACCCTAGCCTTTCCAGCAGGACAACAACCCTCAACATGCAGCCAAGGCTACAATTCAATAGTTTACATTCAAGCATTTTCATTTATTCGACAGGAATATCCTTCAATCAAGCTAAATTTCCTAAACATTTAATATTCAAATTCGCTCTCATAACTCCAAATTATCTCTGGATGAGCAAAGCTGGTTGAGAAATTCTCCAAAATTGAGACCATATAACATTTTCCTTCCGTTTCATGATTATTATGAGCCACCTGTTGTAAATCAATTAAAATCCCAATGGAGTGCATTTAGGTTTATGCTCATTATGTGACAAAAATATAAAATTTCAGGGGGCTATGCTTTTACAAGCCACTCTGTTTTAAAATGTTCAACATAAAAATGGCAAATTATTATATTAACATATATTTACTATTTAAACAAATCAGAACTCAGGGATTAAAACCTGACAAAAACTACAAACCAGTCCTGCATAGATTTCAAAATCAATCCATCCATTTCTCAAAAGAGAGTAAATAAATTATTTTAGTTTAAGGGTCTTTTGGTTTGTAGTGTTTAGCTTCGTTATTCTATTTGGAGAGAGTCAACATAGTTGCTACACACAAAGTGAGCAGTATTGACTGGCAAACGGGCATAATGGAGAAGACAATGTGGTGTTATTAAGTGCGATTTAGAGTGGAATCCTAAAGGACAAGTGGCCACATTGATGCAGATGCCTCCACACAGAAGCACACAGAGTGCCCACCGCTATCTGATTAGGGCCTGCCTCGGCTCAGATGAATCACCCATTCAGGCGTCGTCTTAGGAGCGTTCCTTGTGCTTTATGTCTGAGCTTCGGCTGTCTAAGAGCGACTCCGTTAAGTACGTGTGCTGCCGCTGTGTGTGTGGGTGAGCGGTGGTCTTTGATATGAGAAGCTTTTAAATTATCATCTCATTCTGAAACATGACTGCCTTTTTGTGGGTGTGTTCATTTTGTCTGCCAGATTTGCGTTGGTGCATAATGCTGCACAGACGAGTGGTAAGAATCGAGAAGCAGGAGATACATTTCAGCGCTCCACCTCCTCTTATTTATCTTTCAAACACTGAGCAATTTTTTTAGACTGCCCCCTCACACTCCTCTGTTTTTTCCAAGCTGCCTTCATCTAATTTAGGCGTTACACTGCCTACATCAGTCTGACTTTCATTTACTCCCTCTCTTCACTCTCCCCAACCTCATTTAAGCACCGATGCCGCCGGCGTCAGTGTTATTCTGGGCTGCCACAGCAACTGCGCCCTCCCCATCAGAAATTTTAGAGCCTCTCCCAACGGCTGCCTCTGGGTCCTCAATAGGGCCGGCAAGGAGCGTGGCAGTTTCTCCAGGAGGCGCCAGCTCCCCCCCGTCGGTCCGCTCCAGCTTGCGGTGCTTGCGTGGCTCCGGGGGCGTTTCCTTCTCGTTGAAGACAGCGCGAATTCGCTCCACGCAGACGTTGGCGGCCTCCCTTGTCTCCCTGGAGAGGTGCGATAGACTGAGGAAGCCGTGGGGGAGGTCGTCCACGACGCACAGGGTGACTGGCTGCTCCACGCTCCTCAGACGCTTGGCAAACATAACAGAGTCGTCCAGCATGGGGTCCAACGCACAAGCCTGGGATGACAAGAGGAGGAGGAGAGGGAGAAGAAAGGGGTACGGACGGTGAAAAACAAATTGAAACTTCCTTTCAGACATGTCAAGAATCTTAATTACGGGATGAAGAGAAAGAGCCCATGCAGCCCAGTCTCTTGTTGATGTTTTAAGTCTCGCTGACTCATTTAAGCCACTTAAATATCAGGGCTAGTTTCGTCGTCATACAACATCCTCATCAAATGAAATGAAAGACTGCAATCTCAGCTAACACTTTGAACACTGAACATCTCTTGAGACTCTTTTAGATCGTTGTGTTTCTTCTCCAAGCTCTGGAAGTGTCTGATCGCTTCCAAGAGCCTCATGTTAAAAAAAAAATTCAACTAAGAAAACAATAACTAGAAAAAAAAGAAGAAAAAAAAGAAGCCTTTTTACCACTATGTGTACAGGAGGCAGCCCCTTCAGCATGCTGTCAGGAGCCAGCAGAGGTGAGCAGAAAGGATCCTTGAACACTGGACTGCTCTGCATTCTCATTTCAGCCAGCTGCTCCGAGCGGAGTGGCTCGAAGCCCAGCGGGAACTCCCTGGGGTGCTCCAGCTCTGATCCCTCCTCTACGGTAGGAGGGGGGATGGCCACAGAGGACAGGTCGTCGGACATGGAGGGGTCACTATCCCTGGAGAGAAAGAAACTCACATCCTCTACCTACGGAAGAGAATGCACAAAAAAATTGATTCCATTTTGGTTAGATAGCTCTGAGAGGTCAAAAGAAAGTGAAGAGGGTTTGCTTTTTTTTTTTGCAAGCACACATCAGTTTGTCCTTGTGAAAATATAAAAGCATTGGCAGGGTGCCTGATCTAATCCATCCAGTGGGGAGAAAAATTAAATCAACAAAGATTTATAAACTATCGGAATCTCTTGGAAGGAATTTTATAGTTTAACCTTTTTTGTGAAAGATATTGGCATAAGCTGGGCTGCCTCTTCAAAAATAATCATGCAAACTTTCTACAGGGAACAGGATATGACCCAGAAAGCCAAATATACAGTTCTAGTCAGAAGTTTACTTACTCCTATACTAAGGGTGAACCTTAATTTTAATCTTAGGGTATAATGGATTTATTTTGAATGTTTTTTTTACAATATGAATTGCATTTTCAAAACCAGTATATGTGCATTACTTTATTGTAGTTTTTCTCAAATTCAGTTGTACAGGTGGACTGCAATATAAGCATGAATGCCCTCGTGATTAAGTTAAAAATAATGGTGGTTGATCACACTTTATGTAAGTTTCACAAGCTACTGGCATAATACTTGCTGGATTAAATACCATGTTTCTGGAAAAAAAGTAGAAGGACTTTTTAAAAATGATTTATTTCCTGGAACAGGCTCCGATTTCAAGTCCAAACTTTTTTAGTACCGACTTTGGGTCGGCGCATTAAAAACCCAAACTCTGTTGATCTATCAGCTGCCTCACCCAAAAATGGTCACACTCAGATAATGAGGAAATTTGGGTAGGATGTTTAAGAACAGCCTCCGAACCACCTGATCATGAAGTGGAACTTGCTTGACAAGCAGGATAGTATCCCAAAGACCACAATGAAGTGCGTTTTACATCAACATGATATCAAAGTTGTGCAGCCCAAGAAAGAAGATTTTGCTCAAAAATGGAGAACTCCACGTTGAACAAAAAAAACTGCAGATGCGCACAAGGAGGAGACAAAAACCTTCTAAATAAAGTTTTAGGCTGAGAAAGATCGATCTGAAAATTAGTGCTGTATTAAAAAAAAAAATCATAAAAATTGATTCTTTAGTCCAAAGACCCTTTAACATTGTTTGTGCTTTTAACAGCCAAATTACGGGGTGGGAGATCAGATGAGCATTTTGAGGCTTAGCTGTTAAAGGGATATTACACCTCTAAGTAAAAATGTGTCTGCTGTCAGATCAGGGAAATTACTGGGCTGGGGTTACAAAAAGTTTTTTTCCCCAAATTATATAATACTGGGGAATATGGCTATAGACGCATATTTACTTTGGGGTATCCCTTTAAAGGTTTAATACAGTTTCCCCGGGCTAACTTTAACCCCAACCATTGTCGCGTCATTGTGTTCAGTCACGCTAAGTGTGAAGAAATGCAAACGACATGAATCGCATGCATTTGCACCCGTATTCTGTAGGATACAGGCAAGCACACTGCATGATAGTGGTTTCGCAAAAATCTTTCCAAAAAAGTCATCCTAAACGTTTAGCGGTCATACTCTATTCTAAATCAAAATTGGAATTGAATTGATTCTTGGATACCCACAAGTGCCACTTTTGGAGAAATGTAAGAACCCTGTGATAACTGTCAAGCATGATGGTGGTAGTAACATACTGTTTGTCTGTTTTAATTCCAGTGGTACTGGTTTGAGAAGGATAATTAATGAGGGGGGAGGCCTACATCTACATTCTTCATCCTCAAATCAGCTACATGGTTTATACCTGCACCCTATTGGGAATTCTTAGACATTGACCCAAAACACACTCGTCCTGACCTCAATTTGTGCTATGCTTAAAAGCAGCTATGCTTAAAAGGGGACTATGGTTAGTTGCTTGGAAACCAACTGATTTAAATAAATAAACCTTTTGAACTACAAGTAGCAATATTTTTAGCCAGAAACATGACCTTGACAATGGTTTAGTGCAACTTGCTAAAGTGCAATTTTTCCAAATATTAGTGGGGGTGAACACATAAATTTGAGCTAGTAAATTTTTTGCAAACACATAATGCATATTCAAAGCAAAATCAAAGTTCACGTTCATCAACAATTCATGAGAATGTTTGTTGCATGTTCACTACTGAGAGCAGGAAAAAAAATTAGTTCAAATCAATATTTAAAAAGCACAAAACTAATAAGATATTAATGCCTATGACCAGTAATAGAGCTCTAAATTGCAAACATGTTTAACTTTTTAAAATAGGAGAAAACCCACGACCAATTCTGATTATAATAAAGAGAAGCAGAAGTTTTCTTCTCTGTACTGCCACAGTAATCATCAACAATCATCACTTATCACAGTTATGTGGCAGGCCTAATTCCCACTTCAATCCCCACCAACACTGGATCAACAGCTCTTTGTTTAATGGTGGTAACGTCGTTCTGATAAGAGGCCCATCTGAGAGCAGTCTACTCTCAACATAAGCAAGTTCCAGAGTGACATACAGCGTGCTCAGACATCAGCGGTGGACTTTGGGGGATGGGGTTGCTGTGGGATCCCAAGTCCTGGCACGTCTTACTCTTCACAGATAATTTTCTACTGGGGAGCTCCGATGGCTCGTTGGGCACTGGCGGGTCGGCATGAGGAGAGGAGATGGAAGCAGCAGAAACACTTTTTCTTACTGTATCTGGGAGACAAAGAAGACAGACGACAGACGTTACTTCCAAATGAAACTTTGGCTCATATATAGGCGTTGCCAAAAAAACAAATTTTGTGACAAGTGCTTTAAAAAAGTATTTAAAGTTAAACTTTTCAATCTCCACAAAGGATGCAAAAGACCAAGATAAAGTTGTGTATGACTGAAATAGAAAGGAAATGACTCACAACTTTCAAAATCATTTTATATTACTTTGTAGATCAACCTTTTCCTGTAATTACTGCTAGTGTTTCAGTTTATTTCTCTACCAGTTCTGCACATCTTGAGACATTTTTTGCCCTTTTCTCTTTGCAAAATAGGTCAAAAATAGTCAGATTGAAAAAGAGGAGTTTATCACATAAAACTGTATTAAAAAAAATCATAAGTTATTGGTTGTAAGGTGACAAAGGGACATCATATTTTAGCAAGGCACTGCAATAACTTCACGTAGGATAAACAGCAGCTGAAGGACCCATAAAAATTAAGACTAAGCTACACAGAATAGCGCATTTACTCCAGTGTTTCTAATTTTTTTCATGCATTCTCTGTTGCCAGCCAACAACTGAGGGGCCAATATCCAATTTGGAGCATATCAGGAAGAGGAGAGAGGCAGTTGGTGGAGAAAAATCCAAAAAGAGCCGTCAGCGTGAGATCATCTCCCCTCAACTGTCAAAACACCACCGTGTGCCGTCACGCCTGGTCTCCTCACAAAGGCCTACCCAATCTCCTATTTTAATAATGAACCACCTCAGCACTATGATAGCCTTTATTAATACGCCTCCACCTATGACACTCCCATTAGATGCGGCTTGCTGGCTGTAAGATTGTCACCCAACTAAGGTGACACCTATAAAATTACAGTTCCCCTTCGGATTTATGGCGGCTAAAATTAAAATTTACTGTCAAGACACTAAAATGAATGGGGCAACAGGATTATTACCCAACAGGACATAATTGGTTAGTTGGATGCTGAAGATCAGGGATCCACATCATTGACATCCTGATTGGGACACGTAAATAAACGTTGGAGGAGTAATGCTGCTTAAAGAGGATGAATGAGGAGGAAGAAAATATGATACGTAAAAAGCAAAAGGCTTTAAGTCATATCTATTCAATTTTCGTGTAAAAAATTCCTAACTTTTCCAGACTACTAATTCCTTTACTTTTGTTTTAAAATATACAGAATGGTGGTCAATACTGGGAATGACTTCCTATTTCTTAAGTTCTTAGTTTAGCTCCTAACAATCACATCTCAATCAAATAACATGAATAAAAAAAAAACTACTTTTAATGCAGTTGCTGCTATAATACTTTACAATGTTTCACCCTTATCTCTCACACACACACACAGAACACACCGCTTGTCGGTGTATCGGGGGCTGGTGGCGTTGTCTCAGCAGCTGTGTTGGAGGAGGCTGACGCTCTGTTGGGATCCAGCAGAGATTGGATCCAGTTGGAGGCTCCCTGTCGGAAATCTCGCAGCAGAAGCGCTGTATCTCTCCTCACCAGGCTCAACATGCTCACTTTTTCAACCTGCTTCTCCGACTGGGGCTCATTACCTGGAGAAGAAGACGCCAGCAGAGAAGATGGCAAAGCAGCAATGACAGGAAACTCATGATCCGGGAAAGAAATATCACTTTCCAGGAGGGTTTGATGCTGCGACCAAATTACAGGCAGCAATTCATAGATCGTAACATTGGGAAGAAAAAAAAACAATACAAAAACTATTTTTTTTTAAAAACAGAGGCGGCACAACACAGATAAAATTTCAGTTATTTTGCCTGGTTTTCTGCTTCCTACAGATTTGTACAGAGTCTCTGTTCTCAATTTTTAAAAGAGCATTTTATCAGAATGTTATCCATGACATTATCCCAGTTTACTACAAAAGCTGAGATTGAGCAGAACAGCTGGATGTGATGTGGTATTGTTACAGCTATAAAATTAGCGCATATAAAGCTTTATTTATGTAGGGTTTTAATACCGAGGGAACTTCTGTTTGATCTTGTGAAGTTCACTTTAAAGACTTAAAAAAGGAGTAGTTTTTCATAAATAAGTAAGACATATAATATATTTAAAGTACACTACCGTTCAAAAGTTTGGGGTCACATTGAAATGTCCTTATTTTTGGAGGAAAAGCACTGTACTTTTCAATGAAGATAACTTTAAACCAGTCTTAACTTTAAAGAAACACACGGTAAATGACTATTCTAGCTGCAAATGTCTGGTTTTTGGTGCAATATCTACATAGGTGTATAGAGGCCCATTTCCAGCAACTATCACTCCAGTGTTCTAATGGTACAATGTGTTTGCTCATTGGCTCAGAAGGCTAATTGATGATTAGAAAACCCTTGTGCAATCATGTTCACACATCTGAAAACAGTTTAGCTCGGTACAGAAGCTACAAAACTGACCTTCCTTTGAGCAGATTGAGTTTCTGGAGCATCACATTTGTGGGGTCAATTAAACGCTCAAAATGGCCAGAAAAAGAGAACTTTCATCTGAAACTCGACAGTCTATTCTTGTTCTTAGAAATGAAGGCTATTCCATGCGAGAAATTGCTAAGAAATTGAAGATTTCCTACAACGGTGTGTACTACTCCCTTCAGAGGACAGCACAAACAGGCTCTAACCAGAGTAGAAAAAGAAGTGGGAGGCCGCGTTACACAACTGAGCAAGAAGATAAGTACATTAGAGTCTCTAGTTTGAGAAACAGACGCCTCACAGGTCCCCAACTGGCATCTTCATTAAATAGTACCCGCAAAACACCAGTGTCAACATCTACAGTGAAGAGGCGGCTGCGGGATTCTGGGCTTCAGGGCAGAGTGGCAAAGAAAAAGCCATATCTGAGACTGGCCAATAAAAGAAAAAGATTAAGATGGGCAAAAGAACACAGACATTGGACAGAGGAAGACTGGAAAAAAGTGCTGTGGACGGATGAATCCAAGTTTGAGGTGTTTGGATCACAAAGAAGAACGTTTGTGAGACGCAGAACAACTGAAAAGATGCTGGAAGAATGCCTGACGCCATCTGTTAAGCATGGTGGAGGTAATGTGATGGTCTGGGGTTGCTTTGGTGCTGGTAAGGTGGGAGATTTGTACAGGGTAAAAGGGATTCTGAATAAGGAAGGCTATCACTCCATTTTGCAACGCCATGCCATACCCAGTGGACAGCGCTTGATTGGAGCCAATTTCATCCTACAACAGGACAATGACCCAAAACACACCTCGAAATTGTGCAAGAACTATTTAGAGAAGAAGCAGGCAGCTGGTATTCTATCGGTAATGGAGTGGCCAGCGCAGTCACCAGATTTGAACCCCGTTGAGCTGTTGTGGGAGCAGCTTGACCGTATGGTACGCAAGAAGTGCCCATCCAACCAATCCAAATTGTGGGAGCTGCTTCTAGAAGCGTGGGGTGCAATTTCTCCAGATTACCTCAACAAATTAACAGCTAGAATGCCAAAGGTCTGCAATGCTGTATTCTTTGATGAAAGCAAAGTTTGATGTAAAAACAATCTTATTCCAATTAAAAATCATTATTTCTAACCTTGTCAATGTCTTGACTCTATTTTTTATTCATTTCACAACGTATGGTGGTGAATAACTGTGACTTTTCATGGAAAACACAAAATTGTTTGGGTTACCCCAAACTTTTGAACGTTAGTGTATATATACGCACAGTACCCTGCAAATGTTAGGCAGGTGTGAAAAAATGCTGTAAACAAAAAATGGTTTCAACAATGGAATTGTTAATCATTTTCATCAAACAACAAAATGCAGTGAAAGAAAAGAGAAATCTAAAAATCAATACTTGGTGTGACCACCCTTGCCTTCAAAACAGCATCAATTCTCCTAGACACACTTGCCCACAGATCAACTCGGCTGGTAGGTTGTGAGATCATACATCTCACTATAATCCTACAAAATTCTTGACTTTGTGTAATAACCTTTAGAATTGATTCTGCTTTGAAGGCAAGAAGTAGCAACGCTAAATATAGATTAGATTTAGATGTTTCTTATGTTTGCTCAATTTGGATTTTATAAGTTGAGGAAAATAATTTTTACTTCTTAAAACATTCTTTGTTTATAGCATGTTTTGACACCTGCCTAAAACATTTGGAAAGTGCCGTGTTTATATCAGAACAAAGGGTCATCAAAAGATCTAATAACATTCTGCAGTTCCATTATATAGATTGTCACAAGTTGCAAAAACTCCATGAACTCCATAACTTTATCAGCTTATGTATAAAAATGCAAAATTTATTCTTTTAATAGCAACACTTTTCCATATTATTAGATAAATGATTCAAATTAATCATTATTTGTTCAAGTAATTAGATGCAGTTCTTTTTATCTTAATCTTGATGTTCATTGAGTCTATATAAGGAAACAATTCAGGACATAAGAAATACAAGCTTAAAGCGAGAGCACAAATTTTATTTAGCCGCCACTTTATAACATAGGTACACCTGACTTGGACCCCATTTTGCCTTCAGAACTGCTTTAATTCTTCACTGTATAGATTTAACAAGCTGTTGGAAACATTCTACAGAGGTTTGTGTCCATTTTGACAGAATAGCATAACATAGTTGCAGCAGATTTGTCAGCTGCAAATGCATAATGTTGGAATCTTCCTTTCTACTACATCTAAAAGGGTTCCCTACTGAAAAGAGATCTGGTTAGTGTGGAACCCACTGGAGGACAGTGGACATGTTTTCATGTTAAAAAAAATCTGTTGGAGATGATTTGAGCGTTGGTTAATTATCCTCCTGGAGGGCATCCTTCAGAAGATGGGTCCAACGTTGTACCGAACATATGGACATGGTTAGCAGCAATACTCAGTTAGGCCGTGGATTTTGCTCGATTGATAATAAGGGGCCTAAAACGGTGCCAAGAAAATATGCCCCTTCATCATTCCCCCACCATCAGCAGGGTGAATGCAGAAGATGTATCCGAGTTTTCATGTTGCTGATGTCAAATTATCTCCCTTTAATTTGAATGCTGCAGTTTAAGGTATTCAGCCTGTGAGAATGATGGCTTCATTTTTCTGAGGAGTGGTGCTCAGTGAGGTCTTTTGTTGCTGTAGCCCATCTGCTTCTGCCTTGATTTGTGTTGTATGATCGGAGATTATATTCAAAATACTGTGATCGTATCAAGTGGTTGTTTGAGCTGCAGTACCTTTCCATCATCTCAAACCAGTCTGCCAGTTCTCTGACATCAACAAAGCATGCTTATCCACCAAACTGCCACTCTCAGGATTTTTTCTCTTTCTGGGTATGCAGGAAAACCTCAGCAGAGCTACAGTTTCTGTAATTCTCAGAGCAGTCTGTCTTCCAAAAACAAGCCATGGTCAGTACACTTAAACGCCTCCTTGTTCCCCATGCTGATGCTCAGTTTGACATTTAACAAGTTGTCTTCCACACGTCTAGATGCCTAATTCATTGAACTCCCGCTGTGTGTTTGGCTCATTTGTAGATGGGTTAACATCCAACTAAACAGGTGTGCCTGAAAAAGTGAGGATCCTCACAATTCTCAACCTTTAAAAAGAAAAACCCCAGAAATGGTCAGAAACCATCATTAAGAAGTAAACACAAACACAGTCCTACCTGCGTAGGCACTGAGACACCTGGAGAGCACGCTGAGCGGCAGCAGGGGATCCATAAGTGTAAGCAGACGGGAGGGTGACGCGTAGGCCGTCAGCAGTGTAGCTGGGTAGGCCGCCACAATGCCATCTGGCATTCGCACGCCAAAGGCAGCGGCACGCATCGATGTGGTCACACACAGGTTGCCCCCCGCACTGTCCCCAGCCAAACACACTTTTTCTCCAGTCCATCCTGTAAAGATGGAAATATCCATTAATGACAGGTGGAAAAACAAAATGTATAAAGGACATGTTCTTCTTACCATCTTATAAGATGCAAAAATGTCTTTACTGAAAAACAGATAATATGTAACTGCTAAAATGTGTCTCAGTGTTTGCCTAAAGGCTGTGCAGTTTTCTGAACAGATCCAATCTATCGTCACTGCTTACTGGAATGAGTACACAAGAACTGTTCTGTCTGAACATTGAATATCCAGAACTTCTTTACATTTTTCAGCAGCAAGCAGAGTGTAAGGAGCACATAGTGCTGTATGTTCAATTTCCAAGTAATAAATGAAACCTTGTAGAAAAGAAAAACCAGTGAAGATTCACAGAAGCACTATGAAAGTTTCACACTGGAAAAAAAAGCTAAATTTATTAGCTTTCATTTCACTTGTATATTATTAAAACAATTTAAAATCTGTAACGCTGCAGTGTTTATTTAAATGAAATTCACTTTTTGATTGACTTGCAAAGGCACAAAAAAAAGACCCATTAAAGTTCAATCATGTGATCATGTGAGACATGCTATAATGGCCATCAGTAAATGTACGCTTTGTTCTGTGCAAACATAGTATCCAGTGGACTCCTTGACTTCTATCACAATTACACCTCATTTGCAAGCACTCTATTTCAGTGTAATACGATTATAAATTCCAAAACCTATTGATTCTGCGGCGCTACAAAATATATATCTTTGTATTCCCTATCTGCCTCTGACATTCATGACTTTGTTTTCACTTTGACATGCTTCATCCACTAAGAAATGTAATACTGATCAACACTGTAGCCTCTTAATTATATTCAGTCTATTGAATCAAGGTCAGTCAAGTTTGCTTTTAAAAGGCATCCCAAGATCACCAGCAGAATGAAGACTTAATCAAGTTCAGTTTTACTTATGTAAAATGGATCACTAAGAAATAAGTTTACAAACTAAATAAAAACAGATTTGGTATTTATGACCTGAAATGATCTATACTTAAATTTGGAAACACAAGAACGTTCTAAAAGACCAATCAATGTCTATAGTTAAAACCCTGTACTATAAAAAGATTGTAGGAAAAAAAATTTTTTGCTTGCTAAATTACTTCTTGAATTGTATTATTTGTCGCAAACAGTTTAGGAAAACTTTTTTACTGAAACATTTTAGAAAATGTTACAGGCTCATGAATAAAGATTGGCTTATCGGGACTAAGTTCCTTGACCTACTGAATGTCACACTAACCAAAACAGTTTCAGGAAAGAAAAAAAATACCTGGCTTCCTATTTTATTTTATGAAATTGTTAAAAATGTAAATGTCAATCCAATACCCTAAATTTATCAAATGGTATCCCACAGGGCTCAATACCAGGTTCAATTTTCTTTAGCCTGCTGACATGATTTCATGTCAGCAGGCGACTGTTGGTTTTGCTCCTACTAAAACACAGAAGAAGTTCCCTGCAGGTTAAAAGATATTATAACAAAGGTTACAAGCTTTCATGTAATGCATCGTTATCCGTTACAGTTAACCAATACCATAAAACGATACTTAAAATATGGAAACTGCAATAATTCCAAAGTAAATTTTTACTTTTTCCTCTGAAATTTTAGTTTTGGAGTCATTTTTATTAATATATATTTTTTTTATCCAATTCACCATCATTTGTGGTAACAATCAGAGAAGAAATAAAACACGCCTTCCAAATAATTGTTTTTTTTGTGTGTGGTAGAAATATCATATCGGTACTCGGTATCGGCAAGTACTCCAATCCAAGGTATCGGTTTGAAAAAAGTGGTATCATTGCATCCCTAGTTCTAAACACTCCAACTTGTTTCATACACAACACATTCAGTTTTCTTACTACATCTAATTGATCCACTGGAACAAAAAAGGTGAAAATAGCCACCAAGTAGTGTTAAAAAAAATTTGTGTCATAATTAATGGGTCCATTCAGATTCTAAAACAATAAAAAGGAAATAAAAATCGATATCTTGCTTTTGAATAACAATAGAATATCACAACAAAAAATATAGCGATATATCACAGTATCAATATTTTCTTGCATCCCCGGGAGAAAACTGTTATAAATGTGTGTGTGTGTGTGTGTGTGTGTGTGTGTGTGTAATAGAGGTGTTATTCTGTTTAATGTGTGTGAGATGCAAGTACCAATTAGATGGTGGTTTCTTAGAGCCCAACAGTAAGCGTAGAAACACTCTTCAAGTGCTCGCGGGAAAGGGGCTTCAGGGGCCAGAGAGTAATCCACCGACAGGATGGGAACACCGAGGTCCTGGGACCAGCTCTTCAAATAAGGCTGTGCAAAAAGACAAAAGGAGGGAGTTACCATGTTATTATATATAATATATATTAATAATAGTTATAAATTAATTAAAAAACTACGTTTGTTTTGTTAAATTTATTGGAGACCACAGTGGTGGATTCCAGCCAGCATTAAGACAGAAGGATAAAATGAACATTAAGTGTTCCTCTCATCTAATTTGTCTGCTTTTTGGCTAACCCAAGAGACAAAAGCAGATGGAGAGGCAAGAGCTGCCCTCACAGTCCCCTCCATTTGCTCTTTTTTATATAGTTATAAATGCAGCTACTTGTCCTGGTTTGCTCAGTGTGAAGAAAGCCAAGAAGGTGCTGTAGATTTACAAGGAGGTTCTATAAAAACGACCAGAATGCAAAGTGCTTTTCTTTATGCCTCTTATAGTCAGGTTAAATGTTTATTGTACCGATACACAGTGACCCCAAAATGTGAGAATGGCTGTGCACTCCTCCCCTTTCTCTGTCTATCTTTAATGCTTTCTGAGTTGCAGTGACAGTGCTTTTAGTTAAAGTGAAACATCTTTCCTCAACCTGCCAAGGAAAATGAAGGTGTGTGCATGTTTGAAAAACCATAACACCAGCCAGCGATTTAGCATAAAAAATAAAAAAAAGCAGTCATCTTGGGTGTGTTTAAGCCTTAATCTGTCACACTAAATCTTGGATCACAGCAGCAGAAAAGTGACTGAACTTGCAGAATGAGCACAGCTTTGATTTAGACTGTGTATGAATCACTAAAAGGTATTCCTAAGGTGAGGATAAACTTTATAGAACAACATCCTTCACTGACTGGGGGCCTACGAGTTAGAACATGCAGCTGTGTGTATGTGTGGCAAATCTGTCAGTCAGGACAACACGTCAGCTGCCTGCAAAAAAGAAAAACGCTGTGCACGCACATCAGACAGCCCAGTGGGCAGAGAAGAGACGAATGTTCTTGTTGAGGTGGGATAGAGGCTGTTTAATTTTACATGACTTTGGAAACTCTTCACATACAGACCTTTCTCTTAGGGTCCCAAAGAGAGAATTAATGAAAGCTCAGACTCACTTTTGGACAGGCAGAGCAGCTAATCTGCAATCCTTTAATACTACTACCCAACACTTGATGCTCTGCATAAATTGCAGACGTTACATCTATTCTCCATCACAGCTTTACTGCACAATGAAACCACCACTGGCTCCTGCTACTTAGGTCATGGTCTGTATTTTGCTGAAGGAGATAATGGGGATGTCGGGAAGGATACAAGGGAACATATTTGGTTTCGGTTCTCAAGGAAAGTTTTCCTTTCTCTGCTTTCCTTTAGGGATTCTGACAGCGGACGGCCGAGAAAAAAACAAACAGAAGAAGTAGGAAGCAGCAGTGCCAAAATGTGACACAAGATACCAAGTGAACAAAGAGAATAATCTGACAGTACGGTAGTCAGGAGGCAAAGAATGAAGGACAGTCCGACATGTTTCCCATTAGAGCCTGGGGTAATTGTTCCTTTCTTAATTCAACAAGACAGCCCTCCTCACCCTCACGATTGCTCCCTCTCATCCACAAGTTACCATGCAGCTGCAGACCAAGGATGCCCACGTCCTTTGCAATTTCACAGAGGCTTGTCTTGTAACAGCTGTAAGTAGCTAAAGACTGCAAACAGACACAGATGGCCACGTCGGTGTAATACAATAATCCTTTTTATTAAAATGAACTTAACAAATATTGCAGGTGCTGCTCCTGCAGAAATAATGATATAACACATGCTCTACGTGGAAATCAAGTAAGAGAGGGGAACAGGAATGGTCTGGTTGTTGGCTTTAATGCATACCTAGGCTCTAACAGTTTAGTCAGAGAACTGAAGTGTAAATGCTCCAAAGAATATAGCAGGCTTTTCCAGGCTCTGAATTCATCACTCCGTGCACATGCTGCTCACACATGCCCTGCAGTGATGAGTGTATCTCTAACCCCACCAAATGGATCTCCCACATTGCAGAGAGTGAGGAGAGCATCTGACCTCTGAATCCACTGGGGGATGCTGGGATGGTGGAGAGGCTCAAAGAGGCAGGTTGCAGGAATGCATGACATGCAGAGGGACAGAGGATGTTAAGCAGCTTAAATTGGTGATGTGTGAGGATACATTATGAGCAGCATTCGGAAGATCCCGTAAGAAGGAGGACAGCTCAAGTTAAATGCCTGAGGAAGCTCATTATTGCCCTATTGACGGTTAAAATTAAAAACAGACAGGAAAAATGAAAAGGAAATGATCCGTAAAACATTTTGGTAATTTTCTCAAAATAAGGTAGTACATGGTAGCATACAGAGCTGCTCGTTCCCTTCTGTTTACTGTGTGCAGCTGATTAGCAAGCTGAAGGAAGGCTCCTAACCCAGGGGTGTCTGAATAGAAGCCTGAAAGCTATTTGCCTCTGTTTGATCCTGTGCGACCAGCGACCGCATCTCAATTCAGACAGTTGACACAGTGGAACAGCTTTTATAGGTTTTTGTTCAAATCTTCTGAAAATGGAAATTGCTAGGTACAACACAAAATATTATCTTGTATTAAGCATGTGCTATGCTTCATTTTAATTCCATTGTAAATAAAAACACAATCAACAGGTGACTTTTAATTAAAAGCAGACATTATTTTAACTTTGCTAAATAAAGCCTTTTTAATAAGAGATAGACCCATAATTTGTTACTGTTGGTGAGAACAAACCGGAAAAAAGTTACTATCCAATAAAAATAAACACAAAAGCTTCAAGAAATCATCTGCCTTTCTTTTAATAAGGCAAATAAAAATAAAATAAAAACATATTTGTGTGTCAGATTAAAAAAAAACAAGAAAAAGAAAAATGTTTTTCACCCTATAAATACTAGCGCCACAATTTGGAAACCTCTATAAACATCTAGCTCGCTTGAAAGAAACTGAGCTGTTTGGAAACATTTTCAGCCAAAAACAGTAACTGTGGTGGTGTGGAAATAAGCGAGCGCCACCCGTCGCTCTTATAGAAGGTAACATCAGTTTGTAAGCTCCCAGCAGCAGAATCCAGGCTGACTATATGAGTTGATAACTGTTTTAACCATCAGCTATTGTTAGTTTGTTTAACTCACAGTGTTACAATAGAGCAGATTGCCAAAAAGAAGTATAATACTTAGCATAATAATCACTGAAAAAAAGACTAAATTTAACATGTCCATTCTATATTATGGTGTAATACTTTGTATTCAAATAAAAATGATAAATATATATAATATTAAAAAATCTAATAATATATGTTACATTGTTTTGGTAAAAGGGAACTTTAAAGTCAACTTATTATGAGAATCTGGTACTGACCCACGCTTAGGGTCAAGTCTTGAGCAGCTATGATGAAGCCAATAAGTGAGAGCACTAATATGCTCCACGGGCAAAAAGGGCAGCTCTGTGTGCACTTTGTCAGTAAAGAAAGCAAAGAGAGTGGTCAAACTCTCAATTACATTTTCATGGAATAATTACAACAATAATTAGCTTAACAGCTCATTACATGCGGCACTACTGACAGGGAAAGCAGAATGGCAACCAATTGCCCCGCTGCTGTCAACTTGTATCTGTCTCTTTAATTATCTGGGGTTCAATACAATTAGTTTGAGTAAACACTATTGAAGGAACACAAAAGGTGAATTAGACTGGATGACTGCTTTAATGAGAGCTGCTCAAATATGGGAAAAACTACACCAGAGTAGCTGGTCTGACAGGAAGCAATAACTTATATGTATGTAATGCCTGTATTTTATTTTGTCTCCTATTTCTGTTGTTCCTTGCTTTTCCGTTCTAATTACCATAAAATCACTGTCAGGTGTTGAAATAATTTATAATTTAACAATAAAGGCATTTCACCCCCAAGGAATGACTTTAAAAACAAAACATAAACAACTTTGCTGTTGCCGTTTAAATTGAGGACAAATAATTTTTTTACTCTATCTTTTCATGCAGGAGTATCATCTCACCTCATGAGACTTTGAGGTCTGTGCCACAAAGCCTCCCCCATGGAAGTGGATGAGAAGGCAGGGAGAAGAAGGGATGCGCTTGGTTTTCAACCCAAGGGATAGAGAAATAGCGCCTCCCTCAGATCGAGTGAGAGATAGCAGTGTTTCACTGTCCTAGGAAGAAAGAGAAAGGCATTGGATTAAATGTATAGATAGATCTTCTTGGTTTCAAATTTCATTCCATTATCTCTGTATATTTTCCACACACAAATACACTGCATGTGTAGGTGCTGCAAAATTGAGTCAAATTTCTGTGTTGATATTTTTGATGCAGGAGTTTGCAGCGCTCCTCTGAGAGGTGGATAAAGCTCGTTGTTCTGCAGCAGCTTGTTGCCAAACCACCATTCCTATTTATCAACAGGAAAAAACAGCAGGGACTTTCACTGGTACAGGCTTGGATTCTGTTAAAGTAAAAAGGACACTGCTGTCTTGTTGGAGCATTATCACTGGCTTAAGATTCTTGTTGCAAGCATTTCTGTTACCAGCGAAAACAGACAGTAGAACAAACTGAAATGGAGACAGGAGGTCCCATGAATAAATTAGGAAGGAAATAGTTCAGTTAAATAACAGATGATAAAAAAAAGACAATAACTATTCTAAGTAAATTGATGAACAAGAAAGGGGGGGGGGGGGCAAATGCATACACCCAACTGCAAATAACAGCGTCCAAGGGAACTGATGTAGAAAGAAAACACCCATAAAGCACATCAAATAAGACTTAACTTGAAGTAAGCCACAATACTGTGAGTTTAAAGAATTATTTAAATACCTGTCCTTCACGCAGCTCATAAGAAATGAGTCTCATCTGAACAGGAGCAGTGCCGATGTGCGCAGAAGGGGGAGCTATAGTCACAGATGCTCTGTGGTTGGATGCTAGAGGAAGGTCAAAGGGCACAGGAGGCACAGACAGTGCTCTGTTCACCTTGACTTGAGTAGAAGTCATACTGGCAAGACTCTAGAGGAAAATAAATAAATGAAGAGAAAAGACAGATATGAGCGTTAGCAAAATGAAGACCAAGTTAAAAAGATACATAGGTCACTGGAGTGGAAGAGAAACTGGATGAATAAATCATGAGTAACACAAGATAAAATGAATTTCTTCCAATATTACCATTGCCCTCTAGGCAAAAAAACGCAAAGAGACAGAAAGGTCATTTTAACAGGGATTATATTGTATAATAAATGTGAAACATATTTATAATTACAACACAGCCAAGGTCTTGGTGTGCAGTAAAGTCTCAGATATCATATGTGTATAGCAAAAATCTTGTTATATTTTACATGTAACAGGAAACATTAGGTGAATACCCACCGACAGGACCTCCGTCTCTGTGATGTTCCAGAAGGCCTTCCAGAAATGTACGTCCAGGTTCTGAGTAATCCGCTCAAATTCTGCCCCTCTCAGCTCTGGGTCAATGGCATACTTCCCAGAGGTAAAGAAAGAACTGGCTGCCACACCTGGGAAAGGAAAGAAGGTGGACACAGGGAGAAAGGTAATGTTTAATGTAAAGAACAAAGCAGAACCAAAATACAAAAAATTTACAGACAAAAAGTTAATGGAAAAAAAAAAAACAGTCAGAAATAAAAAAAAAAATTACTGGACTGAAAACAAAAAAAAATTTGCAGGAAAAGTCACTGATAATGAGAGAATAAAGGTAAAAAACTGAAGGAAAGCAAACAAACTTAGCAAGGACACAGCAACCATCAGAAAGAGAGACACAGGCGAAAAGGTTTGTGTGCCTCGTTCAGGAAAATGAAGCTTTTGTGGCCAGAAAAAAAAAACTCTTGTTCTAACGACAGTGTTCTAAAAAATACATCAATATTTATGCAATGTGCAGTTTACTGTGCCTCCTTTCAGGACAAGATGGGTTCAAAATATAAGGTTATACAGGTGCACAACAATACCTATAAAACTGTCCAGCAGACAGACTGCTTCACAAATGGGTTAAGCCACAAACCAGACCAGAGTGCTAGATTCAAGAATAATCATGGGAAGTTGAATGGAAGGAGAAAGTGTAGCAGATAATGGTAAACAAGGGTAACCCCAGCCTTTATAGGATCAGTGAAGAAGAATCTATTTAACAGCTTGAAGGAAATTCACAACTTAAGAAGAGCCATGTTATCTGCTGATGTCAGTCCACTATGTTTTCTCAAGTATGAAGTCGGCAAAGCCATTTCTCCTCATATGCTTTGAGATGCTGGTTTATTTTTCCATCAGGATTTGGCAAAGTACCAGAATCTGCTTTAATTATCATGAGATCCCTGTTTTTGATTGGTTAGCAAACTCACTTGACCTCAACACTCGCAAAGAATACGTGGAGTAAAATTAGTATTCTACTCATCTTAAATAAAATTCTAATTTTCTGAGAAACAAAATAAATACTTGAAATATGTCACTCCATGTGCAGGCAATCAGTTCAGCAGGATTTTCACTATTTGGATCCAAGATTTTTGTTTTTATTTTATTATAGATAACTAAAAACCTTTGCATCGTAAAAAATACAAAAACTACAAAACCTAATCTCAGATGACAACTGGATAATAGAAGGTGTGGTGCAAAAAAACAACTTAAGAGTAAGGTCAAAATGTCTTTCAAGTCAATAAAGAGGACCACAACGAAGAGGTTCCGACAAACTCACCGTATGGTGCAATACCGCCTGCGTCCACTGAGGTGCAGCAGAGAGCACAAGAAATCAGAGTGGGAGTAATCCTTTTTTAAAGTGTTAATTATTTATGTCTGTGTGTGTATGCGTGTACAGCAACAGTTAGTATATGATTCAGTCTCTGCGTTTAGCTGTGGGTGAATGTTCAAAACATTCTGAAATATACAAGAAACACACTAGCTAAGCCTAGAGATTGCTAAAGGATGAAAGAGCATCTAAAATCCAAATACACATCAAAAAGCTGCACAGTCGGGGGGCCACGGAGGAATGCAGAAGAGATGTGAGGGTGGATGAGGATGGTGCTTGAATGAGGGCAATGTGGTGTGGGTGAAGAGGTGATGCTGACCTATTCCTGACTGATGCCGCTTGTAGTTTTCGCCAAAGGCCACGAGGCCGATGGCAATTGTCTGAAGACATGGCCGGATGGCCGGAGTGAACTGGAGAGAGAGAGGGATAAAAGAAAAATATATTTTTTTAATATTTTAATCCTCCATCAGTAGAGAAAACAAGGGAGTAAACAAAGGGTGGCCATCTACATTTTTTTTCCTGCTCGTTTTTACAGCATGATTGTTATTAATTTAGGATCCAAATCAATAGCCTAACACTTATCAGAAACAAAACTGAACGACTGTTTTTATTCATCACCAGTGAGGCGCTTATAATTCTTATCCTGCCCCTTACCAACCACTTGTTATTACATGCATTTAACCTTCGCCGCACCTGAAAGCCCAGGCAGCGGCCATAGAAGCATCCTTTGTGCATGGAGGCGTATTCCCGGACAAAGCTCTCGCTGAGGCCGCTTTCGTCCTGGAAGAACAGGTTTCCGTGGCTGTTGTCGTGGAGCATGCGCTGCGCCAGGTAGAGCAGGGCGCGCAGCTGACAGAGCGCGCTGCAGTACGCTTCAATCTCCCCCGCGTTGTGCGCTACCCGAAAGAAGATGCTGCGACGGTTAGCTGTGATGTAGCGCCCCTTGTGGATGATGTGAAGAAGGCAGCAACGCACGACCTGAAAATAAGGATTGCAAGCAAAACAAAATGGAGATTATTTATGGAAACACTTTGGATGGAAAATAACTGAATGAAAAGCTTAATTTAACATAATACAAAGCTATTTTTTTATGTCTAAAACTTTTGCTCATCTAGAAAATGAAAATTTTGGTCTCTTCATTTTTCATTTTCAAGTCTTACCAAGGAATTTGGCAAGGCTTTTCCAACACATGGATATGCTTCAATCTAAACCAATAAACTGTATCATGTTTTAGGGTCATTGCCATGCTTGACGGTCAAACTCCATCCAATTCTTAAGTTCTTTGCCACTCCACAGAGGTCCTGGTTTGCCTTGTATTTATCTTGCAACCACTTCATAAAGCCAAGACGTGTGTCCAGTCAACAGATAGCTCTAACTGAGCTGTGGATATCTGCTGCTCCTCCAGCGTCACCATAGGTCTCTCTATGGTATCAGTTTATCTGGATGGCTATGACCTCACTGAACTGCAGTTTTTCCATCTTTATTTTTTTGGATAAAAGAACAGTGCTGTGTGAGATATTCAAAGGCTTATCTTTACATTACAAACATTAAGACTCTATTCACTAATTGAATGACTTCTCCAATACACTGAATTTTGTAGTTTTAAGTTCACCAAACAACGAAATTCAAGGGAACCCCTGCGAACCTATAAAAAAAAAAAAAAGCAGCAGGAAAAGATCAGAGGGATCACAAATGTGGAAATCAAGCTGCTTGAAAACAGAGCTGCAGTCATTTGGCGAACACATTCAGTTATAGTGAGCCGCACCGACTGAAGGTCAGGATGTTTTATTGATAAATGTCGAAGATAAAATACATCGGATACAGGAGTCGTTGGCAACTATGCAGCCGGAGGATTCATCTAGCCCAACACAATCAATCTCTGCAACAAATGTGCCGACCTTGAAACAAAGCAATACCAAGTCAAAGATATAACGGTCAGTGGTTTCTCACCAGGGGAGGGAATACTGATATGAATCTACTGCAGAGTTAAAGATTTTTATCCTCCAAGCTGCGGCGAGTTGTAAATAAGAAACAGGAATTTATGATTCGACCCTGGCAGACAAAAAAAAAAGCTTTGAACATCTTACCTTAACGAGAGAGCGATAGCCATTAGCAGGAATGTGTGGGTCAAAGTCAAAATGGTGATAAACGGCAGCGAAGTCAGAAATAACAGGTTCCAGACTGCGAGCATGCTCCTGGATCAGCTTCAGGGCCTCCACCAGACGCCGGCCCGCATCGCCCTGGGACCCTTTGGTTCCGCCCGAGAAGAAAGCAACATTTTCTTCGCACACGCTGTACAGGGCAACAAATACTGCCTGGGTATCCATCACTGGAAAAAGTACATAGAAATAAGGAAAATATTGAATAAAAGGAGATTTGTTGATACAAATTACAGCATCTAACTATGACATTTTAAGAAAATATATTAAATCCATTAATTTGTCAGGAATGTTGCATCACTCTACTTACTTACTAAACTGACCAGCTTTGTGATATAATGACATCTACATTATAAAAAGCAACAATCTTACATGTTTCTGTAGAGGTAAAAAGGAAAGCTTATTAGTTTGATCTTGCAAGAGCAGCACATCCAAGAGAAACACTGCACCCAGTGGGACACGATTGGAATTATCCAACAAAATGTTCTTAGTGTGGATAACTAAGCCCTTACTGCATGGTGTACAGAGACTCCTGGGCTGAAATGTGTTAAACAAGGCTTGAAATTAAATGATGTAAACCCAGGCTAAGCAGCTAAAATCCCCACAAGATCTGCATGGAACAGGAGGAGAAGGCAAAGGCGCTCTGCTAACCGGTCACTGCTGAGAACAAACAGCTTGGCCAGAAACTGAAAAAAAAAGAAAAAAAAAAAGAAAGCATCGAAACATGCTAATGTAAGAGTCCCAAAGGGAGGCATGCAGCTGACATACCACAGCATGCTTTGTTTATCAAGTGTGTTCATATCTCTATGCTAACGGAGGACAATGATACAGTGCTGTCTGACCGTGTTCCTTTGTTGAGTCATCTGAGACGTCAGTCTCCATGCCTGCTATGGGAGTCAGTTTATAGTTACTGTATAAGCTGATGGGCGTGCTGGGACATTTAAGAGAAGACTTAAAGTTCTTGACAAAGTCAGAAAGTGGAGGAGGAACACAAGAAAAATTTATGGTGGATTATTACAATAAATCATTTTAGGTAGTACTTGTAGACGAAAATACCAGTAGTCAAAAAACACGTTTCAAGATCAGATGTTGTCTCGATGCAGACATCTCCCAAAAGGTAAGAACAGACAAGGGCATTACTGTGAAACCCCCCCAAAAAGAAAGATCTCGGTTTTTAGTCACATTTAAACAAAGTAGGGATGTTTAAAATGATATTTACTCTTCTCAATAATTCATCTATAAGCTATTATTGGCATTACAAGAACCTAGTTCTTGTGACTGCTTGCATTTCTGAAAAGTCCTTCTCTGAGATAAGCACCAAGTCTTTGGGGATGGAATGCCTAGCTACCAACATCCTCATCACTAATTTTTTTTTTTCAAGTTTAAATTGGGACTGTGAGTTAATGTCTTCAAAACAATTATATGACTTACCTCCAGAAGAAACATGCTACTCAATTTAAAAGATTCCTTTAAATCCAAGTCTGCAGTGGATCTGAATAGGTTAGGCCCTAATGATAGTGTCTGGATATCTCTTATAGCAATCAAAGAACTTATTCTTTACCTGCCACAGAACAACATATAGTGAGCAGTTTTACATCAAAGATCGTCGATGAAGGAAAAGCAAGTGAGTGGTATGGATGCAAACAGAGGAAGGGAGGATGGATTTCATCTAACCCTCCAAAAAAAGCAGCTTCTCTTTTTTACTGAGCCCAGACATCAGATCCCCTGTCTTCCTCCTGCTCACTCACTGGATAAAACAACTATATACATATTTACTATAAACTCAAAATTGATCTGGAGACTTCGCAATCACTACTTTAATCTTGGCTGGATAAAGTGCTATCCAACGACACCAAAGGTTGTTGCTCAGGATGGAACCATCAATCTTCGTAAACTCCTGGTAGCGTTTTGATCTGCTTTGTGCTTGTCATCAAGAGCTACAAACCTAAACATTCTTGAAAAGATAAAGCTGTGCGAAATAATATTTGGGCTTTAAAAACAGAAGAGAACATTTAGGCAGATATTTGAAGCGACAGGTGGAGTATTATGGGAGAAAGGAAAAATGATATTTACAGAGTGAAATATTGTCTTGAGACTCACAGGAGTAATTGAACCATAATGGTCACACTTATTTATCTTTTCCATCTCTTCACAATGACTAATAGAAGCAGCCATTTCAATTTGCAAGGAAAAAAATATAATATCCCCCTGACAGGTGGAACAGGACATTTATCAACAAGACAATTTCATATAAATTGGAATTTGTGCTCAGTTTTTCTTCAGGCTACATTTTGATGCATTTCCAGAGAAGAAACTAAATAATTCAATAGCTTTGTGTATCTGTCCATACCAGATACCGATCTGATACTATTGCTAAATTAATCTACTTTATAACTTCCACCTTATACCTTTCTTGAAGAAATTAAAGGCACCAGTTTTTACTAACTAAACATAACTAAGACAAATTAACGTATATAAAATATAAAATCCCCATAAAAATAAAATTTAAAGTGAAAAATGAACCATGTTTTGTGAATTTAATTCAGATTTACCACATTTTAAGCATCTGTTCATGGTATCGGTTCAAAGGTATTAAGAATTGCTGCCAATATCTCCAAGACATATATATTTCAAGCCTTGGAATATGTACATTTATGTGGAGTGAGGGCCATCTTGGAGACTGCTGGTGCTCAGTGTTGTGGGAAAAACACTGCGCTTACTGTTCATAAGCATTTCCAATACATTAGGCAGCTGTCTCCATTACAGAGAGCAGTTAATGTGTAAAAGGTCCTTCATTAAGTATGATAAAAGTTTCCTCTAATTGCTTAGAAGTGGTTGCACAGCAGTTTCCTAAGCACAACTCTACATATTTAAATTTGCATTGCACATGAATCTCTCTGCAGGTGTGAGCTGAGTCAAAAACACTCCAGCAAACAGACACCTTGTTTTTACAAGATTTATGGCGCCCGCAGCTGTCAGTATGTCTGCTCGGAGTATGAAATGGCCTAAGTCTGAACTAAAAAGTTGCAAAACAAGCTAAGTTGAAAGAAGAAACGGTGAACACTGAAACTTGTGAGGAACCATCTACAAGAAGTCACAAAAAACTGTTTCATTTCAGGGGTTTGGTGTTTTGTTTTGGCTAAATTAGAGTTGGGTTTTGAAGTTAACAGAGAGTTTAGATGTCACCTTTACCTAAAGAAGAGTTCTGTAGGGAGAACATTCAGCTATTCGCTTTTACCCAAGTACAGAACTAATAATTAATTACAGCATCATATTTAATCAGACTCATATCACATCAAATCAGCAAAGTGAAAATATGTCTTTATGCAACACAAGCTCATCTGGTGATTTCATGGACAACCTTTCTACAACAGAAGTCATTAAGACAAACAACATTGCTGGGATGCAGAACAAATTTCAGACCTGAGCTGACAAAGAATATCCTATTACACTTGTATTATTTGATTTCAGTTGACACTTTAAAGGGTTTGAGTAGTTGGAAGGCTTCCCAACTGCTTCTGTCAAGACATTTCGGATCTTCTTGGTTATAAAATGACAACTCCAACCACTTTCTTTCAGCTACTGAACTTTATCTTAAAACAGCAGCTTCATAAAAACAAAACGGAGCCAGGCACGAAGGAAATAATTTAGCATATATTTGCTTAACAACGAATGAAAGCTAGCAGGGACACAGCAGGGGCGAGTTCTCCTAGAGTTTCTATCGACTCACTCTAACGTTATGCAAGCATTAGTCATATGAATTCATCACAGGGATCAATGACGAAATCCTATAACACTCAGAGCGGTTTGGTGGCTAACAACAAACACACGTGCAGGGTTCCAGGAGTGTAGCTCCACCTCAGAACTTGAGTAGCAGCCAGAGGATTATATATGTAAGGTGTGAATGTACAATATTTGACAGACGAAAAAAGAAAGCAACACAATGCATCACATCAGCAAAACTGTAAGCGCCGAGAACATCTATGGAAAGGCAATATTCTATTTGCATTCTGAGCAGGGTTGTCTCAGTGGATACAGTGACCGGTCCAATCAAAGAGTCACCCGAACGACACCACTGAAGTCAAACGAGCTCGGGCCTGCAGCCAAAATACAAATTACAAAGCTTAATTAAATCTGGGGGATGCAACCCTCTCATCAACTTTCTCCTCCGAGCGTGGCCTGATGTTGACAGAATAAGCCAGGGATGAACTTTACGAACCCAGATCAGTGTAAGCGGCTCGGAAACTTAATAACAATGAAGTCGGCAGACATTACACCCCCGTCTAACTTCAGCAAGTTTATCTCAAACTGCAAATACTATGCAAATGTAAAACAGTTAGGTGAGCTGCTATCATCTCATCAGAATAAAGTAGACTTCACCTTTTTTATGACATGAGATAATGCTTCAGAGAACAGAAGCATGCCTTCACACTCATGCAAACAGAGCTGTCAACCTACTCATCTATTAGGAGAAGAAAAACATGACTCACCTCCTGGCTTTCTCAACTCTTTGAAGCCTTTTGAGCAATGGAGGTGGTAGGCTAATGAAGGAAGTTTTCTTTTGTGCTTTAATGACAGAAGTGGCAAGTGCAAGCCCACTAGTGCAATTATTAAGTTGTACCTGGTCTCTCTACATTAAAGATGGATGACAGTGGGCATTAATAAGTAATGTACAACAACCAACACCAGCTACATTTCTGACAATGGCTCCTGTGGGGCCAAAGGAGAGTTTGCTACTGACAAAGAATACAAATGACAAGCATGGATTAAAAAAACTGAACAGTTGGGGAAAAAATGTTATAAATGTTTACCAGCTTCTGAGTTCAAGGCTTTGTCCATGTCAGCCTCCTCTCTTCCACAAGAGCAATGAAAGCATGAAGAAAAAGAAAGCAAAGATAAAGAAGATATATCTTTTAGGGTTATTTCAAACGTGTTGCTCTTTCGTCTTCAGTGTGTAGCTCTTTGGCTATACATCCTGTCTGTATCTGTATGAAAGCGTGCCATATTTCTACTTGGAAGCAATGAGGTATCCTTCTCTATACTCTGTTAGTCCCTCCCCTGCCACATTTAAAAACAGGAAATCCAGAAGCAATCCAATTCCAGTTAACCATCTCCCCTGTGACAAAGAGATATACTGCTATTGGCTGGTCAGCTTGCAACACCCTGTGAACTTTAACTCAGTTGGCAACACCTTAACACTGGCAGAGATACAATCGCTATGAAAGCAAAACAGCATTTCAAATGTTTTCCCATTTGATTTATAATGTATTTTCAAATGTTGCCCACAGGAACAAGCATAAACAAGTTAAATCACTGGTTATCAAAAAGTGATTAAGCAAAAACACTCATGCCCTTTTTAAGTTTTTGGCTTTTTTCCACCCATATTTTACTGCATTACAAACTAAATTTAAAAGGATGTTATTGGAATATGATGTGTTACATCAATATAAAGTAGGAACACAAAAACGACTGTTGAAAGTTATAAAAGTTCTGTTTGTTCACAACATGTCAGTTTTCCACAAGCATTGTAATTAACACAGCAAACATGTGGAAGACGGCACTCAAAGTCCACCACTGATTAATCATACAGATTACAAGGCAAATTCAGCATATGGCAGAAAACTAACAGAGCATATGACCCTGAACACAACTTATCCTTAGTGAAACATTGTCATAGGAGCATGTGGGGAGGCAAATCCTGGATGAGTCCCCAATAATACCGCCTAGATGTTCCACCAAATTACCTCAGAGAAAAGGCCTTGGGCTTTAACACTTTAAAAGAAACAGAAGTTGGTCAGAGCTGATGAGAATATTTTTGGGGCTTAATGAAGGGCTACCCTGAGGTTCACCTTCCAGCTGGACAACAACCCAAAATATATATCCAAAGCTAAAATGGAGCAGCTTAGATCAAAGGATATTAATGTGTTAGAATGGTGCAGTCAAAGTCTAGAATTAAATCCAATTAAGAATATGTGGAGGCATATCCAAAAAAACTTGCACCTCTGACCCAAATAAGAAAAAGTTGGAACGGTATGTTAAATTAAAATCAAACTAAAAACAGAACTTTGTTAAATTATCTTTGACCTGCATTACACTGAAAATAATTTACACATTCTCTATTGGAGACAGGTCAGGACTGCAGGCAGGCCGGTCAAACATCCATACCATCTTCCTCCGTAGCCAGGACTTTGTAATGTTTGCAAAATGTGGTTTCACACAGTATTGTTGAAATACTATGCATGGACGTTCCTGGAAAATATGTATTTTTGAAGGTAGCATACTGTATTCCTACTATGACAGACCCTGGCTTTTGGACTTGTTTGGACTGATCCTCTTCTTCTTTGGTCTAGAGCACACGGCATCCATTTTTCCAAAAAACAACAGAAATACTGATTCATCTGAACACAGTACATGTTTCCATAGTGTGATGGTCCATCCCAGATGCCTCCAAGCCCAGAGACGTCGATGGCACTTCTGGACACTTAACATAGGGCTTCCTTGGCCAGTTTTAACTGGCATATGTGGATGTTACTATGTATTGTGGTCTTGACAATGGTTTGCCAAAGTAGTCCTGAGCCCATGTGGTGAGATCGCTTATGAAAGAATAATGATTCTGGACGCAGTGCCGCCTGAGGGATTCTAGATCACGGTTGTTCAGCTTAGGCTTGAGCCCTTGTCCTTTATGCACTGAAAGCCCTCCACATTCCTTGAATCTTTTGTGTAATGCACTGTTGAAGGTGAAATATCCAAATCTCTTTCTATCTTTCGTTGAGGAACATTGTTTTTAAACATTTCATTAACTTTCTCAAGTATTTGTTGGCAAACTGGTGATCCTCTGCCAATCTATGCTCCTAAAGGACTAGCCCATTCTTGGATACTGCTTTTAAACCAAATCAGAATTATAATCACCTTTTTGACATCACCCGTTTCAAATCAAATCATTATTTAACCAATTTACATGAAAACTTAACATAAATAGATCCTGTCCCAATTTTTTGGGGAATGTTTTACAGATCGTAATGACAGTAAAGGATATATATTTACAAAAGAAATTAAGTTGACCAGACAAAACATGAAGTCTTTTGTGCTCATAATGTTTGCAATTAAATACAAGTCAAAGTAAAATGAGAAATCACTACTTTCTTTTTGTTTTTATTTGCATTTTCCATACTGTCCAAACCTTTTCTTATTTGGGGTTGTATAAAGACAGGAAAAGGTGATTCTGCAATTACTCAACACATTTTTTCAAACCATTTATCATTTTCCTTCCACTAAACAACTATAGACCACTTTGTGTTGTTCTACACATAACATCCAATTGAAATACTTTAAAATCTGTGGTTGTATTTGACAAAACATGAAAATGTAGAAGTAATATGAATACTTATTTTGCTTTAAATACAAATTTGATTAAACAGGCCTCAGTGAAATGGGTGCCAGAGTAAACACAAAGCTTTCTAAATGCATTCCAGTTTATTCTTCATATGTCTATAACTTTGTCAATTTACTCACCAATATTGCAATGTTATACTTTATCGGTGCCCGTGTTAGATTTTGAGTTGAACTTTTAAATGTAGCAACTCTGACCGAATAATCATCCCTTATTTATGAAAAGAATCAGCAGCATGTGCCAACTCTTGAGAAATAGGAATCTGCACACAGTCAATGCGTGAAGCCCTAAAAAAAACACATTAAAAAACACATGAGGTAATATAACAGATGACTCTTTTATAACTGGATGGAGGGAGATGTGACTTCTCACCCAAAGACTATGGACAAACAACACCACATCACTTAAGAACCATTTTTTATCAGGCAAAAAAAAAAAAAAGTGCAATAAAAAGGTCATAAAGGCACTGTGTGGGCATTCTTGTTCCATATGGTATTAACAATCCTTCAATAAGTTATCCTTTTACTATCCATGATTTGTTTTATACAAGTTTTGTACAAAGGATAGTTTTTTTTTTCCCAATATGGGTGGAAAATAACTACTTGACTACATTTGTGACATGGAATCTGATAATTGTTTTCTTCCCTTCAAAAAACCCAGACTGGTCTGTAAGTTAATATCAAAATATGACGTGCTGATCTTCAACAATCTTTTTTTTTAAATCTTAATTTTATATTTTTCCCTAATATTTTCAAGGCAAGCTAATTTAGTAAAGTTATATCTAACCTAGAACATCCAAACACCCCGTTTATACCTTGAACTAGACTATCGCCACCTGAAACGATCCCTTCATTGGCATATTCAAAGGATCTTTTTAATTCAGTTTTATGATGCAATCATGAGAAAGACTGCTGACTTAAAAGTTGTCCAGCAGACCATCACAGACACCCTCCACAGGGAATGCAATCCACAAAATGTCAATGCTAAAGAAAATGCATGTTTACATAGTCCTGCATTCATACTGCATAAAAAGAGGAAGCTGAGAGGGGACAGTCACATGGTAGAAAACCATACAGATGTGCCTACCATAACAGCAGCCATGAGAGATTTGGAACGCAAAGCCCATTTATGAGTCTGAAATGGCTTCAAATAGTCTGCACTTTGGTCAGTTTCAGCGTCTCCAGAGCCACCAAACACAGATGTATCAGAGTGATGGACTAAAACGTTGCAGTCCTTGTGTTAGGACTCTTCTTCACATAGGTTAAGTCAGAAGTGTTACATCTGGTAAAAGTAGAAAAAGGACTGCAGCTCAGGGTCCAAAGAAAAATCCTCAGATGAAAGCTAATTTAGTATCTTATTTGAAAATCAATCATCTGTGGGTTATTGTCTAGAGCGGTGCTTCACAACTTCTTCATCTAGCCCCCCAACCCCATTGTAATGCTCACATTTTGAAAGGTGTAGTAGCCTGCACAAGCTACTTAAGCAACTAACATAATTTATTTTGTTTTATTTTTCCTCAACATGCATAACCTGGAGATATTTTTGTAAAAACAGTTCAGTTTGATTATCCTAGTTGGGGTTTTTTTTTTTTAGCACTAGTGGCCTTTAATTGCAGCGTTTAGGCAGGAAATGGGATGGTAGAGAAAGATAGAAGACATGCAGCAAAAGGTTCCAGGGCCAAGAACTGACCCTAGGACAACTAAATTGAGGATTAAAGCCTCCTAATATGGGATGCCTGCTTGACTTCCACAGAAATCACCACTTAGTTTGTTATTTTTTATAGAAATATGTGCAAATTATTTTTACACTCAGCAGAAGGCTGCTATTAAAGCAAACTAGGCTTCCTTTACACTTTAGGCTGATCGCATTCAGTGCACGCCACAATGAAGCAATGATGCATGCAAAAACGTACTGAGAGGTAAGGATGTAATTTCTGTATTGAAAAAAAATGTTTGGGTTTCATGTTAGACTGAAATTGGAAATGAATCCAGTGCTTCAATTACCTAGGAGCCATACTTCACTTCAGATATAAATTCCTGAAATAAAATAACCCAGATGTTATTCATCCCTATACTACACAGTCAAACCACAGGGTGCGACATAGAGGAAGATGGCGGTGGAATGGTATTGCGGTATGAAATTGGGGAGAATGAGGAATACTCCACAAGCCTGGGCTTTAGCCCCGCACTCACTGACAGAGGAAACAACAGGAGACTAGTAACAATGAGCCTGCGCACCCCCACCCACACCGACAGAACAATAGTATGGCTTAGCTCAATTGTACTCTAAAGGAAAATAAATTAAAGTTCTTAAAATCATATCGGATTTTATTAAGTATAAAATATGCATGTTAGGCACCTTATGTAACAAAAAAGATTAGATGAAAAACAGCTAATCTCGTTATGCGATCTGAGGCATTTAAAGACCCACCAGTTACACGTGGATAACTTAAGATCTTATGAGGAAACCGGACAATATTCTCATTGTTATGGTGTAGAGCCTTCAACCTGGTTATTTTGTTGCAGTCAGGAATTTTGAGCAGCTAAAATATGAAACAGCTCTTTCTAACAAGTGATCCACAATGCCTGCAGTTTTCCTAAATCTGCTGCCACTCCTCAGGAGGCTCTTTAATCGTCATCCTGTGTCAGCCTTCTCTGTTGTCACAACAGCCGATCCCCATCTATTGTCTTAAAAGATTTGTCCACAGCGCTTTACGACAACGAATAAACCCTTCCCATTCACATCTAGCACCCACTGCTTTAATCTCATCCATCTAGTCCCCTACCTGCTGTTCA
This sequence comes from Apricaphanius iberus, assembly GCA_028564705.1. Classification (NCBI taxonomy): domain Eukaryota; kingdom Metazoa; phylum Chordata; class Actinopteri; order Cyprinodontiformes; family Aphaniidae; genus Apricaphanius; species Apricaphanius iberus. Next base: position 795,967 of record JAPXFQ010002254.1, read on the forward strand.
GGTTGACGCTGTCAGGGTCAGCTGGTGAAACTAGAGGCGGAGGACCTGGAATGTTTATGTAAATACACATGAGAGCCATTTGTTAAGAATAGTGACTTCAGGAAGATTTCACTGCATAGTATCAGTGTTATCAGTACTAACAGGTATGCTCCTATCTACATGCAGGGGAAATGCAGACAGTGCAGCATGTTTAAATAACTCTAACATTATAGTTTCTAACTGACACCACGGGGAATCGATATAGGCTGCTGTTATATATCCAGCGGTGCTACCCTAAATCAGCTAACCTAGCTGCTAATAGCTATTAGCTGTAAGGGGGGACGTTCCGTCAACAGAGGGGGGAGTTCTTCCAAGGACAAATGCCGGGGAGCGAGGCTGGCACAGCGGGGTGGGGGTGAAAAAAACTTACCAACGGGACCCTCTTTGAATTTGGATGAGCGTCTTCCATTCATAACTCTCTCCAGTCTGCCGCCCCCTCCGCCTTTTTTACCCGACGCCATCTTCGCCCACTCTGTTTACGCACCGCCTCTCATATCTCTCCTTCATACCTACCTGGAAGTACCGAGGCCCCGCCCACAACAAAAGGTCAACCCAATAGAACAACGGCTCCTCAGTTCAGTAACCAATCAAAACGTTGATGGACAACTTTTAATTTTAATTTGTTAGTACTTTGTAAATATGAGAAAACTGTAATATTCAGGCAATTTGGACGTATTTCTTTATTTTTATGTTTTTTGTTTTCTTTTTACATACAGTACTGTATCCGTAAGTTTAAATAAACCACAAAAAATCTTTACTAAGGTTTAAATGAAAAATATACAAGCTAATAACTGAGTAAGGTCACATGTATCTTTCAGCGCATAGAATCAACACAGACAGCAGAAGTGTAAAACGCTTAAACATTAAATTCTAAAAAAGCTAAAAACTAAAGTAAAAATAAGAACAACAACTTTTAATGACACAAAAATCAGAAACGTAAAGAAAATATGTATTTGATTGAACCAAGCATAGCCTATTTGTATACCAATCATGTTTGATACAATAGGTCAGACCTTGTGGTAAGATTGTTTCGACATCAGCTTTGTTAATCCCAGAAGGATGAAGGGGGTTGGGTAATGTGAACTTTAGAAGCTAAAAATGTAGCTGCCATGTTCAAAAAACTTTATGTGCTGCAATCAAGAAACCCATTGTGTACAGAGATCCAGTCACATTTCTCACAGCTCCCAAAATAGATTCCCTACTTTCTCCCCTCCTTCTGCTTTCATTCATGGTTTCTCCAGGATTTCTTCGCCTTCTCCCAAAGTATTGCACACATCTTGGTACTGGTCTTGCGTCTGGGATCGTTCGATCTGATCGTATGTTGTACAGCAGTCTTCCAGATTCAGCCCCTGGTACATGGCATGAGTGTAAAAAAAAAAAAAAAAAAAAAAAAAGTTACCTCAAAGATAAATTGAAACCTCTGATTAGATATGAAACTCTTTTGTGGTCAAAGATCAAAAGTAAATTCATACTCTTTTTCACACTCATCTTGTATGAGGTGCCTTGCAAAAGTATTCATACGTCTTTTCAAATATTGTTGCATTACAACCGCTGGCTGCAATGTTCTTTATTGGGATTTCATGTGGTAGGCAGAAATCAGAGCAATAAGGCTATTTAAGGTGGGGCGGAAAAGGGAAGGTTTTTATTCAGTTCCGTTTAACCTGATTGTCCTTTAAAAAATGTTAAGTTGCAGTATGTAGGGGACACAGAAAAGATGTAAAAGAATAAACTTATATGAAACCCAATTCAACTTTTACCTTACCTTTACTTTTGGCACTGCAGTGGAATGACTTAGATAAAAATCTATTCATGCATCAAATTACCCAGTCAAAATATAGATGTACGGTGAGTCCAATTGTGAATCTGTGTCAACAAGTTTTTGTTGTTTTAAATAGTTTTGTAATGCAAATTTCTCATAAAAAAACCCTGCCAAAGTGTTTTTTGGCTTAATTCACACATGTCTGAGTATTCCTCCTGAATCCTGCTCTCTGAGCAGCTGCACCGCCCTCTCCTGGAAAACGGCTGAGTGGTAACATAGTGATTTATTTTACGTCACTATGTTACCACAAGGGAGTGCTAGAGGTGTCAGCACTGCCCCTCAGAGATAGTAGCCTTCCTCTGGTAGAGGTCCAAACACACCCGACCCTTCTCAAGGCTCGTAGGTGCTCCGCTTTTACCAGCCGAAACAACTTTTTCCTTTCCTAAAGAACAGCAGCTGGATCATTTCCAACAACAAAGACAGCTGATGGACAGAGAAGTAGCTACATGTTAATGTGTGTTCGCCATTTATCAAGCTGCTTATGTGATCTTATAACAGCATTGTGTGGTTATTTAATTGATCTTGAGCTGTCACCCGGGCAAAAGAATAAATAGAGCTGTATTGAGTTATTTTGTTAAAACATAATGGTTCGAACAATGTACTTTTCAGGTTTGTACAATATAATATCATGTTATTACGTGAAAACGTTATTGCTCGAACAATATACTTTCCATGTTTTATCACGTTATTACGTGAAAAGTTTTTCGTTTAAACTCGACCCCATAAGGATTGAAATATTTTGTTAAATGTCTGACAGTGCTCTGAGTGACTACATAACCAGCTTAAATGTAATTCAGGTGGTGTAGTTTGTATCCACTGAGCGTTTTAGGTTTCTTGTCCAATACTGTCCAAGCTGCTCAGGAGGCAGGATTATATAGAAACGAGCCGTTTTAAATCTTGGTCCAACATTAACTACAGGATACAAGTTACATTTCAGGACAAATGAATAGTATATAACACCAATGGTAACGTTTTATTATATATTTACATTATATGTCTATCCCAGAAGTTGAAAGCTGTAAAATAGCATGATATAGTCCCTTTTTAAGAAATGTTCTTCATTCAATCTGACTAAGTTTGGGTTATTTTGCAAAGAAGAATGGCCAGAAATTTTAACTTCTAACTGTGGTAATTTGCTTAAGACAAATCCTAAATATCTTTTATTTGAATGGATGAATAATCACTATGTAATGTCCTAATTTTATGGTTGCAAGCAAAAAGGAAAAAAATACATAAAAACAGTTGAGGTGTTCAAATACTTTTGTGTTGAAGGAATTATTTTCACCTGATATATATTCTCCTCTTCTTGTTTCCTTTTTTTCATCTCCAGTCCATTTTCCTTCTTTCTCTGTTGAGAAATATGTAACTTATTGAACATAGATGGGTGAGATGATTATCTGTGTAGCATCAGCAGATAGAAAGAATTTGATCAGTCTGTGTAATGTGACTTTCTGACCTTGAACAAAAGAGAGACGGAAGGAATGACCACACACATCAGCAGCAAGACTCCTTCAGCTGTCAGGATCTTGTTTTTGGTGCTCTCACTGAGGTTTATCGTCTTCTTCATCGGCGCTTAGCATGAAGAGAAAGGTTGAACTATCATTTTATAACAACAGTTGGTGCATAAATATGAGTTTTGTTTTCTTTTTGTATTGCATGTAAATGGCAGCAGAAAAAGTAGGAAGCACTGTAATAAGTTTATAGATTGCCAGAGAGATTTATTCTATTATTGTTTATGTAACTGTTCCATTTAGTATGAAGAACACATGCAGTCTGGAGTATAATTGGTAGCTTAATTAGGTCAGATTAGCATGTTTTTGAACACTAATGCAAGTTGTCTCATGTAAAAGTGATTATATCTTTCAACATCTACAATCTGTATTTAACTAACTTAATATGCCAGCTGCTCCTATGTGTTGCGCACAAGAAATTTGCTTTATTACCATTTGTTAATGGTAAGTATAAATAATTACCAGTGTGTAATGAGACCAGTTTCATGATATAATGACTAGTATCACTTTAATACGGTGAAGTATTGCCACCAGCACAAATCTTGAGTAGACTAACAGGATTTGAGGCTTATTAGGTGTAAGCAGTGCTTAGTGCTTGTTTGACTCCACACACACATAGTGGCATTCCTGATTGGCTTCCCCTGCAATTTTCCCCCACCCCACCTCTATATACTCACTGAAGACCTGCAAGTAGGTGCCGTGCGTGAAAACGTTACTATCATTAAGGAAGCACTGGTACAACCCGGTGTCGCTCAGATCCACTTTCTTCAGGGTCAGAAGGCCGCACCGCTTGCCGTTTACCTCTGTGAACTGTTGCTGCACGTTTTCAGACGGATTCACATTCACTAGGGGAACAGATGAACTGCGCTTGGTCCAGATGAATTTACCAGTTCCATGTTTGTAGCAGCATTCCAGATCAGCTGTATCAGAGAGCTTCACCCTCAAAAAGGGTCTGTCTGGCTCCAACATAACCCCCCCAGCAGAAGCATCACTGCCTGTGGAGGAAGAATAAAAAAACCCAAATAATGATACTATATATATATATATATATATATATATATATATATATATATATATATACATATATATTTGTCAGTTTCAGCTTCTACCTCTGAGTAAAATAAATAGTATTAATAAGCCTAAAAACAGTTTAAAACTATCTAATGAGTGAATGGACAAATATACAAAATAAAAGATGTATTAATCATAATTCAATATGTGTTCTATACAGTGTATTGTGACTTTTTATGCAAGAAATTGCTTAGAAGTAAGGAAATATATAAAAACAGAATTTCAGTTTTTACGAATAAAATGAGCAACAGTTGTTAAAATAAGGGAAAGAAAGCTGAGGAATGCGCTATGATCAAATTAGATATATTTAACTTTATTTAAATGCAAAAATGTTAGTGTTTGAAAAAAGAGGATTTATGACCCCGTGTGACATGATGCTGTGTTCAGGAAAATTGGAATCGAACATTATTAACCCAATCAAGGTTATTCCACATTCCTCTATGTCACCCATGTCATTCTAAACATTTTTCTGGATTTTAAAGTTGATTGAAAAGGGGAACATAAAGAAAAACCAGTAATGTACAGTTTAGGTAAAACGATCTCAGATGTTTTAAATAAAAAAAACATAAACCATTAAAAAGACGAAGAAAAGGGAAAATCACAATGAAGAGGATCATACAATAGCCAAAACAGGTAATGACTTATGGGTTTATGTGATCAAAGCAAGATCACAGTTGCCATTAACAAACAAAAAAATACAACATGGGCTAAAGAAATTACAATTTGGAAAATATTACATCGACTAAAGAGACATTATGCAACATGCTATTATTTTGAGCCCAACCATTCATACAGAAAGCCTAAGAACTAAAGTTAAGTGATGATGTGTTTCAGATAGAATTAATTTGGAAAATGTAATAAGTAAAGTGGAAGAAAATATAAAACAAAATTTTAATATATTTTTAGAAGCATCATCATCAGTATGTACACATCTGTATGAATGTGGAGAAGAAAATGCTAAGAAAATAAAATAAAAACAGAACCTTAACTCCTGACTGATGTGTAACTGATATGTCCAAAATATGTCCTACTTATTAGGAGAAATACATACATTTTACAAGGAGAGCAGACATTTATAAGCCAATCCTTCAGTTTTGTTGAGCTGTTATAGCTGTGTCAAATATGTGCATTGAGATACAATTTGTGAAATTGTATCTCAATGCAGGAGGCTTTGAGATACACAGAAAAAACACAAATACAATGTGTTTACTTATTACTGTCGTGATCACCTTTATTTTACCCCCCCGTCTGATATAAACAACCCATTAGGCTAAAGCTGAGAAAAAAATATTGAGAAAATCATCCAAACAGCAAAGACATCTGTTCTGAGAGGAAATACAGTTCACTGAAGCAGAACTGAAAATAACTTTATATAAAGATATATAGAATTAATTTTAAAAGGCTGACAACCTTTATAGTAAACCAGTAATATAAAATGGAATATTAGAAAAGCTGATATATATTTTACAAGTACTTTACATTTAAAAGTCCTTTCTATATAATCGAATTGTGAAATATTCAAAAAATCTTCACAAATGTTATGCAACTCACCCAATAAACTGCAGAGCACAAATAACATAAATACTCCCATGTTTTATCTTAAAAAGAGGACAATTAATAAAATAACTGATCAGACGAAACTCTCCTCAAATGTTTAAAAGCGTCCTTTCTGTAATGAAACAGAGCTGTTCATTTGTTCTCTATCAGGTTTCATGCTTGGATGAGTTTGGACCATCCCAAATTTGCTTAAACATTTAGTCTAAACACACACACTATATATATATATATATATATATATATATTTCTCAGTTCAGTTTTTTCCTGCAGCAGGATGTTATATAAATGATCTGGTTATTACCTGGTTCCAAAATTGTTGACATTTAACTTCAACACATTAACTCCTGGAGGTTTGCTGGTCCAGAGTACACAGGCGAGTGTTAACGCAGTGCCAAACTGGAAAGTGATCAGCAATGACATTGGCAACTGCAGCTTTCCTCCATCAATGGAAGGGCTTCAAAATTATTTTTGAAGATTTTTTTTTTTTGAAAAGAGGAAGATTTTTCACAAGTGGACAACAAGAAGACAATCCTTCCAGTAGTGGACATCCCTGCTGGTTCAACAAAAAGTTAGACCAATAAAATGCAAACAAAACATGAGCTCAAACTCTAACATTGTTCTTAGTGATTTTTAAAGTTCTGATATATCTTTGGAGAAATGTGAATTTCTTTCTGGCGCAAACCAGAGTATACCAGCATAAAACGGCTCAACAGTGCAATAGTCCATTAAAAGTTAGAAACTCTATTGACGGAAATGCTGTGATGGCACCTTAAGAGGGCAGTACAGAAACAAATTCTTCTGCAAGTGAACCAGTGCATGATCGTAAAGGAGAGAAAGATGAGATCCCTACACAACTATGTGTGAATGATGGTGATAAGGAAAACATCAAGCGATTGTTGTTAAAGATGGTTCTAGAAACTACAGAAAGAGCTGCAGTTCCTTTTTCTAGCCTGACTTCATCTATGTGTATAGAACACCTGCTTTAGAGAATCAGTTGTGTTTTGAAAACCTAAGGCTAGATGTAAATAGCTTGACAACTTAGTGAAAACTAGCTGCAGTTTTAAAACCCATAAATTAAAAAGCTGTATATATGACTTATAAAGGTAATTTGTTGTTCATGCAGCTTTTCTTTTAAGACACGTTTAAAATTGTTGCATGTTTGCATAACAAGAATTACCATTACGTTTAAAATGTTTTAAGGTTATTTATATCTGGATGTAACTGTAAAATAACAACACTTTTTTAGTTTTATTTCCCCACTTTATTTTTTAAAAATACAAACAAAAAAACGTACCACAATTTTCCTTAGGTTTACATCTTTTAAGAGCCTCTTACAGCGTAAAAATCAATACCAAATACACAATATAGTTCTTGCATTTTTATAAGATCAACAAAATGGAAGAAGGAGCAGTGTCTTTGCTAAACAGGGCTCTGGCTGGCTGAGTGGGCCCAAGTCAGAAGGATTTCATGGAGCTGGAAACAAAGGGGGAGGAAGTTGGAGGCTAAAATCTAATTAACATAAATATGAAAGAGAGTCATCAACCGTATAATTAACATTCTGGGATATCTTACTGCTAATTAATCATTTAATCAGTTGTCTTTTACTTACAAGCCCTTTAAGAAGCAAACAAATTAATGGTCAGAGGAAGGCACCACTCTAAAAACACACTTTATACATGGTATATAGAATACATGAGAAAAAGCCTCCAAGAAATGGAGACACAGGGAGAAACGTCTGTAATGGTTGCCAGCCAATGAAGCCTGAAGGCATCACTACTGCTTTCTGACTTCTACAATCAGATAACGGGAGTTCCAACAAGTGAAATGCTTGCATTACATATGAAAGTCAAACAGCCAAATGTAGAGAATTTAAATGTTACAGAATCTGCCATGGTTAGGTTATTTGCATATTTGCTAAATTCAGTGGAGCATTGACAAGTTGCAGACATTCCTCCCTGTTTTACAGTAACAGGAAATGCATAGCACACATTACAAGAGCTTCTTTTTAAAAAAGCAATGAAAAAAAAAGAATAATGTCCTTGAACTATTTATAAGTACATTGAACAAAATATATAACCCCTGGTAAAACTATGCAGTTGGAAACGATAAATATGCAGTGAAGACAGATGAGCAAGTGCCTTCAAACTATTATTTTTTTTTTTACTGCATACAGTTTAAAGAGGAAGACATTAGAGAAAATGGCAGTATAGTTAAAAACAGACATGATTCTTGTTCTTGTGGCACTCAAGTGACTAAATGGTGTAAATATGTTGAGGTTCAGAAGGTAGGATCTGTTGAGGCAACAATGAGAATGCATATCAGGAAGTGATCATGATTAAAGCGCGACATTGGAATGAGACAACAGTTTTCTACAAATTTGAAAAGTGTCATCGTCTAGTTTTAACATCTTGGTTTTATTAATTACCTTCTCTGCATCCTTCCTGCAAAAAGTTCTGTTTTAACAGTGCTTGAGCTATTGTGACTATATTTCTCCAAAACCTAGTCACCTGAACGCATCCTTGGTGGCATGCTTGTTGGTTAATGTCACTGTGGTGTATGCAGGATATGAGAGACCTGCAAATTCTGCTGTGATTTGGTCATAAAGCTTGAATTCTCCTAGCAATATTTACTCAGATATTTACCAGTACATTCATTTAACATATCAATAACTGCATGTATTTTTATTTTATTTTATTGAAAAACACTTTTTCCACTCTTAAATGTGCTTTGTTGCGTCTTTGGTCCTGTGTGCACAGCCTCAATCATGCCACTATACTAAAATAGAAATTATACTACAACAATTATAATTACAATGTACTGCTGAATAAAATACGCAGGCAGGAAAGCTTTGATGCAAATATTGCTAGTTGGGACTTTCACTAATAATATAATCACCTAACATCATATAATACAAATCTTAACCCCAACTGAAGCAGGTTTTGGATCAGAAGTTGCAAACTCTGTCTAGGGAAGATCGATGCTGCAGAAACGTGCATTTATGAACAAGTCTGGAGTTCTAGGGGCTTTTTAGGTGTGCATGTGTGTGCTCATATTTCATCAGCAAAATAAATCCTAATATCAGTTTCTCTTCACAGTCTTCTCTTGACTTTCTAGTTCTATCCAAAGCTGAACATCAACAAACTCCAAACCTTCTACTTAGGCCTATGTGTTTTCTCTTTTTCCACCTTTGATGTGCATTAGATATCCCAGGATTCCTTCTCTAGCCTCGTTCAACTTTTGCACGCCGCGCTCGCCTCTTTCTGGCCCAGTGTTGTAACAGTGTTAGTAAGATGAGGCAACTTGCTGACCTAAAAAAATCCTCAGAGGAATAAATAAAAGCATACATACAAACACGTCTCCATTATACACAGCATGATTGCCTATAGTGCCGCTATTCATAAACGTTTTACTGAGAAGAACAGAAAGGAAAATCCAAATAAACATGCTCTTAATAAAAAAAAAAACATGTAACACACATACACACACTTTCTTACATGCAGTTCTTCCGATAAAGAGGGCTGCTTACATAAAGCCCAAATGATCAAAAACCACATCGAAAGAGAGTTTAAATAAGAAATGTTGTGGTTACAGTGTGTTTTTAACTTATTTTGATGAGAAAAAAAGTGCATCTTTGTTGTACTTTGGCATAGACTAGAAATAATACATACCAGCAGTAGTTTTTTATTTATTTTATAAACCTTCTAAAGCTACATTACCCTTTAAGGGTGTCTTTTTCCTGTACACTGTTATTCTTGGCATTACTGTCAATGATGTCCCAGCATATACATGTCTCAGGTGTGGGTATGTGTGTTACAGCAGAAAGAAAAGGCGAAGTTTTTTTTTTATTTTTTTAGGCAGCATGTCTCTCACACCAAAATATTGCTTCATTACTTTTGGCACCTCTCGGTAAAAACAACCTCCTACTCAAAAGCAGGATGTCTCGTTTTTATTTTTTTCTCTCTGTCCAATCCATACCATTGTTTCAAACCATGCACCCAAACAGACAAACACATACACACGCACACACTTCCCACTCTCCATCGCTGAACTACAGCACTGTGTACAAAGCCATTACACTCCTCTGGCAGGCAGAAAACCTCCTGGCTTGGCAGCAAGCGGCTCTGATACAAAGATATAATAGTGACAGCTTGGATCCAGGAAAGACGTTTCTGTTTTTGTGGGGCTGGGGGTGGAAGTTCCAGGAAAGCCTCTGAAAGTCATGTTGTTTCAAACAAGAGCCAGAAGAAAACCTGAAAGGAAACATGAGAGAAAATGCATATGGGACAAATATTATGTAAAGGGCAGTGGCCTGAAGTGGCTTACAAGTTTTTTACAATTCTAGTTTTACGGCATCTCTTCTATACTCATGATACAAAAACTAATTTTGACTTTCTGGTTTTTAGTGTATTGTATATGCTTTGGGTTTCCTCCTAGGTTAAGATGGGATCATTTTAGAGCGGAGGTATTTGTTCTCTCTCTGATTGAAGGGCAAGACACTTCTCCAAATTATAAAGAAAAGTGGATCTTAGGCAGTAGTAATCAATATGTAGAGGGATTTGGATCAAGCCTCTTTAGTCACAGATTCAGTCGTTTAAAACAATTTCGTTATTGCTGAGTTGAGGAAGTGGAGGAAAGTAGCTGTCACTTCAATTGCATTTTTCTCTTTTAGCTTTCCAATTTTAAATAGTGGCTAGTGGAAATGGGCCTCCTGGTTCAAACATAATTGGACTCCAGGGAAACAGAAAATCATACTTTACTAATAAAAACACAGTGATACATTTCAAAAGTAAACATTTAAAGACACGTTTATTTATAGCTACATTTAAGATTACCACAAATGTTTATTATTTATTTAATTATTGTGAACAGTAATTTATATGTACAAAAAAATCTCCAATAAATAAATGTGCTGCAGTTAAAGTTTGCATTTTTCATATGTTTTTAGTGTAAGAACTGTTATCAATAATGGATATCCTGTAAAGCTTCCCAACATCTTTGCCAGGGGATACAAAAAAGTGAAGGGTGTAATAATTGTTAACACCTATTTGTCCTATTTTAAAAGAAGATTTGAAGGACAAATTGCCAAAACATTAAAACATTTTCCATTGCCCAGGAGCACACTAAGTGAATTTATTGGTCCTTCTTTAAATCAGGATTCAGTAAAACTAATAAATTATTAATAATAATAATAATACGTACGTTTTATATAGCGCTTTTCACAACTACTCAAAGACACTTTAAAAAGAAAGAAAACAAGTAGCAAAAGAATTCCTTAATATTAAAATTCCTTGATAATACGCTATTTGTCAGAAGTCTATAAACCTTTATATATTTTTTTCTGAATGTTTTTGTAATTGCATACCATCTTAATGTATTTTTGCATCATTCTATTATACTACTGTTTTGTATCCAATAGAGCACAGTTATGATTTTTAGATTTACTATGAGTTCCTGGGTGTATGTTGATGTTTTATTTTATAATTTTGTAAATTGGACTTCATCACTTTGGAGGGAAGTGATGTAATTTTAATGTCATTTTACGTTTAAATCTACAGTAATGTTTCACAAATTCTTTTTGATTAAAAACGGTTGAATAATAAAAAGTTAATGCCCTTAATTTGCCTTTATTGAAAACAATTAAATGGTGTCTTTAGGTTTCATTTTCTAAACTGACGCATGGAAAAATTAATTGCACAGTTTTCCAAAAAGAAGGATAATATCTTGCTGAGACCTGAAACTAAAATTTTATTTTTTATAACAAAACTTTAAGATAAAAGAGAAGTACTGTTAAATGATTTATCTTTTTGAATTAAAAGCAGTATTAGACAGGTGCCACTAGATTAAAATACATTCATGTCCAACATGACTTTTGAGTTTTATCAGCACCACAAAACAAACATTATAACACCTGCGTGCATTCTATGTTAATTGGTTAGATTCAAGCATCTAGATTGGTGTGCTCACCTTGTGGCCAGCAGGTGGCAAAATGGCATCTCACTGAAAGTTACCGTCTTCCAGCGAGAACTGAGAAAGGACCTCGTTCAGTTTGTGGTGCTCCTCTTCCACAGCCTGAAACACAGAAAATCAATATCATCTCAAGAATTGAGAACAAACTCACTTACAGACACACGCAATTCAGCCTCCTCCTCTTAACATCCACCTTTTGTCTCCCTCGCTGCTTCCCTGACACATCCCATTGCAGGTGCCGGACATAATGGCCATTTCTAGACAAGTCCAATTTCACAAGGCAATTTTCAGCAAAGCAGTAACAGCAGTGGTTAAATGGTTTTCTATTCTCCAGTTTCTCTTTTGTACCATTTGGCCCTATTTTGTCCACTGCTCGCTCCTTACTTAAGTTATCGTCGCTGAAATGGCCAACTACGCTTTTCCTTTCCACTTGGCTTCAATCCTTTCTCCTCTCACATCTTTATCTCCTCCGTCATACAATCTGCTCTCCTCCTGAGATTCCCATTCATCTCCCTGCTTATTCACCTGTAGTCTCTGTATCTTTTGCTGCAGGCTGTGCAGCCTCCTGCAAACTTCATCCATCCTCTCCTGGGACAAGACCAGAGGGGCACTGATACTCCCATCTTCGTCTTCTTTTTTTTCTCCATCTTCCTTTGTAGAAGGACTGGTGTTCACCTGCATATAGTCCCTCACAGTAGACTCGCTTTCTTCTGTCAATGGAGATAACTCAAGTTACAGATGGTAGTTCTCAGTTGAATGATTTTAGTAGGAAAAGGTAATTAAATCCTTAACCTGTTGGCTGAGCGCTATCTATTTCCTGAGGAGGATTCTCTGGTTGCTCCTCTTCATGTTCTTCATCAGGCTGTGAGTCTTCCGACAGACTGATGCTGCCGATCAGCAATCTTTTCAGTGACATGACTAATAGAGGAGAGATTCAGCAGTTTGATGAGTATTGGAAAGCTAATATGGGAGGCAAAAATTAAAGATGAAAGAAGCATGAATACGACAATTGATCACCTTCATCCAAAGCACTGCCGGCCACCTTCTCCTGATCCCTGCTGGAGTGGTCCAGCACATGAACGACGCCCCGGTCGGTCAGCAACTCTATCAGCTTATCTCTTGGGTGAACAGTTTTGTCATCAGTCACACTGTCTTTATCTTGATCTAGAGATGGAGACATAGATCAGCTTTAACCGTTAGAAAAACCTAATGAAGGTAGATTTTAACAACAACTATAAATTGCAGTGCTCCAATGTGACCTTACCACTGCTGCCTTTGAAACCTCCATTCTCACTTGGACTCATTGGGGCAATCAGCCTATTTGATAAGAAAGGAAATGGTGAGTCTTTTTTTCCCCTCTTCAACTGTAACATATTTTGTGATGTTACAACCACAATCTTAAAAGCATATTATTGTAAAATGTTAATGTTATTCATGTAAAACTAATCTACACTCAACTTCCCAGACCTTTCAATCCTAAACATCACCTTAAAATATACTAAAGTTACACTTTATGTTTAGAGCAAATATTCCTACAGTCGGCACGTTTTAAATATCCAGTCTGTAAACACAAAAAACTGAATACGTACATAATGGAAGGGAGAGAACAAACAGGAAAGGAATAGGGAGTTAAAGGATAGGAAGTAAGGACAAAAATAATGAATGGGGACAAGAATGAAAGGACAGATAAGAATGGAAAGCAGCGCAAAATGAAGAAAAGAATTCAAAGGACGAAAGGAATCAAGACAGAAAAAGGAAAAAATGGACAGCATTCGTGGAAAGAAAATGGAAATAAAGACAAAAAAGAAAGGATCACTTTTATACAATGGGACGGAGGTTAAAGTCTAAAAAAACAACTAATTTCTCATAATCCTATTTGCTCTTTTCATACCTTTACAGGTCTGAACAATACAAAAATCAAGTTTGATACTTTTCCAGACAGCGCTGGTAAAATGAACAAATTACATATATTTGTGAGGTTGAAGAAAACTAATAAAAGGTCTGGAGAATATTTCACAAATAAAAATCAGCCCCCTTAATCCAAAACCTCTAAATACAATCCAATACATCCAATTGCTTCCAGAAGTAGCCTAATTACTCAGTGAAGTCCATATGTGTATGATATAAATACATCTGTGCAGTACAGGCTTAGGCTTGTTTGTTGGGCAATAGTGAAAACCGAGCAAAATACTTGAGACTGTTGTTTAGATAAAGTAGAGTTAAATATCAGAACGGCCTAGTCAAAGGCCAGACCTAAATTTAAGTTACAGTTTATGCTAACTTTTGGAAATTGCGGTTCAGAAACACTCCGTCCAGTATGACTGAGGTGGAGCTATTTTAAAAAGAAGAATCTGGTCTGGTCTCTAAATGTGGAAAGATGTAAATTAAAAGACAGCAAAAAGTGGCTTCAGAAAGGTTCGACCAAGGGGCTGATTACAGCTTTCAGGGCTGTATGCATAAATAATAAGGTTTTAACATGAGAAAAATAGAAAAATAATAGTTTGTTTCTTTTTTTTTCACACAGGCACGTACACGCTGGGACTGAGAGGTGATATTCCAACTCCAGGAGGAATAGACAGCCTGAGAGACGTTCCACTCTTCTTCAGATCATCGACCGTGGATTTTATAACATCAGTCCAACTGTAAAACAAATTAATGAGGTTACAGTTCATCGTCTTCTTTCATCTTTAACACTGTGACGTTAAGTGTAGACACTCACGTTTTCATTTCTCCAACAGACTGGGCCACCAGCTCATAGATCTGAGCACCACTCTCCCATGTAAATATCACATAGAAAGCCTTTCGATCTGATAGAACAGGAAATAAAAACAGAAATAAAGCATTATGAAGCTGAAGTTGAAGGAGGTTTAGTTAGTCGGCTGATCTACAAGATTTAACCTGTTGCCACTTCACGGAGGAAGACAGAGTCCAGCTTTATAATCGGGCTAAGCATCTGCTTGCCCTCCTGCATGGCGATGTTACTTTTACTCTGGCATTTTAGCAACATCTTGTCTTCCTGCTTTTGTGCAAGGACGAGCAGATCGTCCAGCAGCAAGCAATGCACATCTAAGAAACAGAAAACATTTTCAGGTTCACAAAATTTCTTCACTACTCTGTGTTCTAAGATATCTAGCCATTCACTACTTACTGCACTATCTTATGGACTTAAAAGCTTTTAAAGCCAATAGACCGTTTTAGTTTATCAAAGGGGTTTACACCACCAATTTAAGCTAATAAAAAAAGAGGAAGTCAAACTCTGCCAGGTGCAGTACAGCTGTGTTTCATATTATTGCAATTTAAATGTGCAAATATCAAAAAGGGAAATGAAAAAAAAATGCACAGAAGAGAGGCTTAGTATAGGCTTAGACCATAAATGTTTTCCTTTATATAAAGGATTACTTTACAAAAAATAGCCTTTAAGTTAGTATACTTGAATTGTCGAAATATATGCTCCAGTAGATGGCTTTATATATATATTAAAAAAAAATCTGCAAAATGGATAGGATATCCTTATATCAAATATTTGAATTTATTTACCAATAGCCTTCTCTTTGGTGACTTTCCAGATCAGTGGACCTTCAAAAAGCATCCTTCTTTGAGTCAAGTCAATGCTCTTGAACATACAGAGGAAAAAGTAAGGAAAAAAGCCAAACAGAACAATGAGTTGAAAACAAACTTTTTTAAAATGTATTTTTTTTTTTTTTTTTAAGAAAAGTACCTTATATTCCGTATAAAGCTCAACACTGGCTTTCAGCCCTGATGTGTCCAGTTTTTTCTGGTACTCTTTTAGAGTCTGGGAGAAAAGGCAGGGAGAGGAGCGAGAGCGATCAGACTGTTTGAGAGGTCAAAATCGAAGCAATAGTAATCTAACAAGCAGAGACCTCTGAGACTCCAACAGTTGCTAAGTAACAACAGTTTGTTGATGGCTGCATTATGGGGTTCTTACCAACATGTTCCCCATTGTTTTGACCTCTTCGTTGACATGGTTGAGGATCTTTCTGCAGCATTCGGCGCTTTGCTGGATTGCCTCCTTCTCATCTGAATCCTCTGTAAAACAGGCAGAAAACAGAGCTGAGGACAGAACAGCTTTTACAAAGGAAGCTAAATGAAAGGCGAGTAAACGATGCAAACATATTTTCATCAGCTGTGTTACATCATTTCTTTTTAACAATTTAAACAGCTATGTGGCGCTACGATTATTTGCTCAGCAGAATGGAAAGAAACCCTTGTGATTATATCAATGTGGACAAGTGAAACTTGACAAAACATCATATTTTTTATTATTATTAAGCAGTATAAACAACCAGAAGAAAATATTTACACCCAGCCAGATATAATACTGAATCATTTATTATTTGCATTTAAAGGCGTTTGAGTTTTTTTTTAAAACCAAAGCTTATGTATCCCCAAATCAATTTATTTTTGAGGAGAATTAAGTTTGTACTAATTAGAACAAATATTAAAACAACTGATAATGTTTAGTTACAGAAATATATAGATTATACTAAACAAAATAGAATGACACTGAAGCATATATCCTTCTATTTTTCACATTTCTGAGTAAAGAATTGTATAAAAATATTTAGTAAACAAAAAATAATAAGAATGTATAATCAGAAAAATTATAAATCAGAGATGCACCAATCAAAGGGCCGGAAAGCAGAACTGAACTATTTTTCATTGCTTAGCTCTCATCAATCATCTTTAAGTTAAATGTTTTTTTCTTTAATCTTATTCATTAAATGTATAAAAAATAAAATAATCTGAATGCATCAGAGCTACCATCATTTCTGGCCTATAAGCACATCAAACTACTGCATATAATTAATGAATGCACTTTTTCGGAGTAAACAACAAAAATCAGGCAAAGGTTAGGGACACTTTTTCCTACATACAGCAAATTCCTCATTCCTCTAATTTCTTTCATTTTCTGTTAGATAGTGACCTCTATTAAAGACCTGCAGCAAATGTTTTCTTCTTCAATGTGTTATAGACCTTGATAAAAAAAAATCTAAATTGGATTGCTCACATAAATCTAGAAATCATTCTTGGCATTGAAAAAGCCTGATCACTAAATCTCTTCTGCAGACATAACCCTTGTTTCTGAATGCACAAAAATTAAACAGACATGACACAGAGTGCAAAAGATAAGTTTCTGGCAGACATAAACACACATACCTGTGTTCTTTGCAATGTTTTCCAGCAACAGTGGATACTTTGTAAGCCTCTGCATCTCTGTGGGAATGATGTCCTTGAGCTGCAGCCTGCGGCACTGGGGTTTGCTCTCTGCGTCCTGAGGTTCACACATACACACGTACACTATCAGAGTGATAGCAAACTTTAAGTTGATCATATAATATAAACAGCATGGAAGATAAGTAAGTAGGGATAATAACTTTTAGCTCTTTTTATTTATGACATTTAAATTGAATGTCACCCTCAGTCATCACTTCTAGGTGCATTTCTATTCTAGGGTATCTATCTGTTCAAACTTTTGTATGAAAATATAAACACCATATTAATGTTCATTGTCCATGTTGAGATAAATCATGAACCAACATTGGCTAAATGAGTCAAAACAACAATATCAGATTAAAAGGCAAGATCAAAGTTTCCAAATGTTTTATTAGACAAATCATTTATTTTATGTATATTTTTCCTGTGAGTTCATGAAGCTAAAGCTGAAGCGTTTTGCAATAAACACTTTTACATTTAGAAGTGAAATAGGAGTGGCTTGGAAGTATAAAAACATCCCCACTATGAAGTAGGGGGTGTTAGCATAATGCTAGCTGATTTATATGCTACATGAGAGTCTAGTGCACTTATATAGAAAGAAAGAAATACTGTTAAAATAATAGCAAAGTTAATGTTTTGGAGTGGTCACCACAAATCTATAATCCCTTCCAAAGAATATCTGTGTGCAGAGCTGAAAAGGTGATTATGTTCTTTTAATGCACTCAGTTTAAAAATCTGAGTTCAAACACATGAGAGTTCTTGCATCTGTGAGTACACCTATGCATCTTTATCTATTTCATTTTGAAACATCATTTCTGAGTCATTGTAATACCTGTATAAATGAGTTAAAGCGGGCCTCTTTCTTCTGTCTTTGCTTGATCTGGTCCAGGGCCCAGGTCTGGTGGCTGCAGAACCTGGATGTCAGTTTCTGAAACCATTCTCCTTCATGACCACCGAACTAAAACACACACGTAAACAGAGTGACTAAGCCCAATTATAGCTTCACACTGCCACTGCTAAATGAAGGCACACACACACACACACACACATATATATATATATATATATATATATATATGAGGATTAACCTACCCTGTTGAGCAATGTGGGGCTGATGCGTTTAACTATGTAGTTGTCATTGACACGAAGTTTCTTCAGGTTTTCATAGAAGTTTGCTATAATTCAAAGGGAAACAACAGCAGAATTGACTTCCAGTCTCCAAAATACCTATTTTATGCTTCTTTTCTAGCTTTTTAGCAAGTAACAAATCATATCAAAACTTGTTTGATTTTAAAACCTAGTTTAATGCTAAAACTATGCTTTATATCTGAAGCAAGTACAAGAAAAACAATAAAAAAGACAACAATAAACAGCATACCGTATATATTAAAATGTTTGTTTCAGCTTTTCATTAATTGACCATTTTTGAGTTTAAAAATATTCATAAAGATTCCTTTTACATGTGGATGATAAGACAGTCAAGCCTGTGTGATTATAGCAGCACTCACAATGCATTTCAATGATTTCCTCAAGGTTTGGGAAAATGGTATTAAGCTCGATGGGAGTGAGGAGTTCCTCCCTCTCCAGTGGCTTGGCAAAAACCCACTGAAGGACACTTAGCATTCTCACATGGGCATGCTCTGTGGCAAACAGCTCTAAGAGGGAAACCAGTAGGTGCAGAATTAGTAACATAAAAAAAGACATTTTAAATTTCTCTATTTCTCTTTATCACATTTTGCAAAACGTTACCGTTGATGACTTCCTGTCTCTTGGTCTCCTTTTTGCCAAGGTTCTTCAAAGCCTCGGGGGACGCCAGCTGCCTCCAGCTGGGTGGGTCCTGCTCCAACTCCTGCAAGCGGGGGTCAATCTCCTCCAACTGAGGGGAGGAACTTGTTGGGGACTGGCCAGGCCCTTCAGGAGGGAATGCTGGTGTCTCAAGACTAACACAGAGAAGACAGTTTACAATTACTATAACTTGCTACTGTAACCAAGTACAACTCTAAGTAGTGTTTACAGCGCCCTCTACAGTTAATTACACTCCCAGTAAGGTTTTGACGACAACATCTTAGTGTTGCAGTATAACACCACACTGAAATATACACCAAAAGCCAAATTTTTCTAAATGTTTAAGAACAAGTTAACCATCAGCAATCATACTGTTCTAAATATTTAATTAAACAACAACAAACTATTGATGTCATCTGCACAGGGATCTACGGGGATGAAGATTGGCCTTATTCAGGCAGAAGGGAAGTCAAGAGTCCACTTGAAGACCTTGAAAGGCTTATCAGTATGTGACTGGCAGCTGTAGGCAGATGTAGGAAAACAGTTTCCAAATCGGTTCTGAAAACAACCCTTAGAATGGAGTTTGTTTTGACATGCGTCTTATCCAAGCAACTAGTGGTTTTAATAACCATGCAGAAATTAAATTGATTAGGTCTAGGAGCAAAAGAAGCAACCCTATTCCTTCAAAAAATAAAAACCAAAAGGTATCTGTTGAGATCCGCAAGGAAACAGAAGGATGGACTGCTGTGAACCCACTAAGACAGGTGGCAAGGGAGATTAAGTGCGATCTATGCACACTCAGGCTGCTTGGAAACACAGGTTTGCAGGAATAGAAAGTCACCAGGAACATCAGCAAAGCTTCAAGAATTCCTCCAGGTAATTGTGGATCAAGAAAGTGAAGCCATCTGGCAGCTCATCACTTGAATACCAACTTTAGGCTGATCATCCCTTGTTGGACTGCCGAGGTTGGGATGTCTGAACCGAAGCGAGCTCTGAAGATCTTCCAGCTCATTTTACCGTTCTAAATGTGCATGGTGGCGAAACAAATGTGTGTCCTTATTCAGCTTTTCTTCTCACAACCTTTTTTTCATGGGACTTTTCCAACCTTAAGTTGAAAAGCTAACCCCTTTACTAACTTCACTCTGGCCATTCAAAACTTCACAAACAGATGGGAGCTTCCAAAACCTATGATGACATGACCAAAGCAAGAGAAGTGGTGAGTAGAAGTTAGCGGTTTGATAAAAAGCATAAAATGAATAAAATGCTAATTTTTAAATGGAACCACCACTTAGGTGGTGATGTCTTTAGCTGAAGTCCAGTTATCTGATCTGTCTCATCTCATTGCGCCTTTTTCAATATCAGTTCAAAGCAAATCTAAGCACGAAGTGGCATGTAAAAGACTACAGTTTCAGTTTTGAAATGTTCAGTTATTGCTCTGGCTGTAGATGGACAAGTTTCGGCCTGTAGCCATCTTCTCATGAATTATGAAGATCTGCTTTTCTTGAATAACCTGCTTTAATCATTTGGAAGGGTGGTGAAAAGAAATGAAACCCTGTGTTATGACATATTATTCCCTAGGGAAACAGGAGCTCACAAATTAAACTAAAGGTTCCTAGGCTAGTTTTTGCCCATTGAACACATGTGCTACAACTTAACTTTTAAGAATAAAAATAGAAAGCTGTATTTATTTCAATTATTTTTACCAATTACAGTGAAAAAAAAGCGTCACATTTTTTTTGTACTATACAATACCTCTCTTTGGAATAACATTATGATAATTCTAAAAAGCAGTTAATGATTAGATTTGCAAACACATCTAATCAAATGAAACAGATGCTTACAAAAGTCAATTAATTAAGATCCTATAAGGTAAAACAAACGATAGAAATATTCTCCCTCTTTGGGTCATTTTTCAGTCCATGCACCCCTGGCTAGAATCACAGCTCTCAGTCCAACTGGATAAGTCTTAATCAGGTCGGCACTGCCATTTTTCTCCATTCTTTCTCTCAAAACAGCTCAACCCTTGTCATCTTGTTCAGGGATTGAGTGCTCACAGCTCTTCTCAATTTGAACAACAAACTCTCAACTGGATTGAGATCTAGGCTTTGACGGATGCACTCAAAAATATTGTCCTCGTCAACTCTGAACAATTTCTGTTTTGCTTTTGTCTTGCTACAATAAAAATCTCATCCTAGGTCATAGAAGATAATCAAACTAGGTCTAAAAGAGCACTAAGACTTGGCAATATTCGTTTTTCTGTATCCATGTTTGGCTCCTACTTTCAAGAGCTTTACAGGGACTGCTGTTAAGGAGCATCTTTGAACCCTGATGCTGCCAATATCAGGGTTCAAAGAAAAAAAAAAGCAAGTTTTTGGGTATGTGCAGTGTCTGATGGTAAAAAAGCACTACATTTTTAACTTGGACAAAATAACTTTCTTCAGGCTGACTTTGGATCTCACAACATGCAGATGATTCCAGGGGAGTTTCAAAGGATTTTAAATAGTGGCATCCTCCAATTTCTTTGGAGTGCTCATAAGTCTCTTGTTGGCCCTTCTCACAAGTGTTCTTGCCTGATTACTCAGTTTGTGAGTACGACCAACTCTAGGCTACTGTCATACTGATTCCATTTGATAAGGATGGCTTTAAATGATTTATTCCAGAAAGTTGTAAATCTTTCATTGCACCCTTTCAGGTGTCTTTTCTGTGATTTGCTTCAAGTGTGCTTCATGCTGCAACGGCAGCAAAAATACAGACGAATCCCAGGTATTTTTATCCTACAATCACACAACGGTATAAACGGAATCTCCTTTTCAGTACTTGAAATACTATTGGCCTCACTTTAATTAGTTTGGTCACAATAAAATGGGTGAATATTTATGCTAACACTTATGTCACCCTAATTATATTTAGAGTTTGTAAAAATCTGTTTTCATTTTGCCTTTACATATATATATATATTTGTGCTTATATAAAAGCAATTTAAAAGTAAAAGATCCAAAAATTTGATTACTATTCAAAATAATTAACACTAGCATGAATATTAGGTGCATAAAATAACTGAAATCTGTTTGGGCCATAAACAAAGCCCAATAGACTAACAAAAATGTTAAAATTACAATCTTCCTTTTACAGCCCTATACCGCACCCATGGTTTAATTGACTGCAAGTACTTTAGATCCTGTCTGTCTCTGCTGTGAGCTTGTCCAGCCATAGAGGCTTCAGTAAAAGAGGGACTGTCCATCTTACGGATGGAGGTGGTGTGGGGACAGCGGGGCAGGACTTGATGCCGAAGAAGGAGGCTGGAGGTCCACATCGCTACGGGAGCGAGACTGTTTACGAGATGAGCCACGGCGCCGAGACGGGTGCCGGTCCACGCGGGCGCTCTCGCTGCGTCCTACTTTCCTGCTTGAGGGATGGAGGGTAGGAGAGGACGAAGAAGAGCGAGGAGGATGAGTGAAAGAAAACAGAGACAGGATAGCGTTGTGGGGGATACAAAAGTTCCAGGAAGAAAAAAATTGAGAAAAAGAAACACACAGATCCAAAAGACAGTGGAAACAAAATGAAAATGTTCAAATCACAGAAAGATGTAAGGATTGGAGTTAATTATGAGTGTAAAGAGAAAATGGATGCCTTAAATAATTCAAGATTTACAGATAAACAGAAAAATCTAACAAAGACATGCTGAAAGAAAAGTAAATATGCATAGACATGCATATATTAGTAAGACAAAACTGAACAGAAATTGTCTATAGACATGGTAGCATCTGAATGCTACTCAGCAGAAGAATATTTAGCCATGCAATGCCTCTATAAATTTCTTTACTTTAATTGTCTAGTTTTTAAACACAGCAGATATTTATAATCCAGCTGCTCTTGCTCATCTAGCTAATCTTTTCGCATCTATCTAAACATACTTAGCCAGTTTGTGTCGCATCATAACAGGAACACAAAACTCAGTGTAAAGTGTGTTTGCTTATGAGCGTTGTGCTCTCTGTCTGCATCATATGTGAACAGAAATTGGGGCCTGAAGCGTGTCCGTGTCTCTGCTGACACCCACCTTGTCTTCCGTCTGCAAAAACACGGAACATCACACTGTTACACACTCGTTTGTGCCCGTCACACAGCTGTTTTCAACCACAGTCACAACCAGAACATGCATATACGCACACCCCAAAATGAGTGACACCCTGAGGATGTTACTGAACCACTGTCCGAGCTGCATGCCAGGTTTGACGCAAAAAGCTCCTGGCAAAAACATGGAATCGCACAAACTGAAGAGGCAAGCAAAGACGCAGGACTGGCCCTGATTTTGACATACGGAGCACCGTAGGAAGCACATTGATTAAGCAGCTAAAATACGGAGGTAAATATATTGCTCGACTAAAGTTTGACTGAAAATCGAAACTTATTTCCAGCTGGAATGCTGCTCCACGGAAAGCAAATAATCGCTGTGATGGAACTATATTTATTACAAACTTCTAAGAATCATGAACAGGTCACTGATTCCAATGGAAAAATAAGGCGGTCTCAACTCTGCAAACTGAGGCAAATAAAAACTGTGAAGAAGCTTTTGTGGTAAAATGAGAAGAAACACACAGAAACATGACAGACTGAGTGATAGCAGAAAAGGAAAACATGCCACTGTGAGGAAGATGAACGAGACAGGATAAAAGGGAGAGGGAAGGCAAGGGGGCTGAGTCCACGTTCACTTCGGTGAGGGTCCTCCTCAAAACTGCAGGCTCTGTTAGCTAGCGAGCGACGGGCGGCATGACAAGAGCTAGCACACAGCAGGGACAGACTGCCGGGGGAGTTTTACCACACTCCCTCAGCCAGCGCAATTCAGACACATTCTGCTTTTTCTCCACGCTTCCCATATCATCCAATTCTAATCCCAGTGTCATCTCTAGTCCTCAGCCAAAACAATACTGTTAGTACACTGTCGGAAAAAAAATTATTTACCGTCTTCATCCCCCTCACCTTTCTTTGTCTGATTCTTCTAGGGGAGCATCGCTGGGTGAACTGTGCTCAACAGCAGAAAGCACAGCGAGCTCTGGAAGGGGTCCATCTGACTGAGAGGAAATCTCTAAGCAATTGCTTGGCTGACCTAAAGGAGTAGAAAACAAACTTTAATATTATCGAGAATTATAAGTCAATGGTAGTCAGATTAATTTAGGATAAACTTTACAGAAGAAACTAATCTTTAATTACTGTGAAACAATAAAATGTGAAATAATAAGGGTAGCTTTTAATTTTTTCCTTGAATAACGTTCAAAATGAATTAAAGATTAAATCTGACATCAGTGTTAAAGACTAACACTGATGTCAGATGTCAACACTTTTTTCATTTCTCTGTCAAAATAGAGTAGAATTTACTGTGTTACCATCAGTTGGGGTAACCTCTGGGTTGTTGGTGATGTTCAAGTTGTTGCCTAAAAGTCCAGAAGGGTCCACATTAGGGAAGGCTGGACTTTCAGCTTTTTTCATGGAATGAAGTGGAGTTTCGGTCAACGAGCCTCGGCCTGAACCCCCTTTAGCTTCCTTTCCCTTGACATCTTTTTCAGCTGCAGGAGATAGAAATGAACATATTTGTGAAAACTGAATTACTAACTATGCAGTATGAGAAAGCCGTAACCCAAAAGCACCCAGAAAGGTTAAAAAAGAAAAAAAATATATATAAGACTGTAAGACAGGCAAAGACTAAGTAAGTTTGGTGCAATCAAGCCTCCTGAGGATGAGATGGTTAGTCTGACACAAGTGAGTATCTTAAATATACCAAGTGAATTTCCTTTGGACAACACAACTAAAAACTCAGGTGAATAACAATGCACCCACACTCTCTTGCAGTTTGATTTAGGACATGCAGACATGCTGATGGATTGATTAGTAGAGATGCTTTCATTCTACAGATAACAAGGGAGGTTGACTCTGAACAAAGAGTACCTTCAGGATCTTTTGGTTTGACTTCGACTGTAACAGGAAAGAAGGGCAGGAGAGGTTCTTATATACAGACCATTAATAAAAATTGATAGGCAAAATAATAACTACAAAAAAGAAACACAAACTTTTCTAATGTCTCTAATGCATAGTTGTAATATAAAGGCAACATATATTCATTACATATATTTGTAAAGGTTTAAACTAAAGCTGCACACACATGACATGAATCATTATGCATAAATAGACAAAATATATAGTATATTACTGCTGCCTCCAATCCAGTTGGGGACATGGAACCTTGTCTTGTTCTTTTGAGGATCATGATTCTTCTGCAAAGATTACAGAAAGAAACAGAAGATGAAACAAAAAGCTCATGTACAAAAATAAAAATTGAAACCTAATAGGTTTATTTTATTTCATATAACTGGACAAGAATGCTTTCTTTCTGTAAATATGATGATACTGTACCTTAATCCATGGGAAACCTCTTTTGGACTTCTTACTATCTCCTGCCCTGTTTTTAACTTCGAGGGTCTTCATATAGGCAGCCACTGCAGAGAAGATGGCTTGGCTAGAAGAAAAGATACAAAACTGGGGTTATTTAAAGAAGAAACAAAAACATTTTCTAAAGATTTTATTTTTATTTGTATTCCCCCCGACCGGATTTGATGATAATGGCAGCCTTCACTAACAGCTGAGGCAAAGGAAATGCACACAACCAGACTGGTTTACACTTTGTTATGCTAACAATGTTAATTGCTAATATAAAATGCTAATGGTAGTTCAAAATGTTAACAGTGACTGTTCTCTCTTTACAGAAAGCAGTTTAACTGTGATATAGTTAACATTTTTTGGTCAAATTATTTATTTGCTAATGGAACTTAACAGTCATGACTGTTGTCTGGACACTAAGTGCTACCACATGTTAAATGAACGCCTGCTACAGCTATACCTTATGAGAAGGCTTATTGAACATCCGGTGTTTTTTTAGCGTGAAATCCCGCTAAATAAATGGCTGCTGGCATTATGCCATTTATTAGAAGTCAGGTAGAGCTGGAAAGAATTAGATTATTAATCAAACAATCTTTCTATTTCTCTACAACTAGTAACCAACCAAAGGAAATGTTTTGAAAGAGGCAGAGTGTTACCAAAAAACAAGAGATCGGACACAAAACTGGGCAGTATCTCTGTTGTACCAGGCATGAATCAAAGACAAAACCCTACTTGTTCACAAAATTTGTCAGACTTCAGTGAAATCAAAAGTACGTGGTCATGTTTTTTTATACTTCAAAGGCTGCATTAATCATTTTTGAAATGGATAAAAAGACAAATGACAAAAAAGCTAAAAGATAAAAATAATTGTGGTGGTAAAAATGAACTGATAGGAGCGGTACATTTTATTTTTTTTAAGAGGTGGAACTTTTTAGTGTGTGTGGGGGTGTGTGTATGTGTGTGTGTGTGGGCTGGGGGGGTGGGGTGGTATCTGAGAAAAGGAGGAGTGCCAGGGGTGGAGCACTAAATAGCAGAACTTCATATTACAAACCTACACACTGCTCTGAAGCACATCGTCCCTGGAACCCATTGACTACAACATTTTAAATTAATTACTCTTTTTAAAAAACATGGGCAAAATATAACAAAAACTTAGAATTCATCATAAAAGTTGCAAAATAATGGAAGCAGTTATGTTTTTAAAAAATGAAAGCGTACACATTTAGTTAACTATTCTCTATGAATAGACATTTTGGTGGGCTTGAAAGCGTATGCAAAAATCTTGTGGTTTGGCCACGCCCAGGTTAACCATGCAGTGATTAAATGCATGCAAAAAACCACCACAAGAAAAACTTTTCACACTTACAAACTTAAGTAAAAACAGTATAACTCACCATTTTTCCTCATCAGGGACAAAAGTAAGTCTAAAAAAGAAGAGAAGAAAAAGACAACCATGACTTGTCAGCTGAAGTGGGAAAAATAAACAGTTATTTAGAGTTTACCTCTTCTTTTTAAGTAGCATTTTTCCGTTCACTTGTTCGACAGACTATTAGTTCTGGTTTGGGTCGATGGAATTTAAAGTGACTAAGCTTGTCTTGTTGCAACTCAAAGCTAACTATCTGGTTATTGTGCTCAGAGGTAAAACTGTTGATCATATTCTAAATCTTGCACAAAAAAAGAGAAGATCGATTAAAAAAAAATAAGATTGATCAAAAATGACAAAGGAAAAGCATCCAACGGTTGAACAATGTCTGCTCATGTACTGTAAAAACAATACCTGCAAATGCAAAACAAATGCTAAACTATAGTCCTCTAACAATCTGCTGATATTTCTTCTGTAAAAAGGCTGCATAAAGGAAATCTGAAATTCAAAATGCTACACCACAGCGGAAACGGCCTATTTATGCATGTTTTCGTATGATGCAACAAGCAGGCAAGACTTTAGACATTCGACCCTTGTGTTTTCAGATGAGCATAGAAGAAAGGGAGGGGTTTTCCCAGGATTTCCCTGCATTATCCAATCAAATGTCTAGTTCACCTAGTTTACATCACCACATAGACCAATAAACATCAAATGGGGTGAGATCACTGTGTTGTGGTCAAGTGAGAGAGAAGGTTTATGTGTGTGTAAGTGTGTGTGTTTGTGGAGGGTGATTGGGTGCAAGATGGTGGGAGATTTTAGTGGGAGGAAGGACAAAAAGATGACTGTCAGAAGGAATGAATACAGTGAAGCTTATTGGATCATTTTTGCAATGGAGAAAGACATCCAACAGTGCAGAACCAACTGGGAGTCTAAAGCTGAATTAATGTCTTTGATGTCTTGACACGATTGGAAACTCCTTCCACTATCATTGTGTTTGCAGGGTGACAGCAAAGTGTGAACACTGCATTTACTTCTACTTCCTTCTACTTTCTCCTGACAGGATGAAGTTAGACAATCCTCTGCCATCTAACTTGTCTCTTTTCCGGGGAAAAAACTGATTATGGCTGAGTCAAGGACAACTTTAATCCCAACTGTTACTTCCTTGCTTTAAATCTGGTCAACACAGAAGCCACACTGCACTGATAATCTTCAGGATCTTTTGCTCTCTGTGTCTCTTGTTATGCATAAACAATCCATTCCCCCACAAAGAACTGGCAAAACTCCAGGGAGAGACTTCCTGCCAACGTGGCACTGCTGCCTCCATCATTTTCTCTCTGTCGTCTCATTTCCTTCTCCAGCTGTTTTGTTGCGCTTCTGTCGCAGATCTCTTGCCAACACTCTCACCCCGAGAGCTTCTTTTTCCTCTGATTTGCTGCTGAATTCCCCACACTTGCATACACAGTTGGTACTTCTACTGAGTCCCACCAAGAAAAACCTAAAGGCAGTGGGGGTTTTGTAATGATAGAAACAACAATAAATAAAAAGATTACCTTTCACCGTTACACATCGGGAATTTTTGTACATAATTGTTGTGTAATTAGGCATGAATAGGGCTGGGCGATATGGCCTAAAAATAAAATCTCAGATTTTATTTTTTCAATTTACAATTTTTTTTTCATCCCCCCACCCCACTTACTAAAAAAAGCAATGACAACAAACGTCAGACAACTTGTGCAAAGTGTTCGGCTACAGTTAGCTGTTTTTAGCTAAGGTTTGCTGGTCACTGCCGTTTTGATCTCTCGGAGAGATTGGCGTTTTCATATTCGGCTGGATGCCTCTGTTTCAGGTGTTGGAATGTTGCTGCTGCCTTTTACTCCGACGGGCTTTAGGCAAATGTAACAGTGTGGGGTCTCTTGCTACACGTCTGTAGCAGCAAACCCATAACAGTTCCACTATGGAAGCTCCAGGGAGCCAAAAAATTTGCCTTTTTTTAAAAATCCTTTGCAACCAAAAATTCGAATTAATTCATTCAATCAATTTTTTTGGCCAGGCCTGGGCACGAGTTGTCATTGGTGCAACCAGTGACTGAGTAAAACTAATATGGTGTCCAGTGCTCAGTCTGGAAAATTTTGAAATTTTACTTCTGCCTTTTTCAGGTCTGGATATAAATGAATGGCATGAAAAAATACAGCTTTTCCCAATTTTATTCCCTACTTCATTACGTTCAGTTTTTTCCTAACATTCTCTGCCTTCCTTTTAAGCGATCATTACTCCAGCTATACTGTATGAAATCTTATTATAGATTACACATTAAACATCAGATGTAATGAATTTGCCTTATTTCATGCTGATTTCAAATTAGAGCATCATTCCTAGGAGAACAACTGATACATTTCTGATTCGTTAGAAGATGAGCTGGGTATGAATTTTCAGTTCCTTATAGCAACAAAAACCAACTGGTAAAACTTTCACGAGCAACATTATTGTTAAAGAAATTATCAGTTACAACATTTTTTTGTCCCTGCACATCAAAATTCCCTTCTCCATCCATTTTTAGATGTGAGTGTGTAATTGTGGACAGCTTTGAGTCAGAAATGGCAGGATGACCAACTCTTCTGCTGTCCAAATAACACGTAGACAAACAAAAAAGACCAAAACATTTACTTTGCATGCATTGATTAAATAAATGCTTTTCATCAGATCAACAGAAAAATTTAGCTTCAATTCTTGAACGTGAATAAGACTTTAGGCTCTACAGTAATACAAAGAAAGAAAAAGCTACTCACTGTGTATCATACATCTTCTCCAACAGAAACTCAGCAACCGACTTCTCTTTCATTTCCATTGGGATGCGGTCAGTGGGATAGTGATTCTCAACATCCATCACCTGCTCCTCACAGAGGGTCATACCCATCATCCTTTTTTGCCTGTGTAAGACAAAGAAGGAGGAGGCTGTTAGTTTCCCAGAAATAATACAGAAAGCAGGTGTACAGTGTTTAGTACTAGGGCTAAGGACTAAAACATTTTGTTGTTGCACTTAAATCTGCATTTAAATAACCAGAAAAACTACAATAGACATTTTAAAAGAAGGACTGACTGAAATCATGTTTTGTTTTTACTGCTCAAGTAGACTTTTTTTTCCAGTTTTACTTTTGAGCCCCTAATAATTTGCAAACTGGATGACATTCTTTTAAAAAGGCAAACCCCCCTTTTTAAGTTTTAGATCTACAATAATCAACACATCCCTTTCCTAAAAGAATCAAATTACTTTGCTTATTGTATATTGCATGTTTAGTTTATTTTGGAGCTATTAAAAATATATATACACAATTAAATTATTTTGATTTTAGATTGTTAAAGCTACAGATCATTTAGCCCACAAGTATTTCTTACTTGAACATTTTGGCCTGTGTGACAAATAGTTTGGACACCCCTGAGGATTATTCCATGAAGCAAGCTCAGAAAAATTTTGAGGCTCATTTGAACAGCCTTGCTTGAATTAGCATAACGTTTCACTGCCAAATCCAACAAGGCTTAACAAGCGAGGCTAATGTGTGTCAAGACTACATTAAAAGCAGCCCCTGTGAATCCATTCTAGATAAGAGAGAATGGAAAGAAAGGAAAGTGCCACGCTATTCCCCCAGTCAGAGCGAGAATTTTTAATACAAGCCTATGAGCATTGTGAATACATCATAATCAATAAGGGGAACATCAGCTGCATTAAAAAGCTCATGAGGCTTCATGGTGTAATAATGTGAATTAGGTGGGGTTGCCTTACGGACTGTCTAAAGTGTGACACAATGAGTTCTGAGAAGCGCCTCTGACTGTAAATGTTTGAATTCATATTAATAAAGCACATTACCTCGACAACTAGGGCAAGATAATATAGAATCTATGGTGAATTATTAAAACCAGAATATAACAGGTTTACATGACAAGACCATACATTTGCTTTTCTCTAAATTTGATAGGATGTAAAAATACGTAACTAAATAAGAAAGGTTTCAAGTCTTAAAAAGTGTAAAGTCACATGAATACAGTATTTCCTTTTACATATGTATTTTGTTACCAGTTTCAAGGTACTTTAAGGCTTTTTTTCTCACATTTAGACAGCACAGCATGTTGATTTTGTGGTATTATCTTTGACAAAAAGTGATATATTTGTACCCATTACCCATTGTCTATTTGCCTAAAACTCTCTATCAAAGAGATAAATCTAAGGATACCTGGGTAAATGTGGGTAAAAAAAGAAAAAAGAAACCCAGATACCTTTAGTTCAGAAGTTTACCTGAAATCCTCCAGCTGTTTGGCTACTTCTGACGCTTGAAATTTCTGGACATCTGCTGCAAAACGTCTTTGGGTATCATCTGACAGCAATTCTGGGCGAGTTCGGTCTTGGAAAAGGGAGAAAAGAGAGATTAAATAATTAACAGTTCCAAAAAGGAAACTAAAAAAACAAAATGAGGGAAAAAAAAACCCAACAAACATTTTGAAAATCTAAAATGTATATAATATTCAAAAATATGACCTACCCAATTCAAAGGATAAACTGGATGGCATTGACACTCTGAGAATCTGCAATGTATAAAAAATAAAAAAAAACTGTTAGGGAGAAATAAATAAAAAAGAACAACCGATGAAAGATGTTGATACTACAAAATAATGTAAATTCATAGCAAAAATTAAGAAAACACAAGTAATTTCTTTTTGAAGATAGCAAGAACATTTAAAAGGCTTATAAAATATCGCTGTCATAAAAATCCTAAAGCATTTATAAAACTGGGGCGGATAGAGATGAAAGAAGTCACCTTCGGTCTTGGTCCTTCTCACACTAGCTATTAGGTTTAAGTAGAAGGTCCAACTAATCTGGACCCAAAGTAAAGTAAGACACTATGTGGGTTATCTGCTGTAGAAAAGGATTGCTGATTATATCTTACTGTACTTTACATAAATAAACAAACAATAAAGGTAATCAATCGTCAACTGCTCCATTAAATATATATATTGTGGTATTGAACACCCAATAGTCACTGACCATTTGTACTTAAAAGTTCACAAACCTGTGAAAAGTTGCCACTTTTGTAACCCTGAGATTAGATTTAAATCATTTCAGGATCTGGTAAAGAGTTTTACGATCATGTAAAATCCCTAGAACTGATTTAGAGAGGGTTTAAATAAAACAATATGGTGCAGTTGCTGTCTTTCTCCACCAGGGGTCGTTTCAAGACCAACAATAAAAACAAAATATTAAAGGAGAAAGCAAAAGAATATTGATAATGAGAGCTAGAAAGCTCTGTCTTGGAGATCTGTGTTACTACATTGTCTCACTTAGTGTCTACAGAATTACCACAAAGCTGCTTTTATTTATTTATTTTTTAATCTGAGACCTATGATGGATAATTCCTCCTGTGGGGGTTTTCCCATGATCCCGACAGGAAGTTGAAAGGTTAAAGGACAATGGAGAGGAAGAGAGTAAAGCAGATTTGACCCCCATGTACAGTCTGAGAGATGTCTGTGGAGGGGGTGCAGAAAAGAGGAGAGGAAGGTCAGGTGAGCTGGGAGACAAGGTGGAACACTGCATGAAAACACGAAACGTACTGACAGCAGCTGCTTTGATTGAGAACAGAGAGCAAACAGAGATGACACACAGTTGGGAACAAGCAAACAAACTTATTGTCACACTATGTTCTTCTCGTTTATCAGTGCAGGATATTGCTGGTGCATTTAAATAACTGCATATTACTTAAAGGTTTATATTCATTTCAAACATTATTTTTAACAAGTGATTCTCAGCCATTTAATTATATATCAATAGAAATATTTCAAGCATTTATTACAGTTTTCTTTGATAATTATGGCTCAAAGCTAATGAAAATTGAAAATATAATTTCACAGAAGATTACAATATTAAATAGGAAAAATGACTAAAGAGAATGGGCAGGTGGCAAGTTCTGCTGAAAGATGAAATTAGCGTATCCGTAAAGCTTGTGAGCAGAAGGAAGCATGGAGTGCTCCAACTTTTCCTGGTAAGACAGCTGTGCAGACTCTGGAATGGCCAAAAAAGGAGGACTAAAACCCGAAATTCAAACGCCATCCCAGATCATCACTGAATGTGGAAACTTCACGCTGGATATCTTGTAACTTTGACTCTATGCCTCTCTAGCCTCCTCTAAAGTATCAGACTTGGTTCAAAAACATAATAGAAAACTTTATTTTATTTGACAAGAGGATTTTAGAACAATACTTAGTCTAGTTTTTTTTCTTTTTCTCGTCAGTACAGGTAAGGCACTTTGAGTGGCGTCATACAAGCAATGCAGCAATTGTAGCTCATGTTCTGAATACAACTATGTGTGGTGGCTCTTGCAGATCCTGCCCAAGTTTAGTTAAGATCTTGGGAACCTCCCAATAACCCATCCTTGTCTTTGTGATTTATTTTAAGAAAACTGCTGTTAAAGGTATTTTTACACTGGTCATTAACTTTTAAATCAATGCAATGTCCATTTGACACACTAAGTTGTTACATAAACTTAGATCTTTACTGTTAACCAAGATGGAGAAGGGGAAGTTTTTTTGTTTTTGTTTTTTTCAACCTAGATCTTATTTATAACATGCATTACATTCATTAAATCACCCAGAAAAGTTTGGTGCCACTTGTAGTCCTTCACGAGATACTTAGATTCATTCGCCATCAGCATATAACCATATAATGGGAGTTGTTGGGGCACGCAAAGTGCAGCCTCTAAATAACTAATTATCTGCCAAAAAAAAACTTAATTTCATCAATGTTTTTTTAATGAATCGCTAGCATTATTCCCTAATTTGAAATAACAGGATTCAGCACCAATAATGTACCGACTTCTGAGTCTAAAGTTTTCTGTGCCCCTGTTGACTCTAATTTTGCTTGTTAGCTTGTGTCTTTATCTCTAGGTTTTGAATACCAGGTGGGTGTTAGCACAATGCTAAGAAGGAGAGGTCATCTGCCTTTTCTTTTTGGCTGCAGATAAGTAATAGTCACTGCCCATGAATCTGGATAGAGCAGGTTTGGATTAAATGTTATTAAATGTATGTTAAATGTATATTAAATTATTAAATGTATGTTAACATTTTACACAAAAAAAAGAAATTTCACCAGACAAATAATGCCGATCCCTACTATATAGAGTGAAATCTTTCACCCACTCAAATGAGAATATGGTGTGGTATGCCGGTATGCCAGTCACTGTGTTATGTTAAGTTTAAGTTCATGAGTTATCAATGCAATTCATTGATTTGAATGATTAATTTACGTGATGTTCATTGTTATTCATTTTATTTGTTATTTTTTTATATCTTTATTTGAAATCGGCTTTTATCCTGATAAACATTTATTTCACAGATATAGTGCAGAGCGCTACTTACTGCACCCTTCTCCAAGAAGTTGTTGTAGAACTCTGGAAACTGTTTCTTGGTATCCCTAGCATTGAGGTTCTTCACGATGTCAGCATGAAGATAACACAACTGTAAAATAGACAAAACATAAACATAACAAATTGTTTTTACTGATGCAGGAAGTCATTTAAATATTCATCAAAAATTAATATTCTTGGATCCTAAAAAGCCCCAAAGTTCAAAGTGTCAGACTTAATATAAACGTTTACACGTTTGCCAAAATGTGTTGCCACTATATTTATGGTATAGTGGATTAGGGATTGGAAGTCATGGTTTTAAGAGGGGAAACTCTAATAGATAACATACATTTCTCAATTTATATCTAACAGTTTTGATAGTGATTATTATTGTTATTAAATGTTATACTGAATCTGTATAAAATGTGGACAATGTCATTTTTTTCCCGAGTCTGACAGGGTTACTGAAGACTTGTCATATGAAAACTTGATGCTCGACCAAATTTAGAGTTCTGAGTTCAGATAGAAGGATGAGTGGATAAACAGATGGCTGAACAGGTGGAGAAATAAATTGATGGATGGATGAATAACAGAAAACAAACTGATGGATGTTCAGTTGATAGATAAACTGATGACTTGATTGACAAATGATGGGTGCATGAATAGACAGATGTATGAATGAATTGATAAGAGGATGAATGGAAAGATGGATCAACAGATGTCTGAGAGACAGACGGGTGCATAGATGGATAATGGATGGACATATGGCCAGAAGACAAACAAATAGATTGCAGACATTCAGAAACAGGAACAACCTTCCCCAAAATATATATTCCATAGATTTATTTTCTTTTTAATGTGTACCTATTTAAATTAACTAAACTTGTTCATCAGTGTGGAACTTTCCTAACACTGAACAAGCACTTCACCGGTCTATATAAAACTTAGTACAAGTTATTCATTGTCTTCATATCCATATGCCCAAATCCGATTAATTGAAATCTGGTTTATTTATTGAACTAAACTTGTCAGCTTTTAAAAGATTTTCCCAGCGTATGAAGAGTCAAAGATGAGCTAGCACTCCCTTTAAACTTCACATATGCATGAGTAGAAAAATAGGGCGAAGGGAAAAAGTTAAATCCATGCACATTTAAGGCATGATTGGATTATTTTATGGGGTAATCTTAGAGTTTTCTAAAACAAGAAAATATTTTTTAGAGAGTAACTAAACACATTAAGGCTATAGAAAGCTATGCAAATATAGTTTTATTTTTCTGAAATAAAAAGCCAGAGAAGAAAATGAGCCACTTATATCTAAAGACAGAGCATCTTTATTATGGAGTGCAGCATTTTTTCAGTCATCCAAAAGAAATCTGTAAAGCACTTTGAGTAACTTTGTTTGTTTGAAAAGCGCTTTATAAATAAAGTTTCATTTGATTTGATTTGAAACAGAAAAACAGGGTCTAGAGAGGGTATATATGTGCTTAGCCTGAAGTGTAAATTCCTCTACACTCTTGGAATGGAAAGGTGAGGTAGAGACGGATTCAGTTCACTGCACTTTAAAGATTTGGTATTGGATGTTTCTGAGGTCTTTAGACAGATGTCAGTAAAAATAAATCCTGATAAAAAAATAATAATAAAAAATTTACAAAAGGGCAAAGCATGTAGCAAAACAAGCATTTTTTGTAATTAAAAGGTTAATAAAGGGGGGTTCACCTTTAAACTAAAGTTCAACAACTTCTCTTAGCACCATTTGTGAAGCAATTAACTAACATACTACATAACTCCGAAACCAGAAGTTTCATTACACTGAATAAAAACCTTTCTGCTCACTCTGACATTAAATCAGTTAAAACATGATCTGGTTTAGGTCATTGATAAGCATAAAAATGTCCTTTATTATTAAATATTTTTAAAACATTTATCCCATTCTTTTGCAAACAGAAATACTTTTGGTAATCATTTGGTTATAATAAAAAAATTTTGTTTCACTCGTGCTACTTAAAAAATAAGCCAGGCTGGTGTTCCTTGTACACTTTTGTTATATATAAAAATAATAAAAATCTATGAAATACTTTGAGCACAAAAATAGGGCTGCAGCGATTTGTCAAGTAACTTGATTTACTCAATTCCAAAAATTGATTGAGGCAAAAACTCTTCCTCGAAACCTTGTTAAATTCCCATTCCCACTATAGTGCAGTGATCTGATTGTTCCACATGGACCGTTGTTGTGGATGCACCTATGCGAAGCACAACAGTAGCGCGTGATACAGTTTGGATTACTTGGCGCGGTGGCGGAGAGTAAAGATGCCATAAACGACAGGAAATCTGTAAAGTTTGGGATAGTTACATTCTAAAAAAAGAAGAGAACAAAGTGCAGTGTAAATACTGCAAAGTAGACCTGGCGTACCATAGCAGTACGAGCTCAATGATCCAGCCTCAGAAAACATCCACGTTTCCACATTAATGTTTCACCAAGCGTAGCTGAAACACGGTAATGTAATCTAAGCCTGTATATATTGATGTTCACTAATTTAAATACTGTATCTGTAGCGATGTCATGATGCGGTTTGACTAGATATGTTTAGCTTTTATGTTTTTAATTAGTAAACTTATTCACGTTCCAGCTCAAGAAAGCCTTGTCAACACGTGGCTGGGTATCTCACAAAACTGAGATATTTTTCTTCGGTTTGGACTGTCATCTACACATAAATGCAGATTTTCGGCTCAAAAAACAAATCTTTAAAAAACTCTCGCCAAAATAGAGATCTGCGTTTTCTCTGTTTTCAGTATCAGCATGTGGACGGATGAAAAGACAGTTTTAAGTGCCGTTATGTCACTATCCGAGAAAAAAAATGCTCCAACATCAGAGTTATAGAAATCAGAAATCACCAGACTTCATGCTGCGCTGCGACCAAAGTAAGAAAAAAATATTTTCTCACTCTCTCCTGACACAGAGACTCCTGTGAGTGTTTAGAATTATGAATAAGGGACTATTCCTAATCCTATTCCGTTCAGTGCTGCTGAGCAGCAGCGTATCCAAGAGGTGAATAATGAGGGGCTAAAAGAGGCCCAGGGTGGGTCTGGGACTGTAGCACCAAAATAAAGGCAAAGATGTTCTTCTAGTGGGGACCCAATCTGAGCTGGTCACATTTTAGAGTTTTTATCTGTTAAAAGGACAGTTAAAGTCATTTTGTTTTACTAAGGTTTATGTGAAAAGGTCATCCCAAACTCTACTTGCTTCTCAAACAATTAAAGTAATTGGCGAATAATAAAAAGAAAATCACAAAAACATTCCAACGTTTCGCAAAAGCTTTTTCACAAAAAAGTGGATGGACTGTTTAGTTTATTAACTTACATTATTGCTGTTGACTGTTATTTTGTCAAATAAATAAATAAATACTGTTAATGGTCTTAGTTTTGGAGCCAAATTGTGAAGTTGGAGTGCTCTGTTTTTTTGAGAGATTAAAGACAAATGCTTAGACATTTTACAGCCACAAAATTTTTGTTATGTATGATTTGTTTAGGTTGTTTAAAAAGGTTAAAAAATTACACGATTAATCGATTAGAAAAAGAATTGATAGCTGCAGCCCTACACAAAAACCATAAAAACATTTTGTGTTTTGAACTATATTGTGAAGGCAATATGTACTCTCCTCTAGATTAAATTCCTTGGTCACACAGAAGTAATGCCGTGTTTGTTCATTTGTGGTAATCTATTATAAACAACTGTCCTTAAATATAATTTATCCCCTCATTTCTAGTCTATGTCTGTGCAGATCTAAGTCTACTAAATAGCTCCAAAGTTTAAAACAGATCCCTAACAAAATAAAGAATGCACACAGATGTGTGAGAAAATGAGGGACTTTCTAACACTGAAACCTTATGAAATAGCTTAGCAAAACTCAGACTGTGAAGTGAGACAAATTTCAGCCTAAAAAATGTAAACCACTGATTAAAAAAAAAAATTACAACCCTTTAGCCTTCACAATTCATCCTATGAGGGTAAGATTTAGGCTTCTCACCAAGGGAGCCGGGTCGAACTGAAGAATGACATGCTGCATGAAGACCAGCAGGTGAGTTGGACGTTTCTTTAACAACTCGATGCTGTCGAAGTATGGGCATTTTTCATCTGTTGTATGCTATGAGCAAATAAAGACAGACACGGAAACGACAGAATTACAAACTTAAGTTAACAGTAGTGATAAAGTTAGATTCAAATCTTATTCTCTTGCTTTACTCACGTCTGCTAAATCATTCTCAAAGTCCTCGTCTTCAGCCCCGATGATGCTCATGGTTAGCTTAGAGCGCTGAGCTCCAAACAAACCCTGCTGGAGAGACGGAGGGAGAAAACAAAACGATTAGTAAATATAATCTTCATTATACATTTCTTAACCTTAGTCTCATTCTTTTGATTCACTAGATCCTTGCTAACAAGAGGTAAACAGAAACCCGGATAAGAGTCTGAACATAGTGAACTTCCCCAAAGTAAAAACCAACAAAGTAAAATCAAAAGTAAAACATTAAATTCCATTTATTAAAGTATCGTTTTTTTTTTACATTCAGCATTATTAAAACTGTAGAGATACTTGCAGTCTGTACCCGTTACAGTTAGTTTAGTTGCTGAGGTCAGTGGGAACAGTTTCGACTTCAACTTAAGCAACAGTGAGTTCTTACTCAATCTGCAACTCAACAGAGAGTTCTCTTGTAGATGGCATGACGTAACCCCCCCCGATCTAAAAATGGCACTGACCTAATCTGAAAATAAAGGTTTAAGTCAGCCCTCGACTTTGAAATCAATGAATAGGGGAGGGAAACAAAAAGCTTCAGAACATATGAGAAACCTGCCTCCACCCTTCACACCCTGCACCCACTTCCCCTTCCCCAAAACACACAAACAAAACACGGCTCCTGTATTCAGTCCTCTGAAGGCCACAGACCCAGAGCCGCCAGCAGGGAACACCAAAACACACATCAAAAAGGTAAACCGTACAACGCTGGGCGATATTTGTGGACACAGTATAAAAACTAGGGGATCCTTTAAAGGGTGTAATGTGCAGTATTAAGAAAAAATTATTTTCCCCTTAGAGATTCCCTTGCTTTAGCTTTTGTTGCCACACTTTAAATCTTTTGTATCAATTGAATTTTCCCTATCAAGGACAATCTGGAAAAATCCAGAGCCTAATCTATTAAAATTAAGGGTCTGGCAACGAGTAATGAAAAAGGGCCAAACTCGGGGGGCAGAACCAAGCACCAGCAGAGCTAACTGGTAAATTAAACTCTTGCCATATCCAGTCGGCAAAACAGGATAACACTTCCTTCTTACAAAGGAACGATTCAGGATTTTTTGTTCGTCTTTTAGATGAAAAGCAAAGTCTAACTCATTCATTGTAGCGGCCAAGGCCGTTTCAAACAACTGGTGTTCATATGTAGCCATTTTTCAATGTCTACTAAATGATTCTGGACGTCGCAGCTCTGTCATCACCAGCTTAGCGTAGAGAAGCTATAGCCTGTAATCATCAATCTGTAAGATGTATTTTATCAAAGATGAAACATATCTTTGTTATTATAGAGCACCAGTGATAATTGCCCTGGAACTCTGGCATGGATGCAATTTTTGGCCAATTTATTCTTTATCGGTAAATCACACACAACGACCCTAACCAAGACGAGAGAAGCTTGCGGCCTTTATGTTACTCAGGGCTCCGTATTAGTAATTAGCCATCTTTGAGTAACTTGATTACAATGACCACATCTGGG
The DNA here is from genome assembly GCA_028564705.1 of Apricaphanius iberus. NCBI lineage: Eukaryota > Metazoa > Chordata > Actinopteri > Cyprinodontiformes > Aphaniidae > Apricaphanius > Apricaphanius iberus. The sequence continues at coordinate 835,888 of JAPXFQ010002254.1, forward strand.
AAAGTTTGCCACTATTCCATGTTTTCTCAATTTGTGCATAATGGCTCTCACTGTGTTTTGCTGGGGTCTCAAAGCCTTACAAATGGCTTTATAACCATTTACATATAGACGGATGTCAACGACTTTGTTTCTCATCTCTTCTTGAATTTGTTTACATCAAGGCATGATGTCCCGCATGTTGAGATGCTTTATCCTACTTCATGTGGTCAGTAAGTTTGATCAGAAAGATTTCTCAATTCTACAGGTCGGACAGGAATCAGAACTGAGTTTGGTAAGTGAAATTCAACCCAAAACGTAATTTATGATTTAACACGGGGTACAATTTTATTTCCTCATACAGCCAGGTTGACATGGATACCCTATTCCCACCTGGGATATAAAGCAGCTTATATACTACATTTTATACACATTCTGGTAAAAAAATGTCTGTTTTTTTTCTATTTCTTTGGATAAAAGAAATTGTAACATTAAAGAAAAAAAAACAGAAGAATGGGGGGTGGGGGGAGTAATCACTTCAATACACTGAATACAATAAATGTAAAGTAGCAAAAACTAAAGAAAATCATGTCAGTGAATTCCTTCTAGCAAATCTTTATTCTAACTTCACTATGTTTTCTTTTCTGTTTAATTTGAGCAGAAATCTTTTAATCTTCTCTAGTTTTATTCTACTGCATGGTCCTGTTTTGTTTATGTTGCTTCTAATGCAATTGTATTTCTGTTCCTAAACAATACAACACATTTTAACAAACTTTTTAAACTTTCCAGTTTAATCAAAGTTTAAGGTCTACCTACATTTTTTAATGAAAACATAATGAAAAAGCATGATTATCTAAAAGATTTGGATGTTGATGATAAAAATATGCAAGTGGAACATTCCTAGCCGAAAAATATTGTAATTAATGTTTTTGCTTGCTTATTTTAATGCAAACACTGTACTTTAATAACTTCCCAAACTCTTAAAAAAGCTAAAGTAGAAATTGTAATAAAGAATGCGTCTACCTTTTCTAAATACACACACAGCACATGGCTTATATACATATATACAGAAGACAATAAAAAGGCATTACCTTCGTCAGTCAACGTGCATCCCTCAACTACCATAGTAATAGAAATAGATACATTTTAGTGTATCACTTTGTAGGATCAGCAGCTAAATTCACTGAGGCAAACTTAAAACTAATAAGATTGTTCTGCTTTAGAAGGGGCTGGGACTTATTTAAGAGATTAGGGAACCTGTCCTGGAGGGTAATGAATAAAACTGGAACTTCTTGTTGGAAGTCACGGAGTCACGCTGCAGCCGCTGGGCTGAAAATGAGAAACCATCTGTGAAGAATTTAAAAAGCCAATATTAGACAGGTAAATTAGTACAAATATCAGGATGACTAGAGACATGAAGAGACAATGCAGATATATTTCTATCAGGGATAACATTATGACCCGCTGAAAGAGGAACGAGTAACATCATTATCTGTTCTTGTTTACTATTAGTGGCTGGGCTGTATGAGGCAGCAAGTAAACATTTTGTCCTCAAAAGTTAAGAGGGCTTGACTCAGGAAATATGGGCCCGTGAGAGGTTTTGAGTGAGTTTGAAAGGACCTGGTTTTAAAGGTTCAATTACAGAGAGAGGACATCTATACAACCTGAGCTCTAATGTGGTGTAAGCAGTCTCGAATGATCCGGATTTATGAAAAGTGGTCCAAGTAAAGAACAGTTATGAAAACAATGATGTGTTCATGGGCCAAAAAACCCCAACAAAAAACGGCTCACTTATGTTTAAAGGGAGTGAAGGCAAGCTGATGTGGCCCGATTCAACAACTGAGCTTCTGTAGCTCATAATGCCAAAGAAGCTGAAATTGGTTCTGATTGAAAGGTGTTGTAATAAAAATTAAATACTGCATTGCAGTTTGCTGTATTACAGCACATCAGCTAGGGTATCTATTACAGATGTAAGAAAATATTGATATGCCAATACATTGCGATATTTTATGGCACAATATTGTATCGATATTCAAGAGCAAAGAATCGATTTTTTTTATTCTTAAGAATTTTAATAAAATTCTGAAACCACAATAATTTTGGCAGTAAAATTGAAAGTAGGGCTGGCAATAGGTGGCTTTTTTACCTCCAGTGGATCAACTAGAACTAGTAATAAAACTGGATTGGTGTGGATTAAACAGGTTGGAGTGTTTCCTATGCTGTGACAGGTTTTCTACAGTTAAATTCAGTTTTGAAAATATATAGTATTACTCATCATATCGTGATATATATGTCGTATCGTTCCCTCTATATTGTGATACATATCGTTTCGCCAGATTCTTGCAAATACACATCCCTAGTATCTATGCTGGACTCTGTCCACTGCAGAAAGAACCAAAACTGGGCAAGGGACAATCAAAATTAGAGACCTGATTAAGGTGACCAAACATCCTCTTTTCACCAGACATGTCTGGACCCCCCACAGTACTTGAGGACAGACAGCTGTCTCCCCGACAGGCTGGTCTACAGTATATAGGGCCTCACAGGGAACTGTTTTGGTACCGCTCCTCTTCACCCTCTACATTGCAGACTTTTCCATCAACTCCCCACAATGCAACCTTCAGAAATTATCTGATGACTCTGGCATAGTTGGCGTCTTCACAGAACAAGACGACTCGGAATACAGACAGTGGATTCTGGACTTTGTGGAATGGTGCCAACAGACAGAACCATCTCCTGATCAACACTGGGAATACCAAAGAGATGGTGGTGGACTTCCACAGAAGCAGACCCACCACACTGACAGTGGCAGCACTGTAACTGCTGTTTACAAAATGTCAAAGCACAAGTGCAGCTTACAGATGAACCGTGAAAGAAATTTCCTTCATACCATCCTAAAGTCAAAGTACCTTTATTTGTCTCCCTTGGGAGACATTTCCTCAGGACAGAGGGGATTACACCACACAAGCCAAATATATTTGTCCATACAATCACAGAAACTCAATAAAGACATATATTAAATAATAGAAACAACCTTAAAAACAGATAGGTAAATAAATAGCATTAGAAGAAAGATTTTTTAAAAATTAAAACTGCTCTGCTAAAAGAAGGAACTTGTTCATCTTACACCATGTTCATTTATAGTCTTATTTGATAAGAGAAGAAAGGAATTGTTGAACCGGTTATGCTTACATAATAACATGCAGTACCTTCGACCAGAGTTCAATAAAACATAGTGCAGGGATGTTTTAGAATCGACTCTGCCTCTCCAAGGATGGTCTGCTCAAACAGTTGTTGAGTATTTAGAGGAGCTGTCCTACCCCATAACCCCAGACGCAACATGTGTGATGGAGTAAATTGTGCACATAGCTGACATATTTTTTATGTGTATGACAAGTGACAAAGATCCCATAGGTCACATGGATATATATATATATATATATATATATATATATATATATATATAAAATAGAAAAGCTGGGCAAAGTGAAAGTTCATCTATTAAATAAACTGTGAAAAACTACAACTGTTAAAGATAACGTGTATAATCCCCTTTTTAGATTTAAGACTGGTGTATACATTTTGAAAAAGTATCCTTGTGAGACTTATTTTTAATTCATCTTAAACTGAAAAAAATTATTATTTTCTTAGAATAAAATGTTACTTTTTGTGTAATTCTTGTCCTGTATAACTTTAGAAAAAGAAATTATTCTTCTATAATCATTGCAAAGTAAATAAGCCACTGGGAAAAACATAATTATGAAACAAATGCCAACTTTGGGAAAATGATGCCTTGAAATAAAAACTGATTAAATTAAATAAAAATGGCATAAAGAAAAAAAAATCTGTAAAATAATCATGTTTTATGTTAAATACTTTTAAAGGAAAATAACATATCTCATACTAATGAGTGTAGAACTTTAGATGTGTTCCATTTTTTTCATATCTTTATTGTCACATTATATATTTCTCTATTATTTTCATTACTAGATTACTGCTTAAAATGTATTTATTTAATTTTAAGCAATTTGGCATTCCATACAGGAAGAAGCGGTTAGTGGGTTTGATCTGAAAACTGCCAAAACCGAAAAAGTGATTTTTGTGCACAACTACTGAACTACTTCTGCGCTATGAGTGCTTGCTTATTTAGTAATGCAAGTGAATTTGTGGTTACTTCAGCTAATTAAGAGAACCCCCGGCCCAAAAAAAAAAAAAAAAAAAAAATCTCTCTAATTTCTGAGGAACATTTAAAACGTAGCTCCAGAAGGCTGGATATGTGACTTTAATCAGTGTATTTGTAGAGCGATGTGGTTGGTCTGATAAATGCTTCAGGGTCAACGAAAGGTCTTCTTGTGGAACTGGGAGACAGAGGTGGAAAATGTGTTCATTAATGGCCGTATACAGTGGGCTGCATGCTGACAAAAAGGGCAGCTCTCAAACAACATGAGTAGGAGGGGTTAGCTAAACAGAGAGTCAGACAGGCTTGTGCAGAGAAATACACAACACAACAGAAAGACATATATACAAACACAAGATTGTACAAATTGTATACAACAATCTGTACTGTGAATGTTGTTAATAAGTGATAAAAGCCAAAATATAGCTAATTTACTATCAGTGAGGTTGTAAAGGAAACAGTATTTCCTACTTTCTGTTGGATCTTAAAATACTGTCAGCCTTTTGGAAATGTTAGTATTATGGCTGTAGAGAAAGGAAAACGTGATTATTTTTGCAGCATATTACAATAATAACAGCATCTCTGACAATAAAAAAAAACAAAGATTCAACCTTGATGGCAGTAATTTACCATCCAAGCAAAATACATTATTAACAGGCATAACCAGTATAAATTGCACATAAATAAATGAAATCCAACCAAATATTGGATTTATTTGTCCTTTGTGATTGTAATTCAGCACACATTGATAAAGTGATGGCGAATCAGTTTTGTTGTACTGTACCATGCTAGTTTTATTGTTTTGTCCGTCATTTTGACCAACAGCGTAAAACACCGGAATTAAGTGTCTCTTTAGCTTGTTTTAAAATAAGGAAACAATTCTCCCATTGAAGTGGTTGGCAGCTGAAAAGACTCACTGAATGAACCGTTTCTTAATCCATAAACAGGGGTGTAATGGTACGCTAAATTTGTATATTAATGATACTATTAATATTAATACACAATAGAATTCTTGCATAAAATGAATTAAAGCAACCTATTTGGGTGATATCTTAAATAAATTACACTGTTTATAAGGAAAAACACATTTTGTAACATTTTAAAATAATAATAAAATACAGTAATTACTATTTGTGACCTGAAAACTTCTAGCACAGCAGCAACAGCTTGAATATCAACAAGCTAACTATTCAAGTTGAACGTTTTTGGCTAAAAAGATTAACATTTCGGGCGATCTGAAATACTTGACAGAGGTTGTTTAAATGCTGACATTAGTGGTAGTTGCACAAGGATTCTTTTCTTCTTAGTAAAAGTGATGTTAACGTTCACATGGTGACCTTTGAAGTGTGTTAACATGTTGGATGAGTTACCTGCCGCATACCTGATCTCTGTGGAATAAAGTCGGCATACAACTTTTTATTTATCCACTTTATCCATGCGGAAGCTCGCCTAGGAACATTGTTCCGCTGGGCTTATTAGCAAGCTAATAATACATTTACATTATTTAATGAAAAAAAAAAAAATGGTACGCAAGTGGACCGAACTGAACAGGCCGAACTGAACAGGCCGAACCGAACGGTTCAACACATCCCCGACACCCCTACCTATAAAGTATTTGTGGACAGCCTGTGAGAAAAAAGCAGCAGCAGACGATGACACACATTCAGGCCACGTCCACACTAAGCCGGGTAATGCCTTAGACTTGTAATTATTTAGTCTACACCCCCCTATCGTCCACACTAACCCGGCGTCGTTTAAGGTCAGTGGCAGCATAACAATTAGCCGGGTAAGAGAGCCATGTAAATCTTAATTCAACGGCTAAACGAGCTAGTGTGGACAGCTTCCCCGGATAATGAAAGGAAGTGGTGTCACAGAATACTGCGTCAATAACAATACGACACTACAGACAAAGACAACAGCGAAGAGTACTAAATCGATCTCGTCGTCTGTCCACACCAAAAACTCTCTCTTCTTCTGAGCAGCTATTGTTCTCTTCGGTTAACGGGACAAGCAGATATGTACTGTGCTGTGGAGCTTCTTGTATATATTATGTAGGCGCTGGCGTCATGTAGATTATATACGTTTTACGTGCGTCTTTTCGCGCGTGCCCAGTATTTGCAAAGGTCGGTATGGGATTGCGCAATCATGGGACCTTAAACGGACCTTAAACGTAAAGGCTCGTGTTGAGTGGATAGCATTAGGCGTCTAACTCCCCGTATAACCTTATCGGCTTAGTGTGGACGTAGCCTCAGTCGCAGCGGCCGGTCGCTCTCCAAAGCCTCAGTACCTTTTCAGCATGCAGTCAGCTCTTGGACAGCAAGATGCATTGTATGCAGTGTCTGGGAATCTTTTCTTCAAATGATCTATTTACCTGGACTGCATGTGTGAAGTTGAAAGTATCTGCTCATTTGCACCAAGTACTCAGAAGTTTGAATACTATTCTGCAAAAATTAGGGACAGCCTTCAAATGTTTCCACCGCCAGTCGAAAAAAACCCTCTGTCAAGATGGAAAATATTTGGTTAATGCGACCCCTGGCACCACTGTAGTCAGATTAATGGTAAGAGTCTATGTTCTTTAGGAATCCACATAGCTACATTTTACCTACGTTAGCTGAACTAATTGCTAATATAAGATGAAAACCTCTATTTATTGTCCAGTTTTTTGCTGGTTATTATTCCACACACGTGAGATGTGACGTCCACTCTGTTCCTAATATAAATCATGAACGGAAACTCGTGGCAGGAAGACTGGAAAAAGTATTTTCACAGCTGTTCTTAGAAATATTTAGACCTTCTAAAGATATATCAGAAAAGGCTACAACAAACAAACATTTCTCTAGCACTAACCATTGGCACTTACCTTTTAAATTTTGTTTTTTTTATTTTAAATGTCAGAAGCATAAATGATTTTTTTCCAGCACAGCATATTTGTAGATAGTGTGAAGAAAAACTTCATTCTAAAATTTGTTCCAGCAGGTAAAATGAAAAAAAAGCACATGCTTCATTGATAAGTATTACAGAATATCAGTGGGATACCGAACGGTGAAAGATCATTTCAGCTTCAGTTACTGCTGACTTCTGAGTATAATGGAAAAGCTTTGAGAGCCTTAAGGAAAGCGGACTGCTGCTTCCATGTAGCGTGCTTCAGCATTTCAGTCCCCTCATTACAGGATATTCTGAAGCCAGAGCTTTGTTATTGTTATGTCTTGGTTTATTTCAGCTAATCTGTAATACATTAAAGGTATTCTTAAAGGCAAATTAGAGCAGGCAAGGGGAAGCTGATTGTGGCAACTCAGGGGGAAGTGGGGAAGGTCAGTTCCCTTCTACAAGCAGCAGTGCAGGCCTACATAATAGCTGCTCCTGTACCCAACCAAATTGAACTGATTGGTCCAGCATATGGCATGGTTCAGGCAACAGATGGAGACGGTGTGAGTTTTGACATTAAGCAGACCCCCCCCCCCCCCAATCTACTCACCACTACATTAATATTGGCGTCAACTCTACACCATGAGGGCTGCTTCTGGCTCTTGCAGCATGCACACAGTATTCAAACAGAGGCTCCCAGAAGTGCAGAGATCAACTCTGGTGTCCCTGAGAGTCGGCAGCTGACCACTGCTCCTCCCACCCATTACATTCCAGTGCTAACTAAGTGTCAGGTGGCATCAATCTAATGATAGCCATCAAGCGTGTTTGCCTTTGTGTGTGTGAGTTAAAAGTACTCACATGTGTGTGTGGAGGCTGCCTGTGTACCGGTGGGTGCGTGCGTGCGTGTGTTCTGTGACAACTAGTCTTTACAAGGACATTCCTTGTCCATCGCTGAACAAGCAGAGGTCTAATAATGTATGCAGGCAAACTAAAATAAGCACCTGCCTCTTTATTGAGACTGAGTAGCAGCAGAGATCAGCGTTGGATATTTCCACCAGTCAGTGCAAGCTAATGGTAACCCGCCCACTGTTACATGAACTCTTACATAAACCCTATAACTGTTGTGAAACTGTTTAAAACAATTGGATATTTAAGTGAAACCCTTCTGATCTGGAAAGGAGGAGCAGGAGCCAAACCCTCGCCCAATCATGGACCTCTGAGGCATCCAAACCTCAATAATAGTAGAGGCTCATAGCTCGCATGACCGTGACCATCAGGCAGGAGTCTGAGATCAATATCAGCGCAAAACTGTGCAACAACACAGGTGGATTTCTCATTAAATGACCTGTCAATGATAACACTGAAACCTATTAATTGCCGCAATGCAAATCTAACAATAAGCGTGCACCACTAAAAAAACGAAAACTTCGTAGTAAAGGTACAAGCACAGTCCAAGGTTTCAAGATAGATTCAGAAGTGATGTACAGAGCTAACTGTAAAGTTTCACATTTTTATATGTATTAATTTGCATGCACAGTATCATGAAAACGCAGAACTGTGATTTTACTGTGATATATTATGTTTAATATTATCATATTTAGCAACTTCACACAGCAATTGAAGAGGAGTAGACCAACATTCCACAGTCCACAATCAACAACCTGATCAACTCTATGCAACAGAGAGCTGTTGAGCATGTGTTTGCATGAGACAAATGTTGATCACACCAGATGCTGAGTCCTCAAACCCCCCAATAAAACAAAACTGAACATTTCAGAGTGGCATTTTATTGTGGCCAGTCTAGGACACACGTGCAATAATCATGCTGTCTAATCAGCATCTTGATATGGCACACTTATGAGGTGGGATGGATTATCTCAACAAAGGAGAAGTGCTCACTATCAAAATAGGGCTGGATGATTATTCGATAGCAATATATATTGATCAATAGACGTGTGGTGCGATAGAAAAAAAAAAGGGGTTGATAAAAAAAGTTCGATAGAAAAAAAGTTTTCCCTCATTTTTTCATTATACCCTATCAGGCAGCTTAATACAACAATCATTACTTACTCCAAACGAATCATTAACAATGACCCACGCAGCTCTGTCAGCCACCATCTCTCCTTTCAACCCACAAAAAGGATGAAATGATTTGAGCTGAAACTGAATTTTTTAATAGTCCCTAAGCAACCCATCACCTTAACTTCGCCGCGGTCAGATGTCACAGCAAAGCAGCAGCGGAGGACGTTGTTCCGGAAAAATATTTAAGTGGCTCATGTAAATTTGTGTCCCGTTTTGAACCGATCCTCCATGTACTTAAACACTAAACGTAGCAATAATGAACAAAATATAAAACTACGATCAGCCATTTTAAGCAGGACTCCCCTCTCCCAGTTCGCTAACAATTTCTTACAGAGAGACAATTAAACGTAAATTAAACGTTTGTATTTACTGATATTATTCAGGTCTCTTTGCTTCTGTGTCTTACAAACTTATGATAAAAATAAGTGTTTAAAATTTTCATTAATTCAATTCTTAGTTAAAATTAGTTCATTGAAGAATAACAAAATGACTGGGGAGGCACTTGAAATATATATTTTTTACATCATGCGATTTTTTTATTGATAATTATCGATAACGATCAATATTACTTTTTTAAATCGATATGCTTTTTTTTCTATATCATCCAGCCCTATATCAAAGATTTAGAAAGACTTGTGAACGATATTCGAGAGAAATGGTTATTTTGTGTAAGTATAAAATGTTTCAGATTTTTGAGTTTATCTCATAAAAAATGGGAGCAAAAACAAAAGTGTTGCGTTTATGTTTTTGTTCATTGTATTTGTGAATGCAGCAATTGGAGCAGCACAGTACATCAAAACGTATTCATCACAATATCAACATAGGCAATATCTCAAAGCCCTGGTAAAATGCAATAATTTGTACGATAATCCAAGTACCATTCATGCAAAAACTTCATGCGAATGATAAATGTATTAATATTGGATCTGCATTTAAGTAGTCCTTTTCAACTGCAATGGTGCATGCACAGATGATGCAAATTTGGCTGCATTTCGATTTGTTTTACAGATCTACCCTAAAACATCTAACACCTACAAAGAACCTAGTTTTAACTCAAGTGCAATTGTTTAATTTGCATCAGATGAGTAGTTGTAGATATATTGTTACTGACACTGCTACTCTTGGTGCTGCAAGAGTATGCCCAGCCCACTTCTCCTTATTTTATGTCCTAAACACAAAAGCTTACAAATGTTTGAGTTATAAGTAGTGGTTCTGAAATTGACAGAAACAACTTGCAGACAGACTGAGTAAATATTGCCCTACTTGAACTTTGCTGCAAGACAACTAACAGCACACTTGCAGTCCAATTGTGTGAGTCTAAAGCTTCTGATGCCATTAAAAACAACAAACAGGCCTAATTATCCAAGGATAGTATGATTATCAGAGATTGTGACACACCCCAGTATGCAGAATTACAGCTATCCTCTTAATTTACTGTAGCTCAGGGGCTTTGCAAGCTATTAGGGATAAACATTTTACTGCTAGCAAAGGACTTATATTGCATTACTGGAAATACCTGCTTTTAAATACCTTTTTGAACACTCTGCTTTTTGTTGAAGGTTTTAATATATTTCGAATTTCCACAAATATATTAGAAGAATAATTGGTCTTCTACGTCTTCCCACTTTTCCTATGCTTAGTTATGTACAATATCAATACACTGACTTAAACAGAACCAGCTTTCATTTTTATATATTCTAATTTTAAAAACATAAAAATGTGTCTGACATTGTGACTGAAACCAGCAATAAGTGCACCGTCTAAAAATAGAGCAGCGGTTGATGACTGCAGCTCGGACAGCTTGTACTGCTGCTGCTGCTTATCTGGCTCATTCATCAGGCCAGAGAGCCTCATTAACAGTGACCAGGGGATTCCTACCAGAGCTGCTGTTGCTGCTACTAAACCACCCCTCCAGCGGCTCCACCCTTAGGCGCCTGAACACAGACAAAAAAAAAAAAGAAGAAAGCAAGCAAGCTCTGGCAAATAAAGAGGCACACAGACAGGAAGTGGGTGTAATTTCCTCAGGAAGCTATCAGAGCCATTTCCTGTAAAACCAATCAGATGAGAGGAGAATGAGAGAAGGCGAGACACAAAGAATAAGACAAACAATCAAGAAAGAGAGTGAGAAATTATGAAAAACGTGGAGCACACAAGTGTTTCTGGAAGAAACATGACCAAAGTGCATCAAAAAAACCTCCAGAGGAACCCGTCTCCAGGTTCACACAAGAACTACAAAAGGAGGTTGCTGGCAAACCTGAAAGAAACTTAAAGATGTATAAACAGAAGACAGGTTCATCATGGTGCAAGAAACAAAGCTTGTCTCAACATGCAGAGGGGCAGAGAATATTTTACTTGCTTTTTCATTTTAGTTCTGCTCATGCGAATGAAAAGTTCAGTTTTCATAAGGACGACACCTATTTCTCTGATGATTCAAGCATAAGCCTGTTAAAACTTTATGAACCTTAATGATTCATTTGAAAAGTTAATAGAGTTGGGTATTTTTAATTAGCAAGGTTAGATTTTTTTTTCGGGTTTAAGTTTGCTTTTCATGAACAAGCTAGTTTCCTAGCAATGCAGTTCCTTAAGAAAATATTTGCTGATGCACATCAAAACACCTGCAGCACACCTAATCCTAACAGTGGAGCCCATCAATAAACTGACAGGCAGAAGGTAAGCAAACAGAAACTCCAAGACGGCCGCTTCACCTCTGCAGAGGATGAATTAAAGGTGCAGGCCCTGTAATAGCTTTAGGTCACAATGTAATCAAATGGTGCACCACTAAATGCCTCATACACATCGGCAGATGGCAACGATCATGTCTCCTGCACAGCAATGACCGATAATGTTCTGCATGGAAGGGATGTTACAAGCAGGCTAAAGCCTTTCAAAAAGACAAAAACGACACTGGTTCACATTTGCAGATTGATTTTGTTTGCAGGAATAAACCAGACGACAGATGAAGAAGCTGAACTGCAGGTCAGAATAATGATCACCCAAAATGTTTTGATGGACTAAAGCTGTAAAATTACACTACAGCTGTTTCTTTGAAGGAAACGAATAGCCAGGAGAATGAGGAATTAGTCATCCAGTTTCCAATTTAATCTTTGATGCATTTTAGTACAACAAAAATGGCTGTAGTGGCAACATAAGAAGTTATGTGAAAAGTTTGAACTTTTACAATCTGCTAGACAGTTTTTTTGGGGGGCAATATGTTTAAAAACGTTCTAGAAGTTTTTAGAAAGGTATCATTGACCATCAAAAGTTTATTTACTTACACAATCGTATGCACAGTACTATCAGAGATGGAGGAGAGGAGGGAAGGTGAAAAGGAAGAAAATGGGACAATGAAATAAGAAATGAGGCGGCATCAGCAGCGGAAACACTAAAAGAACAGCCAACGGAAATATCCAAGTATACGTAAGACATTTTGGCAAGTGCAGGAAGAACTTAAGTACCAGAAAGTGTTTAAGACCCTCACATCAGAGCTTGCTAATTACACATCTGTTTCCAAAAGCTAGCAAAGCAGAACCGAGCACACACCCTAGATTTCTCCAACCTTGACCAAGCAGCTCTGGCTGCAGCTGGCAGAGCTCAGAGTTTACAGACCCAAAACACACCTTTGACTATACAGCATGTCTCCTGTGTATGAATTCATATAAAACATGTATCCTTAAGTTTCACACAGAATGCTATTGAGTGCCTTGAGTAAACTATTTCACCTTTTCCTCCTGTTATAACTATAAACTCATGATATTTTAGTGGGATTTTATCTAATAAATCAAAAATAAACCAATTAAAACCCTTTTGGCTTTCTTGATTGGTAGTGGAATGTGCTTTATAAATAAATAAATCCTGATGATGAAATCCAATCCAGGGCAACCAATTACTTTGCTTTTATAAATAAAGTTTGATTTGATGTGATCTTAAAGACCTAGAATAGGAGGCAACAGGTCAGGAAAAAGGTTTGGGAGAAGTTTAAAGCAGGATTTAATCAACAAGACCCCAAGCTCGGAACATCTGGTGAAAAGAGAAACGGACAGAGGATGGCACAGCGAGAAACTTATCGAGACATGGCAGTCCAATCAAACGGACAAGGTGGGTTGTTTTTCTGGCCGACTAATGCAACAGACCAAATCCAGTTGGATACCGTAGAAGAATGTCCACCATCCATGTCCTGTTGCTCATCAGATAACATCAGATAATCAGGATGGCTGAGGAAAATATAGGCTGTACATTTACATGGTGGCATCATTCAAATGGTCTTCCTAAAAAGCTGTTGAAAGACTGTTTAGTCTCAGGAGTGTCATCTTTGTGAACCATCTTTGTGATGAGAGCTTGCAGCTCCTTCTTTTGATTTGATTTAACAAACATTATCAAGAGGTAGAAGCCATGCAAAGGAACTAGACTTAAGTTTAATAGAATCGTGTTAAAAATATAGTATTTGTGGTGTCACACTGGTGTAAAATTTACATTGATAAGTTACAGTGGTTAGAAGTCGTGTTAGATATTTAAGATATTTTGCCAAAACTAACTTAAAGTAGTGTGACTCAGTTACATTTTTGAGACAGTAATATGTCAGGCAAAGAGATTATATTTTTGAGGCTGTAACTAGTAATATGAAATACACTTTAAAAATGTTGTAACTTGCCCAACACTGTTAATCAGCGAAGCAGCCAAGGACGCCATGGTATCTCTGGAGGAGCTGTAAAGACCCACAGAACAGGCGGGTGATTCCATCAACATAACAGCTATCAGTTGTGTGTTCCCCAAAACCTGGCCTTTTCATAAAAGTTTCATGTAGAAAGCCCAATGGCAAACACCATGACGGCCAAGAAAATAAATATTTCTGTTCAGATTTTTATTTGCATAAATATTTGAAAACCATTCATTTTGTTTTCACTTCACATTATGCACAACTTTGAGTCAGTCTAACACAGAGCCTCAATACATTGATCCGGCATTAATGGTTAACAAAATGTAAAAAGCTCAAAGCATATGTATATCTCTGTAAGACATTGGAAGTAGAAGGTGTACAAAGGTGCAATAGACCAATTCCTACATAGAAGTTGCTGATGTGCTGAAGGAAAGCAACATGTCTTGAAAAGGACAGATGAAGCAATGAAGAATGATGCCTTAAACATCACTTAATGTTATGCAGGTGAACACTTAAAACTACAAATCATAAAAGCGGTGCATATTCACAATCATCAAGGTTGTAATTAAGGATGTTTGGTTTACTCTGAACGGTGACTTCAGTTTAATTATTGTCTTATACAGGCTCTTAAACTGATGCAATATGGAGCGGAAACCTCAAACTTCCAGTAACTCAAGGTTGTGAGCATCAACGTCCCCGCTGGTTGCCGTGTGTGATGCTGAACTTTAGGCACCTGTGGACAACCACAACAAGTGTGACCGACACATCCTAGGACACGCGTATTATACCCCCCACCCACCCACAGAAAGAAACGCTTTTTAACTACACATTACCTGACAATGAACTTCAGCTTCACACACCTACAAAACCACAGTTAATGCATTGTATTCCTCAAGGTTTAATCAGGGTTTTAGTACTGAATGAATCCCTAGCCCTTTGCAAAAATATTACAACAGGAGGTGTCACATGACTCACTTCTACTAACTCTTAATGCAAGCTGTAATGCAACAAAGTTGACTTAACAAAAAGATCAGCGGCTACCTGAACCCAATGACACTTATGATTTAAAAAAAAACCTGATAGGGAACTCTGTCTAAAACTTGGAGTATTCCGGAATAAAACACAGCCTTTTGTTTAGTTAAAAGGTTTAAGGCAGCAAAGCCATTTCTGACTAACTTCTTACCAAAGTCCTTCTTCAATCTTAAAAATAAGCCTTGTGATGACAAGAGAACAGCGCTGATGCTAGACGTGGGCGTTTACAAGACACAATCTAATAACGGGCACAGTGGAGGTGAATTGTGGGAAATGTCCTGGAGGTTTGTTGTTTGACTCTAAACTAAAGCTTTTACTGCATCAGTATAGACTAATTTTTACTGAAAATATGCACAAGCTTCATGAAAGCAACCAGTTTTTTTTAGACTGTCCCTTTAAATGGAAATTTCTGCAGAACAAATTAGGCTTCCAGAAAACACAAGCGCCCTAATGTAATCTACAAACACAGACTGTTAAAGATAAGAGCTAACTTTCTCAGTGATAAGTAATTTCAAGATAATGCTCAGCTGTTATTTCAGTGTCATAGAAAGGGTAAAAGAACAACGAGTGGAGACTTTACTGGGAGCAGAGTTATCCCGGACACCTAGTCTCTGCTCTGACAGTCGGCAAACAACCCAGCAGAGAGAATGCGGTGAGGTAGTGGAGATAGTGATGAACAGCTGAGTGCATGTACAGGGGAAGTCAGATCATAAGTTGGTGAGAAAAGGGAGTGGCTCCTCCTTGCTGAGGGTGTGAAGAATGTGACAATATGCCTAGTCAGGCATGTTTCTCACAGCAAACAAATCATCTCCCCTCCATTCATTTTTACTTTATATACATCCCTAAATATGCCCTCCTTTCTTGTCTTTTAACTTTCATCTCCTCCTTGTCCGGCTTAGAATAAAGCGCCTCCGTCTTCCTTCAATCTAAGACAGCCAGTGCATTC
This sequence comes from Apricaphanius iberus, assembly GCA_028564705.1. NCBI lineage: Eukaryota > Metazoa > Chordata > Actinopteri > Cyprinodontiformes > Aphaniidae > Apricaphanius > Apricaphanius iberus. The sequence continues at coordinate 851,620 of JAPXFQ010002254.1, forward strand.
AAAGCAGGTCGACAAGAGCCAATTATGTAATTTAACAACCATTACATGGCTGCTAAAATAAGATTATGACCAATAGCTAAGTGAAAACACAAGCAGGGTTTTATTTATTTATTTTGTTGTTGTTCATTGCTTCACACGGTGTTCTTTGTTTTTGCTGCAAAAGGAAACATACTCCTGTAACATTGTTTTAGTGCAATAATCTTATCTTGGTTTTACTTGGACTCTGCTGCTGCAGGGAGTCGATGACCTTCTATTCAGACATATTTAATGATATTGAGCAGCCGTGCCCCCCACCCCCAAAAAATGTCTGCGCAAGGCTGTCCAGAGTCTGTTTTCTCTTTAAATATGATAAACGAGGTATCCCGAAGAGGAAGCTGCAAATTTCTCCAACATCCATGTATTCATATTCAGCTAGGTTTAATAGGCTTTTGGCTTATTTGCTTGTTTCCTTGCAGCTAAGGCAAACTCCAGTCTCTCCTACTCCAACTAACTGCCACCCCCATCCATTCTCGCCTCACCCCCATAAAGAGGTCAATGGCCTCATGGAAACAGTTGATAGGCCAGGGGAAAATCGACTGGCATGGATTGGCAGTTCAGAGTGAACCTCCAGCTTGGACTAAGTGCTTCCATGTGTATGCAGGAGAGTTTGGGTATGTGTACAGCAGTAATTGCCAAGATTAAACAAAGAAATCTCTGATTAGCCTTTTTTTTTTTTTTGGGGGGGGGGGTGACCCTGACTATTTCAGTTGTCCACTTACATGCACCAGCATGTGCAGCAGGTTCATCTGAGCAGCAGCCGAATACAAGAAAAAAAGAAAAAAAAGAGGCACCAAGCAAAGCTGAAATACCAGGGTTCATGTCAAATATTTCTGGAAGGAATGTCAGTCTGCCCGGAATCAAAGCCTGTAAGCCATAAATGCCTCTTAACTTGCACAAAACTGCACCTTGGCTCACGATGCTGAAAATCTTATACCCATGATGTGCATAACAAACCAAAGAGGCAATAAATGACTCTTTATCCCATCTACTTTTAATTATTCTCAACACTACTTTTTAAAAGTGAATTCATATCTAAAGAGAAACGAAAACCTAGCTCTGAACCCTAAAACATGAAAAGAAGCCCTGATGTTTATAATCCAGTAAAATCACTCAAGCAAAAACCGTTCTCTCCTCGTTTCGTGTCATGTTTCAAAGGCTGCAACAGGCAGCCTTTAAAAAGCATCGAGATTAGCCACAATACATGTTAAAAACAGACCCTGTTCTGTACAAAAAGCCAGAAAGAGAAAAAGAAAAAAGAAAAACATTAGAGATAGATTAGCATCATGAATATCTACTTGCTTTTTTTACAAAAGCAAACTTAATAGTAGAGATAAAGTAATCGGCCAGAGATCTGAATAGGTCATTTTGCGCTCGATCGACACTCTTATGCGCTTACCAAAAATGTATCAAAAGCAAAGAACTCACACAATTTCCAGTCTGTAAACATCAACTGAAAGAATGTACATTTCATTTTATACGGATGGGTATCATTAAGGATTTATTGGTACTACTACTCTTAACGATACTCCTTATTGATCCGAAACTTTATCGGTATCCTTATCGGTACTTTTTTTTGAAAGACTAAAACAAAAGGGGAAAAATACAAATAATGAACTATAATATTTTTTTTATTTTTAAACAACTGGAACTTCAAAGCACCGAAAAATAAATAACTACAAAATAAAAAGAAATTAATAACTTAATAAAAACACTAATAAAACAACTTCTTTATATATCAAAAACTAAAAGTACTATGTTGTCTATTTAAAAAAAGTTTAATGTATTCAATAAAAAATATCAAACATAAATTCCCTATAAAACAATGCAAGAAAGAGCCAAAATGAAAGATTTTGAATGCTAAAGTGTATGCAAAATAAGCCCTGGAAACAGTGAGAACAACAATATAACATCTAACTATCCATTTTCTGTACCGCTGCAACCTAATGCTGCAGCACTCAGGCGGTCATAAACTGTGCATCTCAGTTTGTATTTGGTGTATTATAGCAAAGTGTTTGGTTAAATTACTCGTGTTCTGGCCTTTGCAAGCAAAGCTTTTATTGCATTTGTGACAGCGTGTATTGTCTGCTTCTATTTTTGTAAAACAAAGCCAAAGTTTGTATCATTTCATTCGCTCCGCCATCGTCTCTGTGTTACTGGTCAGCGGACCTGCTAGTGACAGTGCAGCAGTCGCTCCTCCCACCTTCCGTCCCTGCGGAATGTCTTTGTTAAGGGGGAGCGCATGGCCAATACGTTGTTTGGCTTATATCTCCCACAAAAGATGAATACGACCTTAATTACACCGTTAAGACGTTCGATGAGGCTGAAGGTTATCGGGTCTGGGTGTACCATCAGAATCAGCCCCGTGGCTAATTTAATATCGGGTTTTGGTACCCATCCCTATCATTTTAATTTAGCCTCTGTTACATAAAACATATATAAATACAATATCAAAGAATTAAATTAATCTAGATTGTGATCCATAGCTCAGATTACAGAGAAAACCATAAATTCCTAATCAACCAGAAACAGCTTGTTTGATCCCCACTAATGGAGACATTTTATCAAATATTGTTGATATCACAAGAATACAAATATGATACTCAGAAAGGCACAAATAACATATTTTTTACAAATACTTTAAAAAAAATGTGTTTGAAAGCAAGAAAGACTTTATATCAAAAAGGTGAGTTTCTTCATGAGACCCCAGTGCATGCGCCCTGGATGAGAAGTGAGTGATGTCAAGGAGTCTGGGAGGAGGGTGGAGGGGGAGGTAAAATAGTTGTCTGACACAGCTGCTCCACACAGCAACAGAAGGGCTCAACTGAATAAAAAAAAAAAAAGAGACTTAACTGCAGCACTATTTTTGTTGAATACATTTTTGTACCTTAACTGGGCTCTGGAGCCAGTTCATAACTTTCGGGATGCGGAGATGGATCGGGAGATTATTCCATTACGCAGAATTAGTATTAACTCTGCAGTGGGCTGCTTTCATGTTCGCTCCATGCTCTCTTTACGTAGTTCTGTTAGGTCGATAATTTAGACAATAAGCTGTTGACAGTGTTCAGGTTCGAGTAACAAGGTTAAAACAAGCCTTGTGTATTGATGTCAAAGAATGTGGACTTGTGGGAGTTATTTTGGTATATGGTTATTTTGGTATAATATATATATATATATATATATATATATATATATATATATATATATATATATATATATATATATATATATATATTCATAATTATTATAATGGATAATTGAATATAACATAAATTTGAAGAATAAGAAAAAAAAGATTTTTATGCTTACTATGATTATTTGGAATTTCTCTGGAATACAAATACAAATTACTTTCTCCCCTCAACAAATAAAAATACCTGCTGCTTTGCACACCCCAACTGTCTAGAATTTCATATATTTACCATATGAAATAGCAATGAAAATATTTCAAGGAGGTCCAAGCCTGTTTTTCGCCTCTGGCCTCCTAATGGATGAAGCAGTATAAATAGCCTCCATCTAATAACAGTGGCATCCAAATTATTTTAGGTATGTTGCAATGCCAAAGCACTTTTTAGGAAAAGTTTGAAGAACTGTTATACATATTACGTTATACAGTCACCGACGTAATGCTTTATCAATCTGCAAAAGCAAATGCTTAGCTTTTCTCTGCATTAGTTTCCTTTGTGTGTGTCTGTGTGCGCGTGTGTGGTTTCAGCATGAAAAAACCCTCTAATATAATCATGCATGAGCACAATTGAATCTGCACTGAAAAAAACTAAATGTAAACTTCAATGATAGGACAGAGCTGTGTTTAGTCCATATAAAATGATCAATCTTAGTGCTACCCAATAACAGAGTGGAAATGTTTACTTGCAGTGTTAATATAACCCATGTGTGAAAAACAGACATTTATTACATTAGGACTAATAAAGGAGCCATTGTTTGGGAATGCCATGGTCTAACATACAGTCAGCACACTGTCCTCGCACATTCACTTCACTGAAGGACCTTTCAACCCCCACACTCCTCAAAAGTAAACATCGTCTGCGGAGTCCGGTCTCGCTTTTTCCAGTAGGACCATCAAATGAAAGAGCTCATTCTCTGTTTCCTCTCACTCACACACTGGCCGTCCCATCAGTTCACCAGCCGTCCTTCTGACTCACACTTAACCAGATTGATGTAACCCTTTCCATTTGACACCCCCCCCCCCCACCTCCAGGGTGTGTAAAGAAACAAACTGTTGCAGCTTCAGATTAAACTTCCACAAATAAACTCCTCTTATCTTAAAGTGTAATAAGTGTAATAAGCATCAAGTATCTGTGGGGTCCGAGGAGGTCAGTCATGCTGTGAGGTGAATGGGATTCCTTATCTGGCTCGACAGCAGAGACTGGCAGGTGAATACACTGAGCGACTTGTGTGAGCTACCCTAACCTCGAATTCCTGCCTCGTGTCGTATCTGACACCAAAGGAAAGAAAACCACCCTGATAGATGAACACGCTCTGATTGATCATTAGTTTTAAATATTACCAGCATTATGTAGAACTTATGTAATTTATGACAAGTATGAGAGACAGGTCAAGGTTATCAAGGAATCTCAGAATAGGTGAGTGTTGAATCAAGTGTCCACAGGTGTTTTGTATCTGTATGAAGATTACGGCATAATAAAATGACGGTGAGAAATTAACAGTGAGAAAGGTGGGGCATTGTGGTCGTTTGACAGAGAAGATCCATTGTTTGTCGACTATGGGTTTTGAACGAGAGTACAAACTTTAAAATTGCTGAGGATTTGAGCAGCAGAGGTCGGTCCAATCTTATAAACTAGCAATTCAAACCTGCTTATTTAGATGCATGTTCAGAAAGCGACTTCTTGGTGATGACAGTGAACCGCCTGAAATTAACCCTAAACACACATTTAATTCAAATTCAGTAAAGGGAAAGCCTGTTGTTAAAGTCGACAGTCTTTGTTTTCAGAAGACAACAAATTTAATCCGAGTAGACAGAGGTCAACTTTGTTTTAATTCAGTGCCAGTATTCAGCATTTGCTTCTACAGTTTATGTAACAGAACTATAAATCTCAGTAAATTCTGATAAGAACTTTTTGGTTTTGTGTGTAATGTAATCTGTGTTTGTCCCTTTAGGTTGTTCCCCATTAAAATCAAGATCCGAACCTGCCAAATCAGCACACAGGGTAACATAATAAATCAAATAGTTGTTTCAATAGTTGCTTAGTTTGTTTCGGTCAATTCTGGTTTTAGTAGATAGGGATTGACTGAAGGATATGATAAGAATCATGCTTGATGAATGATGATTTGCTTCTGCGGGGGAAATATTTCGAGTACTCAAAGGAATAGAGAGAAAAGCCCATACACAAAGCTAAATGCATGTGTAGACATCTTTTTGCAGTTTATGAAACTAAGCCTAATATATGATGATCAAAAATAATTGAAATAAAATAAACTATAATTTATAAGAAATGTATTTAAGGTTCCATATAAAAAAAAACAACCAAAAAACACATAAATCATCTAAAGCCCACAGACAACAGAAAACTGGTTCCTCAAATCACAGAGAGAGGGGCTCCAAAACCTGCCCTGGTGATTGACAATTTAATTTTCTTTTATTTGCTCTTGAGAAAAGAATCAATATACCTGAAGATCCATGAGAGTTTGTGTTTGTGCATATTTTTTTAAACATGTTTTTTTTTTCCTGTTCTTGTGCCAGACTTGTTTTAGAGAACGTTTAGATCCCTTATCACTAATATAACAAACAAAAAAAGTGTCTAATTCAAGCCATGCAACGGGTGTCATGTCTTAATAGAACTTCTTTTCCTTGATCTTTTTCCAAAAGAAATGGGGTAGTTTAACAGACACAAAACAATGTTCAAAAGTCAGAGTTTAAATCAGCCTTCATCTAGTCCCAATGCAATATTCAATGCAGGAGGAGCTGGATAAATGGCTGCAATGGCTGTTTCAGGTATATGAAAGAAAAGATGTTACTTCTGCAAACATTCAGTCTTCTGATAGGCATCCCCTTTCAGGCTTGCTGAAAGGGGATGAATGCAAAAAGAAAAATGGCGAGGGAATCAAATCAATTGGTGCAGAACATGGTTAAAATGTCCATCAAATTTATAATGGCTATAATGACAACTTTACTATGACAAGCCTGCCAAATCCCCTCCTTCAGGTCATGGAGCGCTTCGTTCCCTTTTTGCCTGAGGTCAGAATGTGACAACAGCAATATTAGGGCTTTAAACTTTACAAATTAACCCATCATGGTAATGTGAAGGATCAAAAAAATGTGCCCAATCAACCATAACCAACAGAATAACAGCCTAATCTATGTCGCAGATGAGTCCGAACAGAAGGAAATAAAGCGACACAAACAAGACCTGCCTGTTTTTTATTTGGTTAATGGGAAGATTTCCAAAGATAATACAAAGTCAGCTCAAGTTCTCCCAACCAGTCATTGATTCGGTCGATGGCATGGTATCATTTGGAGTAACCTTTAAAATATTTATTTTTTATTATTATGTCATCCTCAGAGCATCTGCAGGGAAGCTATTTAGGTCAAAATAACAGGATCCTAAAAAATAAAATTAAAAAACAAAGCATCTTTAAAGGAATTCAGTAATTGTTACATTTACTACATGCACCTGTTGCAGCATGTCTTCTGCTTTGGGTTGCAATTGTCTCTATTGTTTTGTTTACTTCTGTTGCTCTAATGCACAAACGAGGCCCTTGACCTCAATGTGACTTCCTCCCATAAGATTTCTGACAATATTTGTGAAAGTTCAACCACTTATGTGAAACATTAAACATGAAAATATGTTTTAAAAGTGAAAATGTGAAAAGTTTTGGTGCATATTTGTATTCAGTCCTTGTGGTATTATTAGTATTTCATCTTTTTAAATCACATTCAGCTCTACCATAGCTAAAAGTCTCTTACGGTACTCCCTAATCAACTTAGTATCTATAAATAACCTAACTCTTTCCCCTCTTTAAATTTACCTCTGAACTTTGACTAGGACATTCTAACAAATCCTGCTGGAAGAGGTTTTCAGCTTCTTACAGGTTTTCCTACATGACTGCAAGCAAATCTCATTCCTTTTCTTTGTTAAATAAAAGCTTTCACACAGCATGATGCTGCCATCCCCATGTTTCAACAGGAGAACCTTGGTTTGATTGAGCAAGTTCTCTAGAACACAATTGCACATAAGCCAACAAGTTACATTTATTTGTTGATTTCTAAAGAGAAGCAGGAACTGCAGGGTTTCTAGGGGTTTAAAACTAAAAAAGGCTCAACACAAATGTATGCCAAACCTTTTTTGGATATAATTTTATTAAGGAAGGTTAAAAAACCATGTGTCATTCTCTTTCCAATTCCCAGTAAAGCACTTTGCTGTGTGGGTCAATCACAGAATAAAAATTCAAAATGTGAAAAAAGGACTTTCTGTTCACTCTAACACTAATGCAAAGACTGTTCAAATCAACATGATCTACTTTAACAAATTAAATAACTGTTTACAAATCTTTTTTGTATATTAAAATCCAGGCGTGATCTGTGCAGACAACTGCAGAAACACACAGTGGCACGTTACAGCTTGCTGCCTTACACAGCACAGAGAATAGCTGTGGTTTATTTTGTTGTTTTGTTTTAGATGGGTTTAACTTCTGTCTTAGGTGCATCACGGAAAAAAACCACCTTCCCACCAACTCCCTTGCATGCTTATTTGTACCTTCGCCCTCACTTCGAACACTGAGCTCATTCAGGGGGAATCAGTAGGTTTCACTGCTGACCCACGGAGACCAGGGGAGCAGCCCGGTCAGTCTGTCTCTCATTATCTGCTGCCTGTTCATCAAACTAACTGCAGCCAGAGAAGAATACCTGCGTTCGCTTTGAAGTCCGTGCCCGAATACAGTAAATTATTAGCTCTCCTGCAGAACAGCTCCAGGCCATCAAGACACCCCCAGGCTGTTCAGCTGTGGGTGCCCCCTTACCTGTCATTCCAGCTGTTGGGCATCTCTCATTGAGGCCGACAACCGCTGCTAGTTCATCATCCTACTTTCTGAGAGGCAGTTGATGTGGTAGAGTTTATGTAGGCCTATAACAATGGGTAGAGCGGGAGACGGAGGGTTGGGGGGGGGGAGCAGCACTGCAGCTCAAATTAAATAGCCAACATTCCTTTAAAAGGAAGCGAAGGTAGCCTTTGGGCTCCAGACAAGCCTGAACTTGCAAAGCGTGGGTAAAGAGAAGAGATGACAAGTGCAGCGCTGCTTATAGTCTAACAAGAGCGTAACAGGAAGTGGCAGGGCCTAGCTTCACATGGGGCTTCTTGAGTGCAGCGCCTGGCTGAGAGCACGTCATGGTCCCCGAAACCGCCAGCACCAACCAACACCCTTCCAAAATGGCGCTTAATAATGGGGGAAACAAGATTGCTCTAAAACATCCAGGTTGGGGGTGGGGTGAAGGGGGTTGGGGGTCGGAATAATTAAAACTTTGCCCTGACATAAGGTCTAGGTTTCAGAAAAAAAAAATATCCTCAACACACGTGAAATCACAAAGGACAAGTATGACAAACTGGCTTGGTGACCTTTTCTTTCAGGTATGATTAATAAAATCTCAACCCATGCTCGGCGTTCCACTAAACGGCTCTTTAGTCGATGACGGCGATCGGATAATGAAACTGCTCTGCTAGACATACGGTAATTGGAGCTTCCTGTGAAGGCAGGAAACTCTCTGCAGCAACATCCTTTAGTTTTCACAAGGCAAAACCCATCATTGATAATCAATTATGCATAGACACGGATTATTGACCTCTGTCTGCACTGAGGCGCCCAGTCTATACTGTCTGATCTGATGATGAGCGCTATAGAAAGCCAGCAGGGCCCCCCAATTCTTTTCATGTTATGCAAAAACAGTGTTGAGTGGGGAAAAAACAGCTGATTAAATCTGGTATTTGTTTTTCCAGGGACTGTGACTGAACATTTTGTTTGAAAATTATAGATACGGCACAAAAATCTGTTTAGTAATGGCAATACAGTTTAATGACTGCCCTTCCCTGCAGAGAAAGAACCATGGCTTGGCTCCTAAGTGAACAAAATCTGGCAGAGCAGAGGAAATAATTCATACCATACACAAAATGAGAGATCTCATAATAAGACAAAGATCACAAGCTAAAATCTTCTGAGTTAAACACGCATTCCCATATCTCTGCATATATTTTTTCTAACTGTGACATGCTGCAAGTATAAACTTCAATGTAGCCATAAGACGTCCTCCTTAGATTTGACCAGCAGGTGTGTAGTTTGCTGTGACGTGTGAAAAAGTTGGTCTGATCAGATGAGACAGGGATTGACCCTTTCGCACGAGATAAGACGGGCATAATCATGTGTACCTTGCAGTTGTGAATGCTTCCATAACATATTACCTTAGCATTGCTGAATATATCAGCTTCTCTGATCCTGCAGAGGAACAGCATCCCACTTCATAATGCTGCCACTCTCATGTTTCACCATAGGGCTGCTTTGTTATACTGTTTCTTCACTGCCGTTGTTAAAGATAATACTAACATCAAAAGCCCTAACAGAAAAGACGGATTTACTGATCATAACTTCCACGCAGGTTAGCCTTCAATAGGCAACTGTCTGCAATTAACTTTATTTCATTGCATCAGGAAAAATAGAGATTAACCCTTGAATATAAATACGTTTGAAATGCACTATATGAATGGTAATAAACGTTCAAATTCTTTTTGCAATATTTCCCCAAACCCAGACACTTGAAATGTAGGTCAATCTGGTAGCTCTTCTCAGAACTGTGTAGCAAAACGCAACTCATCTTTTGCCAACTTTTAGCCTTGGTCGGTGTGTTTCCATTGGGCTACTTTGACTTGATAAATTACAGAGAAAGGAGGGGGGAGCGGGGGACACTATTTGAGGAAGATAAAAACACGGATTTCACAAGGTCACCTGCAATAAACCTCCTACTGACAACCCATTACACAACATGCCTCCCTTTGGGAATATTAAACTGATTTGTGGTTTGGGGATAAAACCAAAACAGACTCGAATAAATCCAGAAAATACACAACATAACTCTCTGCTGCTACCTGGACAAGTTTTCTCCAACTGAACTCTGAACTCCTGACAGTGAGTCCAGCGGTTAAACAGAAGCAGGCATTGTTCGTGTGATATAATGTGATGAAAAGATAAACAAAAAGCAGTTCTTAACGAGAAAATGTAAAATTAAGGAGAGGACGCATGTAGCTGCAGCGCAGTCAGCCACTCGAGTTCAGGATTCCTGTATGTGGACGCTACCGTCTGCCGCTCGGGCTGTGAGTGAGTGGAGAGGGGGAGCAGAGCCATTACTCTCCGAGAAGCAAATATCTCTTCTAATGGCGACTTTACACTCACAGGGAAGAGGCGCAGAAGCTCCAACAGCTCATTATGTTGACTGGAAGTGGGTTAAAATGATTTACTCACCGTCTAATATAGAGAAAACGACGACCGAAGCTTCTGATGGGTTTCCTGTTCCAAAGTTGCCGAGTGTCAGTGGGAGAAAAAAAAAAACACACAGTACGCGGAAGTACACTTGCAAAAAAAGGAAAAAGCAAAGAAAAATGGGGCTCAGTGTAGTGAACTGCAAAGGCAACCAAGTAAAGTTTAAAATTTAAAAATATCTTCAATTTATTCTATTTTGTTGTGAAAAGATACATGTTATTGCATTAATGCTTGTTGTTTCACCAGCTTTCCAATCATATAAAGAAGCGAAAGCTTGTTTCCGCACTTGTGTTACACGGTAAGCAGTCCCCACCTAACCCACTCATATATATATATATATATATATATATATATATATATATATATATATATATATATATATATATATATATATGGAAAATATTTCAAAAGGAATTTGAAAGTTTATTACCATTCATATGGTGCATTTCAAAAGTATTCATATTCGAGGGTTAATCTCCATTTATATATACATTTATTTTGCTGATATTGCTTAGATAATTTTTCATATCACAGTGGCTAAGACCTTTATTTCTGATGAAAGCAAGGTTATGTCATTTTTTTATTATTATTTATAAACGGCATAACAACTTTTGTTTTGTGCAGCTTTTTGATTATCCTGTGTTGGTGTGAACAGGCTCTTTGCCTAGTAGACATATTTTCCTGATTAATCCTGTTTATTACATCCCCTCAGCGCCACATAGTGGATAAACATTGCTTCTACGCCACTGTTCCTGGTTAAACAGGTGATTTGAGATTTTAGCTAAAAAACAAAACCAAAAAAATGTAGCATTTATTAAGAAATACAAATGCACCAACGTAGTAGCGCAGTAGATAAACCAACTTACTTCAAGTGTGTTGTACTAAGCTCCTCTGAAGGGTTCAACCACCATGTGAGTTCAAAGGATTTAGGAAGATTTCAGTAGAAATGTTACAAAATTACCTAAAAAATGTTTCTCAGAATAATATCTGGTGGCAAAGGAAAAAAAACAGTACTGAAAGGTCAGTCCTAAGACAACACAGAATTACATACATATACAGCTGCATCTTCTGGTAAATAAATTAATATATAAATGAATAAATTATCCAAAAAGATCAAATGAAAATGGGATATCTCCATCACATACATCCATTTAAATTAATTTGATTTTGTTTTTTTTTAAATCATATGCATTGCATTGTAAAAAGAAGAGGGATAATTCCAAACTGTTTCAATGACCTGCGAACTGTAAAGGTATAAGCATCTGCAGCAGTTTCCATTCAGCCTAATGTCATGTAAAATTTGAAACATCACTTTACAGAGACTTTTATGGAAACGTGTTTTTACCCTCAAATATAAATATTTTTTCATATTCTTCTTCTTCTTACTATTATTATTATTAGATATCACACCACACCACTACATAATACAATTGTATTGTTGTAATTATAGATTGATATTAAAGGCTCTTTTATAACCATCACCAATGTGTTTGCTGGTTTGTAATTTTTTTTTAAATGAATCAGAGAAACATAAGAAAATAGTCAAACAACCAAGATGACTAATATTTTTGGGTTATTAATTTACAAACAAATGTTTTTGATTGTATTTGTTGAAACTACTGAATGCTTAAAATTAAGAATTTTTTTTTGCACGTCTATATTTTTTGGATCAAAATTTCAGTTAGTAAAACAAAGCAGACTATCTATCTATCTATCTATCTATCTATCTATCTATCTATCTATCTATCTATCTATCTATCTATCTATCTATCTATCTATCTATCTATCTATCTATCTATCTATCTATCTGTCTGCTTTTCCCCACATCATTTTCCTGCTTGTTTCAATATTATTAATACTCCTTTCACTTTAAGAACTGTAATTAATGCTTCCTCTCGCTCCCCCAATCTTCCACACTAATTGTCCTCACACAAGTCCATTCATTCATTCATTTCATAAAATCACTAATAGCCCGTTATTCAGAATAATATTTATTGCTTTTTCAAGATATTAATCTTTTTCTTCTTTTTGCAAATTCGTTTTACCCCCTTTACAGTAAAATAAAGAAAGATGATCATTAGACTCACTGCATTTTCTATTTGGGATGTTTACACACGTAAAGGAAACAGTATTTACAACTTGGTATTTCACAGAGACCTTTCCTGGAACAACTCAACAAAACATAAAGCTTTACAGCATCTTTACAATAGAGCTTTTGAAACAGATTCTTGAAAGTGACACTGTTGGGCAAACTGAAAGGAAGGAACTGTACAACAGTGTTCAGGAAATAAGTTTTTTGTCTTGTTTGTTTCGCAAAGTTTAACGATTTGTTTCTGCAGCAATAAGTGATGGAAAATTTACCAAAACAGATTTTTGAGGAGAACTTTAAAAAGAAAATGCAAAGACCAATAACATTAATATTTGACTAATTACAGTAGTTTCACACTGCCTCAATGCTAACTCTTCTAAATAACTCTTCCAGTAGGTTTTTTTAAAACCCAAAGGTTTTTTATTTTGTTCTCCCACAGGGCATGTGTTTAAGATGACCAAAGGGCACAATTATAACTGGGGTAAAGGAAAGTAGATACCAAAGAGCTCTTTCTTCACTTTCAAGTGCAGTTGTTCTTCCATTAATAGTTTAAACCTTGATACAACAATGCTTATATTTCTCAAACATGTTTAAATACTGAAGTAAATCACAACAATACAAGTAAATCTTATCATAGAGGAATGATAATTAAATGCCATGTACAACATATTAAAATATATACACAGAAATATTAATACAAATGTTAAACTGGTCCGGCTCGCTCAGCTCTCTTTTTCATTCCTGCTTTTAAAAAGTGCAGCAACAATTAAATAAAATATAGTTAGACCTGAATAAACAATGTTTTTTTTTTTGTATCTGAATAAAAACATTTGAAACAACACTTATTAAAAAAAATTACTTGAAGGAACAGTATACTCAGAATACAGTGTCTCAAAAATGTATTAAAATTCCTTACACCTTTTTTTTTTTCCGGTAATATTTAGTCTTATAACAACCAGAAAATTCCAGATGTTCTACTGACACATTTTTGTTGATCTAACACAAAGCATTGGATAGGTGAAAAAAAATCCCTGGTTTTCAACAAGGAAGGTGTGTAGTTTTTGCCAACCACTTTTAGTGTGATACCCCTAAAACAAATCCAGTACAACCAATTGCCTTTAAATGTATTAAGACCTCAGGGGATTGTTAGAGAACATTAGTGAACAGACGGTATCATGAAGACCAGGGAACACAACACATAGCTCAAAGATTAAGATATAAATAGACGTAAAGTAATGTTATGTTATAAAGTGATATCCCAGTTGGACACTGCTTTACCCAGTATCCAGAAATCAAAAGCGTGTGCCACAACTAAAACCCACAAAAGATATACCAGTTAAGCTGTATTGACAGAGTCTGTTCCAGATTGACCTCTTGAAGAACTACAGAGATCCTCAGCTCAGATAAGAGGACCTGTTGATATGAAAACTATTGTTCACTCCACACATCTGGTCTTTACATTTAGGGTAGGGAACAAAGAAAACATGTGGAGGAATTCTTATTTTAAAATTAAAACAAAATATATATTCTTTACCAATATGCAAAGTGCTATGTCTGGCAGAAAACTAACATTGTGAACACAAAATCCCTAGTATGAAAAGAGGCGGGAGCAAAGATTGGAAAGCTGTTTGGAGCACACTGAAACTGGTGTAGATAAACCTAAGGGAATCCCCTGAGAAAACCAGGTAAAAGCTGCAAAAGTTTCAACTTACAGAAGCATAACAGCTCAAACAAAAGAGCCTAAAGTACAATAAAATGATTTAGATTATATTCATGTAGATAAATGGTTTAATTCTGAATCTGGAAATGCTTGAACACTGAAGTTCACAGATGCACTCTGTTCAATCTGATTAAACCTGAATTATTTTGTAAAGAATAATGAAAAAAAGTAAGAGTGCTGATTGCACACTTTTTGGATTTTAATTCGTAAAATATTTTGAAACTCATGCATTATTTTACAATAACGCATACTGTCTGTGCTTGTAGTGGAAAAATATGTGAAAAACTTAAAGTGTTGTGAATACTTTTCAAAAAGGATTGTATTTAGGTAAGGGCTGTAGAAAGTATTGCCTAAGATAACCACTAGGTGGCAATATTTGACTATGTCTCAATAAATTATATTTTAAACATACTTATATGATCTTAAATCCCAAGACACAAAATTCATATTAGTAAAATTAGAAATCTGCTTTGATTATCCTGATTGTTTTGAGTATGATCATATTTTTACAGCCAGAACTAAAATGTCAATTTCTACTTTGTCCACTTTTCAAAGCTCAGCTACAGAAAGCAAATTGAAGAGTGAAAAATGAAAAAAAAAAAAAAAACTGACACGTTAACAGCTAAAAATATTGTTTTCTAATCAGAAGGAGACAGCAGGGTGATAAGTGAAAAACTTACACAGCAAACAGGGAAACAGTAGTTTCAGAAGTAGGGGACTTAAGTGCTTCACCTGGAAAAATTATAATCAGGAGTGAATGAAGAATTTAGTGATTAAATCAGGAAAGAAAAAGAGGGTTATTAGAGCGTTCACCGGTCAGGATGATCAGAAAATGTCTTAGCTGTGGATCATTTTCAGAGTCTCTGCCTCCCTGTGTCTGTCATGCAGAGCCATGGAGGGGGAGAGCGATGGAGGCAAGGAAGGAGGTGGAGGAGTAAGGGGCATCAGGCTCTTCAATGGATGAGGGGACACCGGTGGGGGGAGTGAGGTGATAGGAGGAAGCAGGCTCCCTTTCTTTCCATCCAACACAAGCGGCGACCGGCTGACCAGGCTGGATTCTTTCCCGATGCCAAAGTCATGCTCGTTCTCGTTGTCCGAGCTGCAGTCGCTCAGATCCGTTATCTCCAGGTCTGAGTCTGATTCCGGGTCCTGCTTCACCCCACCCCTCCTCTCAGCGGGGCTCTGCTGGCCCGTCTCGGCTCCGAGGCTGACAGCTCCCAAGCCCAGACCCAGGCCTGTGCTTGGAGGGTTTGCCTCCACCCTTTCTCTCTCCCCGAGTGTTGCCCCATTGCTTATGTCAGTCCGACCAATTGACAGGCCTCCCGGGTAGGGCGGCAAGCAGAGCCGAGCCGGCTGACCACCCGCTGTGCCGTTTGTCCCGCCAGTCTGCCCCGGTGCTCCCCTTTCACCTCCCGTAGCCTCCCCTGGGGGCAGTAGTGAGGAAAAGGGGTGAGGCAGCTGGGAAAGGCTGCTCTGCAGAGGGTTGGGGTAGAATTGGGAGGGGTAAAGGGAGCCAGGGGGCAATTTGGGGCAGTTATTGAGAGAGAAGGCCCCTGGGAGGTAAGGGTTGAAACTCCAGGGGTAGTCAAAGGGCGGGTTTCGAGGGTATGGGCCCAGCAGGGACGGGGGTTTGGAGTAACACGGGGCACCTAGGAAAGAAGAGACCCAGGAAGACAGAGGTTAACTCTCAGAAGGGGGCAAAGGTTTCCTGACTTACAAGATCCAAGAATGTTCACTAATTATAGCCAAGATTTGCAATTCAAATCGGGAGCCACGGGGGCTAATTCTGGCACAGTTTCTTTCAAAAAACCCGATGGTTCATTTATGCATGCCAGTACTGTGTTATACACCCACTTCACACTGCTGCAGAACCGATGTGAGCACAAAGAATCTGCACTGCGGTAAAAAGTAATTAAACAGAGCTCAAATCTTACAACTGACTATAAGTAGACACGGTTCTGAAAGAAAATATTAAAACATCGAAAAAAATAAAATATGTTACTAAATATTGTCAGAAAACACAAATATGCCTCTTTGCAAATTAATTATTGGACTGTATTTTAATTCAATTTCTTGTAAGCATCAGTTCATATTGAGAACAGGAGGTAAATCTGAGGTGAAGCTGCAATTCAATTTTAATGAACAAACAAATACATTGCCCCTCAACCAACCTGACTTCCTTCCAAATGTCAGCCAACTCAGAGATTCTGTCTCTGCTGAACCCTCCACCTCTCTCCCAGTCTCACTCTTTCTCTCCCTACCACTCCGTTATTTACTATGCAGGGCTAATTTGACAGCGCTGAAGTCTGTGCGTGCTGGGCCAGGAGTAGCTGGCAGACACATGAATATTGAATTAGTCAGGCAGGCCTCACTTGCTTATGAAAACACAGTAATGGGCGCCCACAGGCCACAAACTGAAGCCTGCACCCTCAATTAGGGCCTTCCTGCCTGGGAAGGGATTAGGACAGCAGGGACACATGGGAGGGGAGAGGAGGGTGAGAAGGGAAGAAGGGGGGGATAGGACCTGAGGACAAACAGAGGAGGGAGGAGAGGTGCAGGTTTGTGTGATGAGGCTTGCATGTGAGTATGTGTCTCTGAGTGCATCTGTTTACATGCTACCTTCTCAAACTTGTGTGGAAAAGACGTACAAGCAAAATCAGATGCATTAGATGAAAATCTGTGCTGGGGTTTGTTGACACTCATGTGCACCGAAGAAGGAAAATGAACATGCGTAATTACTACTCAGAAAAAGAAGATGATTTCTTCAACCTCTGCCTGGTTTCTTCCCTCTCCTTACCTGCATAATTCAACCTGATCTCTCTCACCTACAGCACAGCCTCACTGCAGACTGCTGTGGGACACCTATCGCTCTTATTTCCTTTAACAATAAATCTTAATGCCTCCGATTTCCTCAATTCTATCTCCGCTTCCCTCCTTTTTCTCCATGCACCTCCCAACTTTTCTGTAATGTCAGTTCTCTACTAAGGTATAAACTTATCTGTTATGGAATTTGTTATAATTTTGCATTAGTGATATTTGTTTCAGCTAACCTGATCCAAGGAAAGGGAATGTGTCCAGTCTCAATTTGTCTCCTTCAGGTCCTGGCGCTGTGGTGCCCCGATCAAACAAGGACGTCCCTCTTCCGGTGTCTGGCAAGCGAGGAAACAGGGACTGTATGGCCTAAGAAACAGCAAAGAAGAAAAAATAGGTTTATGATTGTTTTGATCAATAAATGCAGCACCTTAAAAAATTATTAATCGCTATTTTTCAGATTTTGTGATGTTACAACCACAAACAGTGATGTATTTAATTTTTATTTTTTGTAATACACAAGCACAATTTAGTGCATAATCACAAAACTAGAGGAAACGTAGGTATTGCTTTAAAAAATTTCACAAAATTGCTACACATTTCAATTCTTCTCCAATGAGTAAAAAAACTTTGTAAAAAATAAAAATAAAAACTCTTTAGAACATAGATGAAAGTCTGGTGGGATGTGTCTCTACCAGCTTTGCACATTTGGGGACATTGTCTTTGCAGAATACAGTTCTGGTAACAAGCATTTGTTTTTGTTTTTTTACAGATATGCTCTATTTTTACTTTTATTTGCACACTTCAGATCATCAGAAAAAAATAATAAAAATCAGTTAAAAAGAGATGAAAAAAAAAAGTAATAAATAATTATAACACTTTCTTTACATGAGCATTGTACTCATTTGAGGGGGGGAAAAACAGCCAAACAAACCTCTTCCTGTGTGAAAAAGAAAGTACCCCAAAGCCAGATAAATTGACTTTTAATGACTTTTAAGATTCAACCCATCTTTCTCTAAACTGTGTCAAATCACATATAATTTATGATTTAACAAGGGCCTTCCACATAGAGTCAGACTGGGTTAAAAAGTGTTTTCTGGTAATAAATGAAGCACCTAATTGAAAACTCTTTCATGTGTTACCTTTCTTTGCCGATATTAAAGTTAGTTGGGTGGTCTGAAACCCTAAGTGTGAAATAACTGCAAAAACAGAGCTCTGCAAATGCTATATGCTTGCCACACATCTCAGATTTTGGTTTATAAAAAAAAAAAAAAATAAAAAAAAATAATGCTTCCCTTTTCCCTTCCGTTCTACTATACAGTCAAGCACTACTTTGCATCAGCTTACTGCATAAACTAAAATACGCTAAAGATCACAAATGTTCAAGGGGTGTTAATAGTTTGCCAAGGCACCATATCATTCAAAATCAGTACACAAATCCCTATCCTTTGCATCTGTGTTGTGCAGTATAAAATCATATGTTGACAGGGGCACCCTGCAGAATGTGATGCAAACAGGGACACAGTCACAGCAAGGACAGGATGAAAGGCGTGCCCTGGGACTCATTGTAAAGAGGGATGCAGAGGCTCAGAGATACAAAGGCAGGGAAAGTAGAGAGTCAAGTGGAGACCAGCGATTAATATAGTGTGGCCAGAGGATAAATGACAAGAAGAAAAGGATTGTGGGCCAGTTTGCAGGATGCATTCAGGAAGTAGGACAGTTAGTGTGAATCAGTGAATCAGTATATAACTGTTTTTTTTTTGTTTCAAACATTTGATTGAGTGGGAGAGTGTAACAGCTGAACCTCGGGAATCAAGGGGACAAAGGTGGGATTCCTCTCTCCCTTTGCATAGTGCGGGATCGATAGCATCTGTCACCAAGTTTGAAAGTTGAGACTGTACTTCCAAGCTGGGAGATCTGCGTTGCTTAACAAACCGCATTAATGACCCACTATTGATCTAATCTGACATGGCCCCCTTTGTTGTTCTTTTTGGTGTCTTTCTCCAATTTCTTTCATTTTGAGTCGATGACACATGGATACGCCAACGGAGACGGGGATGAGAGAAGAAGAGGGATAACGTCTTCTTTTGTATCAAGGGCAACTTAAGACCGTCCTCATGCTCATGTCTCCTTCAGAGTCTGCAACTCCTTATCCCATCTCAGGGATGGTGCAGACGAATGATGGATGATTCTCCCTAGAACTGTACTTTCAAGTTACCTTTACCTTCTAGTTCTTACTTGATTGCAGTGATCTTTGGTTTACTTTAGTTGCTTTCAAATGTGCCACATAACTGTGTGGATGTATCCACTGAACATTTTTAAACAGATTTTTTAATTTTAAAAAACAAATCAAGGTGTTTCTTTTTCTTTGTCCAAATTCTTACACATCTGCTTTATATTCTGATAGAATACATCTCTGTATAATGCTCCAGTCTCTCAGGGCTCATTGAGATTTGAGCTATTATCCCCAG
The DNA here is from genome assembly GCA_028564705.1 of Apricaphanius iberus. NCBI lineage: Eukaryota > Metazoa > Chordata > Actinopteri > Cyprinodontiformes > Aphaniidae > Apricaphanius > Apricaphanius iberus. Next base: position 871,247 of record JAPXFQ010002254.1, read on the forward strand.
CGTCAGGGAAAATAAATAAAAGATGGGAGTGATGAGTGCAATCATTGTCTTGTAAAAAGAAAATACATAGGAGGGCAGCAAGAAACCTAACAGCAAAAAATTACAAGAGTGAGCTTCGATTACTTGAAATGGATCATTGATAATAAAAAATTAAAGAGCAGAGAAAGGCGTTTGCCTCTATTTTCCTGTTTTTAATTTGTTCCTGATTATTTAGCTTAGGTCTACGAGCATCTGAGTTCTGGGATTTGTCACTGTGGAAATTCATGTTCTATAAAACATGTTGTGCCCACAAACCTACAGATCTGACAGTTCCTCCAAGTGTACCATATAAATATCCTAACCAGGTGGTGTCCTTAATCCTTGATCTATAAATATTTTCACAACCCTGACATCCAGAGCTGGTCCACAACCAGTGATGGACTGGCCATCGGGAGAACGGGGACACTTCCAGGTGGCCTGGCCGCTGAACTGGCCCACTCTGTGATTACAGACGGCTGGATTGAGTCGTGCTGGATTTTTAAACATACAATCTATCGAGCAGCTCATTAGGGCATCAGCCCCACCGAAAGCTCTCACAGACTCAGCAAGATTGGGCATAAATACATCCCCTCATATCTTTTTGTGAAAGTATTTGTCACAGCAAGGCAGACATGCACCCTACCTCTCCTCCAGAACCTGTAGCTCTGGAGAGGCAAAACAGAAAGAGATTGACAGGCCAAGACGAAAGGTGGATAGAGAGGGACAGACTTCTAAAGAAAAAAAAATCCACTGGCGACAGATGCAACAACGTGTTGTAAAATAACTGTTATAACTGAGACATTAAACAGTATTGGTGACAAACTCACAACCATTCAGCATGACTAGCTTAATGAGGAGGTTAGCTGATGGACTAAAACTAACTTAACAAAATAAAAGTTTTAAATTGTATCAAAGAATATTGAAAATCTTAAAGTAGATTCAACTACACAGACACAAAAAATACCTGCTATGAATACTGAAATCCTTGTAATGTATTATTTCATTCAACCTTTATTCAACCAGGCAAAATGTAAATGAAATTAAGAACATTTGTTGTTATATGAACAAAGCCAAATTTTGCAATTACTAAATCTGAAAAGCTGGGATATTTTGGGGGGCTTTCGGATTTCCCCCCATAAAGATGGAGACTGTAAGAACCACAAGTGCTGCAAGTGCTCCTGCGAGCACAGCAGTGGTGGACAGCAGTAGTGAGGAATCAGAGCACCTTCAGGTGCAATTTAAGTACAAACATAACATAAAGGCAATGCTTTTAAAATGTGTGCTTTACTTAGGATGATCAGTATGCAATGAACTTTACAAGCCTAGATTATTTAAAGTGATTATTTATGTGTGTGCTTTAAATTTCCTTGTTGAGTGTTAGAGAATTAACCTACACATCTGTAGTCCACCATCTATGTACCTCTCTCTTGTGGCACGATAGTTTTGACACATTATTCAAATTTATAACTAAATTTATAACTTCATTACTACTATTATACTGGTAAATGTTCAGGCTGCCCATTTAACAATGTAGTAGTAGATTAAACATAATTAATTTTATGTGATTGGGTTATATTTTTGAAGTATAACAGATATATTTATTTTGTAGGGGAAAGAAACAGATGTGTATGGGTGCATGAGTGGCCTTTGTTTTCTTATTTTATACATCTGTAGGCACCCAACCAAACTCACTCTTGGCATTTTGGGTTAATTGGGTGTAAGTCGCTTGGGATGGTATCAAATTCCTAACCTGAGTTATTGTCCCGGTTTGCCCCCACTCCACGGCTGTATGTGTTACCCTAAACTCATTTTCATTTGGGACTTCTTCAAAGACCATAAAGTACAACAGCTTAGCTAATATTTCCTTTGTAGCTTACATATTTATATATTTTCTGCATTATAGATATAACAGAACTATATATTTCACAGTTGGTCAGAATCACATTTGGATTACTCAGCGTAGAAATTAATACTCAGTGTGTGGATAATGGAAATGATCAAAAAATATGTACCCTGACAACAACTCTAAAATCATTAAACAAGATAATTATTTGGGAGGGCAAGATTTTTTTATGATGTTGACAAAGTTTTATGGAGATTGTCCTCACTTCTGCAGGTTAGGTGAATCTGTGCATATAAGATACTTTGAAAACCTATCCAATAACAAAAAGTTTGACTTATGAAACATTTTGAATATTAAGGATCCCAGGTTTTTTATAATTTCCCATAGGGAAATTGTAAAAAAAAAAATGCCTTTGTAAACCTGACATTTCTAATACTCTTGGGGGACCTCTATTGATGTGAGGGTGCCAAGCTGCTGGTTAGTTTACGTATTTACTGGTTTGGCCTTGCTGAACTGATCTGCTCAAAGTGTTTTGTCTATGTCTGAATATGTCAACATATGGATAATCTTATTTTTAAAAATAATTTTTTTTTTTTTTAAATAATCCATCATTAGTCATGATTTTAAAAGTGATTGTTATGTTCAACTGCAACGATGGATTGTTTACATTCTTGGTCTTCCCCTGATTTTGAAGAATGTTGCATAAATAATGAAAATAGAATCCATTGTTTTTTATCTGTTGAGAATGATGTAGATGCTAGAAAAAAAACATATAGTACGTCCCCTTCCCATCCCTCTGTCCTACCGTTCGTACCTCGGGGCTGCAGTCTGGAGCAGCCGATCCCCCATTAAAGTGGTTCTGGGCCAGAAAGAAGGGAGAGTTAGCCATGTCCAGGATGGGGTAGTTCACCAGCACCACTTTACTGAAGTTAAACTTGTAGGTGAACCGCTTCCCTTTGGTTTTGTGCAAAATGCGCTTGTTGTAGTAATACCTGCAGAGGAGGAAGAGGAGGAGGAGGAGAGGATATTGATGCAGGGATGAAATGAGAGTTGGAAAAGGATAAAGGAAAAAGGAAAAGGAGAGGGAAGGATTATTTTAATGCTCGCATCAAGGTTTTGTTTCCTCACTGTAAGCAAAGAATAAGTAAACATCTTCAGTGCTGTGAGGCAAAGGACTATGCTGATTTCCCACTGTTTTTATTCTTCTCCTCCTTTCTCAAATCAATTCATGTCTCACTGCCTTTATTCAATACAATGTGTTTTTTTATGCATTTTTACTCAGCTGTTAGTAGTCAAAAACAGAAAGAAATCAGAATACTAGATCATTTTGAACTCTTGACATACAGTGCAGCCAATCTACTTCCTTTTTTCAAGACTATCTGACACTTAAAACAGGGTTTCTCCGTGTGTTAGACTTTTCCAGACTCAAAATCACAGATTTTTCAGTTGACTTTTAAATAATTTCTGAGATTGAAAAATGAACTTCAGTGATTAACATTTTTTACATCTAATAATGTTTTATACTAACAATTCATGTCACAATAGCTAAATGTTTTCCATATAATTAAACATTGATTAATTTACTTTTTTTAGCTCACACACCAATAACCAACTGAATACAGAGTTTGAGTTACTCAGTAAAACAGTGAGAAATACAGAAAACAACCAAAATGTTTGTTTCGGAAGAAAAAAACTAAGGAATTCTAAATATAATAGTCTATAATTATTGAGCTTCATAAATAAAGAAGTATGTGATTATGTGGTGGTACTGTATAGTGTAGCTCAAAAACAGTCGAAATCTGCCAGGGTAGGAATAACTATTGGTTTAAATGCTAAACTTTAAGGATTTTATTTTTTTTGCTGGAAAAATCTGAAAGTATTATTACACAAACACAGAAATAAATACAAATAAAACACATTCACAGCCAAAATGAAAAGACAAACTTTCTGTTAACATAAAAATCTTCTAGGTCACGTTTAAAAACTGCCCATAGGCTGTGATGCCCTGAAAGTGCGACGATGAGTGGTCAACTCTCTGACATGCAGCACAGAATGCATGATCTCCCATAAAGAGTAGTTTGTCCTAGGGAGAAGGAGTGTATGGAGCACAGGGAACGTGTTGAGGTTTGTAGGATGAGACAGTCTTCTAGAGATGAAGTGGTATAAAATAAATGTATCGTGTATACTTTAATTGTTCAGCTGATCAGAGCGTTAAGACCTAAGTAGCAATGATGAGTTTCTGTTTCTAAGGTGATTAAAATAAATAAATAAAAAACTACATCCATTAGCACAGCTATATTTATGTAAATGGCCGTAATTGTATTGCTAACACATTTTATTTTTACATTTTCTTTAATCAAAGAAATAAAAAAAAGAGCAACTATTGGCTACACAGTGGTCAGGTGATGTGTCAATCATGTCAAGTCAATACTAACTACTGGCTGAAAGTAAAGACTAGAGGGGTAAAAATAGGTACCTACAGTTGAGGGTACAAAATTGTAACTTTCAGGGTACCGGCCCAGTGACAAGACATCGTACCCCTAAAAGTACAATTCTGTACTTTAATTTCTGAGTATGTTGCTACTTGCCTAAAATCTGAAGTCAGAGCAAAAATCTGCGAGTTTAACACGAGTTGAGCTAGTGTGAACAAGGATTAAAGTTTATCTTGTCCCCACTCACAACCAGGACGATGGTAAAGCAGGTTAAAAAAAACAACTCCTAAAGTAATTGTAAGAGTAGTCCAGTAATTCTTAATTCTCTAAGTTTAAATAATCATGTGATTAATAAACAAATCTTAAAGTTGAATTTATAATTTATATTTTATAATGAGCCACAGTTTTGTCATCTCAGAAGCTGTCAGCATTTTCAACAAGGAAGCGCATTTACTAACAGGTGATGCACCAACTACAGTAATCTCCATGGTAGCAATCTTTGGTGTCTCCTAACGGGCATGTCAAACCTTCGTCATGCCAGTTTCCTTTACCACCCACAGAGGTGTCACAGTGTACTGTGTGCCAGGATGCTGAGCTGATCAGAGGTTCGGGAGGGGTGTGTGTGAAGCCATCTGGCTCAGGTAAAGGAGCTGAGAAATCAGGGGTGAAGGAGGGACGTGGGGTGAAAAAAGCTGCAGGTGAGTTATCATGAGATTCAGACAACTGCTAAAAGAGTTCTTTTGTTTCAGAAAGATCACAGTTGGTGTGCGAAACACAGCCTTAGCAGTAAACGCGGGTACGAAGTTCCTCATTATGCAGATCCACTCTATCAACAAACAGAGCAGAATGTTCATATCAGCATGTATTCACAGTGGCTGAACCCCAGTGCAATGAAGTGTACATGTTTTGCTTTGCGTGGCAATTGTGCCTTGGCCCCTAATTGAGCAATTAAGTGAGGCTAATTAAGAAGGCTAATTGTGGCCCCAGCCAATTCATAACAATTAGACTCTGACGACAGCCCCCATTAACAAGGGGCCAAAGGAAAGCAGGGGGAAGGGGGGCAGACTGGGGGAGGTGAAAGAAGTCGGGTTGGTGGGTGTTAGCACAATAAAAGTACGAGTGATTGAGGGGGTGTAAACTGCTCCTCCATATTGAAGCTGTTTTCCCAATTCCAGGGCAAGTCCAAGCAATTTTCACAACGCGGCTTAATTTTGAAATCCCTATTGAATTTTTTATTTTGCAGCTCAATGGTGAACTTTCCATTAGGATGTCAGCTGATAAGGAGAAATTGAGGGTATTGACGTCCCACTGGAGAAGTCTCACCTTTATCTCTCTATTTTCACTGACATGAAAAAAGAGTGGCATTAAGTGAGGATTAAGTTCGGCGAGAGTAAACAAATAATGTAAACTGGTGGGGGGTGGGGGTGAGGTGCATAAACCTATCTGATAGAGACGAACCTCAGCGCCCGGCTCAGTTTGTCGTAGTTCATGTGAGGCTTACACTTCCTTATTCCCCACAGCCGGGCCACCTCATCTGGGTCCTTGATGACGAACTCCCCGTAGTCTCCCTGCCAGGCGATCACGCCCTGATACTCCTCCTTCTGCAGCAGCTCCAGGATGAAGTGCCACAGCTGGATCTGCCTGGAACCTGGGCTGGACTCAGGCTTGTAGGCCCAGTCCGGGAAGGCAAACCCTAAGCAACGAGAGAGAAATGGAGGAAGAGGGGGGAGGCACATTCACACACACACACACGCACACAAAAACAAAGGAAGAGAAGGTTAGGCCTGTCGTTTGTCCCGCTGCTCGCTAGGGGGGGATTGCTGTCTGAATGACTGATGAGTGATGGAGCTGAGGGATGATGTGTTTAATATCACAGCACGTGCCTTGAGCAATGTTAGTCTGTGCTAATGCCCTCTAGCCTCAACAGATTGGTCAGTGGGATGATGACAGCTCGCTGGGGGAGATTTGGTTGATGTTGCCTGGGCCTGAATTTTAAGAGCCAACTGTATGCACATTATAGAAGAGCTCGCTTGAACTGACAGTAAATCTGGCTCTGAAGTAGCCTTGTAAAAACACAGGACAGCCAATTACCACCAGAGTCTCCAGCATTGCTGATGAGTTATTTTCTAAATAAGAACCTGAAATCTGATTTCTGAACTTTCAGGAAGATTGTTATGATGGTTTCAGTTAATCAGGCATGGATGTTCCTTGGATATTTTTCTCTGAATATTTCTGTAAATTTTTAAAGGAAAACCTTTTGCAGCAAAGTATGAGGAAAGGTATTGTTTTAACTTGACTAACAGGGATCAGACTCACCTGGTGTCCAAAGGGCGGGCACCGGGGGGAGCAACAGATCGCTGACGCAGTTGCAGTCCATGCCTCCACAATACCTGAAACAATAATAATAACAGAAATAAAACATTGTACTAAATCTTCTAAAGATGGAACCAGAGAACACTGACTTTTAATTAAGTTGATGCCAGCCAAGAAGAAGTTGGAGTGCGAAAACTTTGTTGAAAATCAAGATATTGCGTAAGGGTCTAGAGAAGCCCCATGAGTTCAGAACGGCACCTCAAATCGATGTGAAATACAGCAAGGTTATGTTTCATATGTCTTTGGTTGAGATAAGGTGTTTGATGGATGTGATCTTGTACAGCCACCTGAGGCCGTGTCTGATGCAATGTGGTGGACATCCCTCTGGTGCATTTTTCAACTGCAGGAATTACACAAGCTTTTTAAAAAAGCATCAAAAAAGCCACTGAAGCACATTATATTTTTAAAAATGTCTTATAAACATATATTTTAGAGTTGTGGTTTGTTCTTTGTAGCTATTTAAAAGTAGAAAGTGCAAATAAGATATGAAATTAAGAAAAATGTCACATTAATGGTATCTTATGATATGAAGGTAGACTAGAGGAGTGGACAGTGAGGTTATGATGATTTGAGGGTTAAAATGTCAATCATCTAAAGAATTCAGAACTTTCACCTAAGTTTTGACTAAAATATATATTTCAGGATAAAACAGTAACTAAAAAGTAGAGCTGTTCTGAAAAAGTCACTTTAAAAATTATATCTGAACTAAACACAACAATAAATGTCTAAATAGATTCAAACTCCTTAAACTTTTCCCCACGTTGTAATATTGGAACTGCAAACTTCAGTGTATATAATTATTTTTTCACTGACAAACAATAAGTAATGCATGATGAAGTTGACGGAAAATACAAAATATTTTTTTACAATTAAAAAAACATGAATTGTGTGAAATTTTTAATCAGTACCCTTTATTTCAATACTCCTAAATAAGATCCATTGCAAACCAACTGTCATTAAAACCTTATTAGTAGGTAGAGATTACCTGTGTGGTTTGTTAAAGAGAACATCACTGTTCAAACAGTATCAAGAGAAGAACCTAATAACTAGGTTTTTGTGTAGAGATCTATAGCAAGGTCAGGTCCCAAAACAACCATCTTATGAAGCACTGTTTCTTCCTGCCTTTAAAATTGGAAAACATATGGCATGACCGAGATATGGCTGGCCACCTAAAGTCTCCTCTGCAGTTTGCCGCAAAATCTGTAGGCAATTAAACATGGTAGGGTTAGCATCATACTGTAAAAGGATTATTCTGTAATACTGACATGTAAGATGGTTTGAGTTAATGGGAAGGTGGATAGAGCTAAATACAAGGGAATTTTGAAAAAAAAACTGTTTGAGTGTAAACAAAGTCAATTAAATTAAACTGAAATCAGTTCATTTATATAACAACAGTTCACGAAATAAATAATCACAAGTGACTTTATGACTTTATATCACTGCAATGACTTTTAAGTCATTTCAGTTAAATCATACATAAATTCCAGCGAATCAGTTTATCATCACAATCAATTCAAAGGAAACCAACCGGATTGCATCTAGTCATTGATTTGCAGGATCTACACGTCCTGGACCAACATGTAGCGACAATAAACGGTCGCCTGTGTTGTGTCGTTGACTTCACAGCAACCCTTCATAATCAGCAAGCATATAGCGACAGCGGAGAGGAAAACCTTCCCTTTAACAGGAAGACACCTCCAGCAGAACCTGGCTTAGTATGAGCAAGATTCTGCCACAACTGATTTTAAACATCTGTCACAGCTGATTGGGTTTAAGAAGACTTGAACGTTATGGGTAGGTTCACTTCCCAGCAGAACAGTCTGGCTGAGCTTGAGGCTTTTTACAAAGGATTTCTAAAAATTTGATTTTCTAGATCAGTTTGTGGAGACATCCACCTCCAGTCTCTTCATTTCAATCTATCTCACAAATTCCTATAAATCATTCAAGCTTGTGGAAAATGTGAAATAATAATAATAATAATAATAATAATAATAATAATAATAATAATAATAATAATAATAATAATATTTATTATTATTATTATTATTGGGAGGGGAAAGGTTCTTTCTGATGATTATTTTGTGATTATCACGTTGATTCTTTTATGATTATTTTACGATATTGTAACTCACACCCCTAGTTACATGGGGCTTAGTTTAGCATCCAATTGGGACAGACAGGGTGAAATACTTTGCAAACCTCTTTTAAATTTTCATTTTGAGTTTTCTATTACATTAAGTACTTGTAGAACTGATTTTACTGCCCAGTTTTCTCTGTGATCCTCTGGATATAAACTGATGACATTATGTTATTCAGTTGCAACACGTTTTTTCAATTTATGGAGTCTTGTATGATATTCTGACTATCCCTTATAAAAAGCCATTATGATTATTTCAACTAAAGAAGATCAGACCACTTGTTAGACATAGTGTGTTAGATGCAATAAAGGAAAAGAGAAATTATCTATGAGATGATGAAAACTTGCAGCAGCACTGTTCTGAGTTGTATATAGCAGTTGATATGTAAGGATACAAATTATGTGTACTGATGCTTTTAAAGGCGTCCATTTTAAGGACTATTGTTCCTCATGTATACTCCACAAATGTAAGCCACATGCTATCCTCCAACCTTTCCTGCCTTACTGAGGAACTTTATGTAAAAACAGATGTACCACTTGCTTGATTAAAAAAATAGTCATAAGGGCTTTGAGGGCAATCTACAAGCTTCTGTAATTACTGTCTGTTTATACGAAAGCTGCACAATTAAATTAAATGCTTTGTATTTTTTATCTGCTGTTTCACAGTTTTTTATTGTAATTTTTATGACATAGGCCAGTTTCATGAAAATATCAAAAATAATTTAAAAGTATTGCACAGGAAAATTATATTTTCATAAATAGCGTTTAATGTTTTGTAATGCTTCCGTTTTTAAATTTTATCACCCAGAAAATTAAAGAAGAAGATTATCCTCATTTGTCCCTAAGCTGTATATGAAGTTCAAAAAGTGTTGCTTGTTGATGATTTTGTGGAAAGGAATGGTGGGGATTTTAGTTCTGATAAAAAACAAAACAAAACTGATGTTAGTGTTTGAGTTGGAAAGATCTCTGTTGAACTGATTTGGACATCACCAGAAAACAAGCTTGTAAGTGTAATTAAGCTAAAATATTTCTCAAAAAAACTTATTTAAAAGGGAAAAAAAAGACATAAAAAATTCATTTTTATAACCAGTAATTAACCCCATATGCAACATAACTGAATAAGCAAGAGCAAATGTCCTGAAAGGTGTTGTAACTGAAATGTTTGAAATTTCCCACCAGTGGTTTTGCTTCATTTGATCTTGCAGAATAGACCTCTCTAGTCTACTATTTGATCCTCTCACTCTGTTAATACAGTATTGCATACACTACTTTATTAAACAAGAGAGCATAATGATAATCCCTGCCAAATAAACCCATATAGATGTCTGAAGGCAGGAGATGGAGAGGAGGTTTCTGTGTTCATGAGACTTGGATCAAGTGTGGATGTTACCATTTCATGCAGGCTGTTTTACAAAAGCTTAGATTGAACGGACGAACCTGCTGGAAAACTGGTATCTTTAACGCTAGCCTCTCTCCGTTTTGTCTCATCTCTTTCTCTCTCTCTGTATCTATTTAATTATGCTCTGTGAATTTTGGATTTTCCCTCCAGCATTGAAATAGAACGTGAATTATTAAGGTGTGTTTGTATAAATTATTATTGCTAACTCCAGGCACTTCTCACTCTCTCACTATCAGCCTCGGCGTCGCTCTCGCCCTGCTTCTGTAGCCCTTGAATCTTGAATCGTCGTCCCTCGCACCCTTCTTCTTCTGCTCTTCATTCTCCTTTTTTTGTGCTTTTTTTCTTTGTCCACAACCTTTTTTCGCTCATTCTTTTTTCTTTTCTCAACATTCTTTTTTCTTTTGTTTGGTCAAACTGTTGCACTTACTTTTAAAAGTGTTCAAATAGCAGCTACTGTATGTCTTAAAAAAAGAGACTTGTTACGTGGCTTGTTTTGAATATGATTTTGTGCAATATCAAAACAATTTTAACCTACAACATAAGCACTCATTTCTTTTAAAATGTATCTGAATGAATGTTTGATTTGAAGTCTGATCTTTAAAAAGATAGGACGCTCTTTGTGTTGGAGGTAGTAATCTATAAGTTTCCTCTTCCCTGTGGGTTATAGGTCATCAATACTGCATCATCTCTTTCATTTGCCATATTCACATGGTCTGCAGCATGTATGGACTTGTTTCCTCAGAGGACCATATGCATGTGCTCCTATCAGTCGGGGGGCTCTTCAGCTACCTCTCAAACCACCTACGCACCACCTCAGATCCCTACCCATACAACCTTGTTTCTTCTTTTTTTTTCACCATCCGGCAGCATATCTATACAGGTGACTCCTCCTTTCCTGTTTCCCACCTCCTTTCTATTCACACACACCTATCCACTGTCTCGCCTTACCTCACTCCCTATCTTCCCTTTTGCCCCGCCCACCTCCTTCTCCATCCTACTCTGCGTGTTTTGCTTCGCCGCAGTAATTTTCCGTTTGATTTCGGAGGTAATGCATTTTTTACAAATCAAAGAGGAAGCCAGGCTCCCCCTACCTCCTCCTCCTTCTCCTCCTCCTCCTCCTTCCCTCCATCTCTACCTCTCTCTTTCCTTCGTCTCTCCCTGCCCAGTCTCCTGTTCTTGCCCCTATCGGCCCCCCAGGCCAGAGAGGAGATAAAGGAGCCCCCATCATTTCCTTGTTAGTTTTGATTTGGGCAGCACAGGGCTTTCAAGTTCCCCCCATCACCCCCAGAAACATTATAACTAGCAGTCAAGGGAATACAGTTCCTCGTACACACACACACACACACACTCACACACACACAGTTGCACACACATACACAGACTGTCAGATGCAGGCCCTTGCAGATTGTAATGGATTGCAGAGTCTCAAACAGATTCTGCAAAAATGTGCGAGTATCCAGGTAGCCATCACACACACACAGTGGGAAGCAGTGCACAAAAATAAGACATGGAGCCCATAGATATTGACTGAATCAATACTGACACACTAACACACATCTCACTGAGCAAAAAGTGAGAATGCACTTTGTTTACTGCACTGATTGTGAGGAGAGATGCGGGCAGACATACAAAAAGACTCACAAAGCACTTTGTTTTGCACAGAGTGGCTATGGAAACAACAAAAGACCTCTTCCATACAAAAGGTCACCACTAAGCTCGGCGTGGATGACTGATCACACAGTTAGCAGTGTGACAACATGCACAAAAGAGACGAAGAGTAACTGTAGTTAGTCACGTTTTGACAAAAAAAGAAAAATCCAACCTATTTTCCCTGCTCAGAACAAACCTCTGCTATGGTGCTCGAGATGTTGTGAAGGAGAGGCCTGTGCTGACTTTAACACACAAATCATTACGGCTCAGGACCCTCTGCTGTGCTAATGAGTCAGAGGCATTTGGAAATACGGTTTGCAGCAGAGCACTGTGTGGTTGTGACAGGGCAAAACAGCAGTTCAAAAGCACATAAAATTTGGAAGATCAAGGTTGAGGGGTCAAAGGTTGTCTGTTTGCTTTAGTGCAAGTTTGTAAGACAACATGAAGCAAAAATTAATAACAAAAACAAGCTATTATTAATAATTGTATTTATTTTTAAATGTTTGATTCATCTTAACATTAAACTAAAACTGTATTGTAATTATATTAGATTTTGTTTCTCCTGGCTTAAGAGGCAAAACTGTAGCAATGGCTGGATGGATAGATCTGTCTGTCTGTCTGTCTGTCTGTCTGTCTGTCTGTCTGTCTGTCTATCTATCTATCTATCTATCTATCTATCCATCCATCCATCCATCCATCCATCCATCCAGAAAAATCTGTTGCTCAGATATTCTATTCGATCTAAAAACGCTCCTTAAATGCCTGTCATAATTTTATGGGCTTCTTTCAAAAGGAAGGACATTTTACTAAACATAATTTGCACCAAAACAAGATTCTAAAACCGTTAATTTATTCCAAAATTGTTAGAAATATACAAACTTACAGAAATAACCCTACACAAATATGCTGCACCCACCATGTTCTACTGTGGGGCACTTCGTTCTTGACCTCTTTGAAAATGAAGCTTTTCCAAAGAAATCAAGTCTAATTACTGTCAGTCTCGTCTGAGTCATAACTGAACATTTCTGTTGCCTAAACTTGCCAAGTTAACCAAACTGTGAGTGAAAAAGATTTAAAAGGAAGGTAAAAATACACCTTTGGTGCAAAAAAAAATCCAAAATAAAAAAGTGATCCTAACAAATGGTCCCAAAGTGGTGTCCAAACCCAGGCCTAAGCTTTTTAGACGTTCATATATAGACCAGCCTGCATCTCTCTGACCTATTTAAACTAACATTCTTATCTCCAATGTGTCTGACTTAAACTGAAACTGGCATTCAATAGACTCAAAAACTTGTTATAATAAGAGACCCACAAGCCAAACTCTGATATTCAAAACATCCTAAATATGTCCTTTTTACCCAGACAGCGTGATACTGACAGTTTTTGGCATTGGGCATGTTTGGGTCCATCATAAGAAATGCTGTTCTTTGTGCAGCTGAGGTTAGTAGGCCACTGAGTATATAAGGGAATAGTATGAGGAACATACTGTAACTCTGTTTTGAAATTCTGCAGAGTGACTGGGGTAGAGCAGAGAAAAGGGGGGGCATCTTGACATTCAGGCAACATTATGTCTCCAGTGCTGTCTAAAGAAGGAAAGAGTGACGGGTCGCGATATAAAAAGATAGAAAACTGTGAGGAGCATGAAGAGTCTGGCCTCTCTCGCTTTCTTTTTCCAAGAGATGAAACAAACTCTGTACATCTGTCTCATCTTCCTCTTTTTTTTTCTTCAGTTGCCCCTGAAAAAGGCCCGACTGAACCCTCTCCCTCTCAATTCCTCTTTCCCGCTTTCTCCCCTCTCTCTGTTCCTCTCCCTGGTTAGCTCTGACACACTGGTCAGCCTCGGGGTGGAAGAACAGAGGGACTCTGCTATGGGTTTGTTACAGGAGATGGAGAGAAGGAGAGAGGAGATACGAGGAGGGGAAAGATAGAAGACGGAGGAGGAGGACGGGGAGGGGGAGTAGGAAGGGGGTTTGTCAGGGAAAAGGAACAGAAACTATGCATGCAAACGTAAAAGAAACAAATTCTGAGCTGCAGGTATTCTCATTAATCCAGATTTAGATAAAAAGATGCAGCAATGCCTAAAATATATGCATCATATAATTATTGAATTTTTATGTATTTTGTATTAAGATTTTCTTACTTGGACAGAAAAATATTTTTTTTTAAAAAAACAACATCTAAATCATATGCTTCAGACAGAAACTTTCTTTCTTTCTTAAATAAGAATAATACCCTTATTAGTCAATATAGATGTGGAGTTCATTAAAGACAGCAAAAACGCCTTCTCTAACCTCATTTCAACCAAAATCAGTAGAATATCCTCAAAGATGTTAAAATATTTGAAGGAAAATGCTTTGATTCAATCCTAAATCTTTACAGGCACTGAAATAGATGCCTTCTACATGCTTAAATAGATATATTGTTAGTCACTTTTACTTTTCTGTCTTCTAAGTTGAAAATAATCTATTTAAAAGAGTCAATGTGCTCATCTACCAACTTATAGAGCAGCAAAACATGCACATGATCACTCATTTGTTTCATGAATCCATACACCCATCGCTCTGTCATGTGAAAGGGTGCGGAATCAGTGCAGCTGCTGTAATGGGAACAGGCAGCGCTGCCGCTCTGTCACTGTATTTAACCAAGACGTATAGTTACAGGAGCACCGAGGCTCTCTGCCTGCTCTCCCACAGAGCGCACATTACTCCACACTGCAGGGGCAGAGCTAATACTGAGTCCTTCACACTGAGACGGGCTATCATCTGACAGCAGTGCCCAGTAAGAGCACCAGCCAGTGAAATTCAGTTTGAAAGATTCAGAGCCACAGTGGTTACAGGGATTGTCGATGATTGTCAGGTTGGTGTTATGGCTCCTTCTGTCTTCCATTTGTTTCTTCACTAGTCAAGAACTGTCAGGAATACAAACAAGAGAACCTGGCTAAATACCCATCTTTGTGAAACTGAAGAATTTTGACTACATACAATAGAATTCATTTTTAAATACTTTTCTCCAAAAAAAAGAAAGAAAGATTTTCTTTTAATCTTTTAATGTGATCTTTTTTAATTATTTCTCAAGGCTTTCTTGGCGACTTTCCTTTTGAACTGCTACTGTTTTCCCCTAATTTTCAGTTCAGTGCCTAACTATTTCACAGGAATGAGCTTTTTGTTTGCTTAGCCACTTAACGGAGATCTATGAATCATGCAAGCAACTGATCGGCACCAAAACTCAAAGATTGAACAAATGTTGTGTCCACATTGAGCAAACAACCTTGAAAGGGATCAATTTTACATTGTCTCTTTCGGGGCGCTGTTGTAACCAACCATAATTTGTTCTAATTTCTATAGACAAAGACTGCAGATAAACTGCCTTTGAGAAATGTAAATGGTTTTTAAATGACATTAAAAAGTCAAAAGGGCTGAAACAAAGAATACAGAAGATGGACTTAGGAAGGTATGCATAATCAGATAACATGTTAGAAGCAGAATGTTTCTTTATCTTTCACAAACAAGAATTTCAGACTTATATACAACAATATGTTGCATTAAACCGTAAAACTAGTAAGTACAACTTGACCATAAACATCATGACCATAAACATTTTTACAGAATACATTGCACACCAGTATCTGCCATGTTTTCTGCAAATACTACACCACTTTAAGGGGGAAAATAATACATTTCTCCTAAAACTAGTTTATATTTGGTCTTGTTGTTGTAAGCACAACAAAAAAAGCAAATAATATGCTGTTTTGTAGGCAAAACAGGCTTTAACTTAGTGGTCACAATTGGGCAATTTTTACATGCTTGAAAATTAAGTAAATATCAGGGAGGCAGATGTTTTTTTTTTGAAACACTGGGAATCAACTGGAAACAACTGAAAAAAGATTTAATTAATGTAACATTAAGAAAATGTAGCTAGATGAAGATTGAGAGTATAAGTTAAATATACATATATCAGGGTATTGCACTTTTTCATGCGTTTGGCTGACAGGGTCGAAAAATCTGATAATAACCCGTTTTCACCTGTCAGTTTTTAAACCAATAACAATATACTCTATAGTATTCAATTTTTATTCTTGAGAGTGAATCCTCTCTCTGCCGCTCAACTGGAGACGGGGATTAAAAACCCCTTTTCAGCCAAAGTTTTGAAATCCGGGAAAATTTCTTAAATTAAGGTGATCAAAAATTGTAAAAACTCTTGGAACCCGCCATTTCCTAACCAACAAGCTTCAGCCGGAGAAAATAACACAATATATGCTTGCTCTGCACTTGAGGTTGACAGTGCACCAGGCACTTTGGAAGAGCCGCACTGGTCATAGATGCGTCCCAAAGGTATTTCTTCAACCTGCTGTGAGCTCCCATATGGCAAGATGCATTGAGTATGGTATTCAGGTCTGAGATAATACTCTCATGGAAATTGTGTTTTTTTATCGATGTAGCTACCTGTACTCCATGCACGAAGTTAAAAAATATCTGCTCGTCTCCGTCAAGTGTTGAGGGATGTGTATCCTAATCATTCAAAATCATTTCTATAGATTTTCCCATAAACTTGATTTTAAAATGAAACTGGTTTGTTATAATGAATGCTACTTACATTTATACTGGAGAATTGGAAATTAGTCATGAAATTTGTGCAGTAAGCAAAGAAATACAAGATTAAATCAGGGTAAGAAAGAACAGAGCAGGAAAAAAGTAGAGGGCAGGATCATATCTAAAAGAATAAGATGGATTTTTTTTGGTATATAATATATAATATAATATATAATCAAACTTAGTTGCATTTTTGTTTTATATTATCTGGTCCTACTGTTTAAGCTGTATTCCCTGGAGCAGTGATCTGAGGTGACTTAAATCAGCAACTGACTTTTTGTGATATTATTGATAGTTAATATCGTCGACTGACAGTGTTGTTTTGTTTCAATACAGCAATGTAATCCATTGCTTTTCATCTGCTTTAAGGTTATCAAAGTTGAAATGCAGTATCATTAAAAGCAACAATCGTTTGCATATATATATATATATATGAAATTTCAGTTTATGACCTTAAGAAAACCATATTTAGGAATGTCTAATATTTATAACATGACTAATTCGTAAAACAGTGATTTGCAAGACTGCATTACTGAGATGTTGATTACAGCACTTTTATTGCCATATTAAGCATGCACAAGAAGGTCAGGGTGTCAAATTGAATTAATAAAAGAGGTCATTTAAAAAAAAAGTGACATGAATTTTGAACTGCCTAACAGTTCAGGTTTAATATCATTTAGTTTGAAAAGCACTGTCAAAGTATCCATTCCAGAAGATAATGGATGGGTACTTTGAAGATTTGTTCAAAATACTAAAATTATATATCTATTTTTAAAGCCTATTCAAAAGCCATTTCCATTCATTGAGGGAAGTCAGGTTAAGTTTAGACTCCAACTGGGCTCATAAATATGAGCTATAGCCTGTGATAAATAAAGGAACTTGTTTTCTCAGATGTTCATGAAAGGTGAAGAACTCCTACAAGAAGTTGAAGAGCAGGTTAGTGGAGATGAGGATGTTGAAGCGCACTACGGTACATTGGTATGATATGGAACGCCGGCCTTAAGAAAATAAGGAGGGGAAAGGATGAAGAAAAAAGTATCAATCAATAGGGTTAAATTATTCATCGTCATTAATTATCGATCGCTCTCCGCTGCCGGCTCGTCCGCCTCGCGCCAGAGTTGAAAGGAGGGAAAGCGCGCTTTATTAAAACCGGCTCGAGCCTCATTGTTTCATGTCCCGCGGCAAAGAAAAAGCTCGAGTTTGGATCTGCCCGAGCCAGTAAAAAAATACACACACACACAACCTGCACCTCCTTCCTTTGCTATTTTTCTCTCTCTGTCTGTCTTTCTCTCTCTCTCTCCTCTGACGCGCGGGAGGAGCTTTGGGGAGCCTCGCGCGGTGTTCACGGGGCGGCTGTGTCTCGCGTGGATCGATGAGGGATCAATGGCTCGCGCTGACTAATAGCCAGAGAGCGCCTTTGATCTCGCGGCTGAGAGATCAAAACCTGCGCGAGAGGGAAGAGAAATAGGAAAAGAAACTGTGCCGGCGAGCTGACCTTCACACACACTCGCTCACGCACGCACGCACACACTCTCGGTGATGTGTACGTAAACGCCACGCAGCCCACCACAGCTTTTAGGAATCCGACTGCAGGATATCCTATGAGCAAACAAGCTATATGAGAGGTGTATTGTAAAACGATGCCACGCTAAAATACAGCCAGGATACTCCCGCGCGCATATCTCACACAACTATAACGGGGGCGCGCACACGCCACTTTGTGTCCTTGTCCGGGTTTGCTGTTCTTGATCATTTTGACTTCATCTGACAAGGTGATACAGCGAGAACAAGAGAACCATCTGTTGTTTCCAGAGAGCAGATGAGTGTCCTTTGGGCTTAAATTCACGCCTATTGAGAAGAATAGGTGCGTGTGTTCAGTCCTTGAGTTGGGTACAATGTTTAGAGTAGGTAGGTCCTAGAAAACAAAAAAAGTCTGAACGTTTAGAAAAAAAGTAGTTCTTTACTAAGATTTAAAAGGAAAGTGCATTTTTGGGCCAAAAGTGAATATCAACTTCAGAAAAATGCCTAGAAAAAAAGATATATTTAGATTTTAGAATTCATCCTTCTTTTACACTGCAGAACACCCATTACATTTTTTTAGGACAAAGAAAGGTTTACACTTTTTTCATGCAGGGAATATGCATCAAGAACAAGCTGCAGGAGCTATCACACCATTGGTTATGAGAACAGAATGATGTCATTTTGTTGTTGTGCCACTTAGAGAACACACGTTCTTCACATATTGGTCAACTTTTCAAAAATGGATCAGAGTGTTTATTTTTTTTAGGCCTAGTATTTTAACACACACAAAGGTTTCATTTATTAAAAATTGAAAATTCAGTAGGTCAATTAAAATTGACACCTTAGATTTTAAGGCTGTAACTTAGCGACTCAAAGCTTCCACTCCCACTAGTATTGTCCCTGCAAGGTCTGGAGTCTGGCTAGGCCTAAAGCCTAGTTTATACTTCTCCGTTTTGACGGAGACGGATTGACACAGCCCCATTATCCTCTCTGTCACCTAAACAAGGATGGACGGAGTCGAACCCCATTTGTTTTACTATCCATTTCCATCAACGGCGAGTGTATGTCTGTGATTGGTCGGTTCAGCAACAGCCAGAGATTGTTTAATCAGAACGATGCACTATAGTCGCTGTAATCAGTACTTAGAATTTGGGCACTTCATCCTTTACATTGAAAACATAATTTATCTAATCTGGTCTTTTGGCGATTTTGAACACAAGGAGGCGTAGAGAAACAACAAAAAAGGCTTTTTAGAGTATTCTATGAGCTGCACTTTTGGTAAAAAGCTTTACACCTTAACCAAAGCTTACTTTCTGTTGTCCATTTCTCCTTGAAGGCGGAATGAATTCACAAGCTGAAAAAACCCTGTAATTAACCAGAAACTACGCTGCTACGGTAGGCAGACCCGCCATGAAAACTTAGCAACCCCTGCTGTTCTGGTCGCTAATTGCTTTGCAACACAGAAAAAATCAACAGAGAATGGAAAGAAAGACACACAATACAATAAACAAAAAAACGTCTCCATCAATAAGTCTGCATCTGGGTGCAAAGTTGCTATCAGAGAAGCATAAATTCGGCTTCAGTCCTCTGTCATTTTCAAGATGAAAGACCTATCCATGAGCCATCTTCAGGAAGTTCTAATCAAACATTATTTGGTTCATAGCCCCATTCATTGCTCCCTTGACGTTTCAAAAAGTCATATATCTTTGACAGACGATCAACTCCAAAGCATTATGTTTGCTAATTGGAATGTTCATATTCAGCCATTCTCTGCCTTTATACACATATAGTGGAGTTGATCTCACATGATTTAATTCTGGTTTCATCAAACCATCCCTCGCATCTTCTTGCATTAATCGTTCAAAGGCAAACTACATATGGGACTGTGCATGTGTGTTCTTCAGGACTTTGCCGGATCTAAACCCATTTTGATTAAGTGTGCTTTCTTGGTTATGTGACCACACCACTGTGAAAATGATTAACAACTTTATTTCCTGTGATTCTGGCCTGATCCTTCACCTTTCTCAAAATACCCCAAAAGGGGAGAGATCTTGCACGGTGCTCCAGAGTGAAAAACAGTTGTTATCTTGTACTTCTTCCTTTTTTCAGAATCATGGTAAAGGCAAGTCATCTCCTTGCCTTCATGCTTCCTTTCTGATGGTTTTGAAGCCCATTCAAGCCTTGTTTGGTTCCACCAATCTTGTTCATGACATCCTTTGACAGCACTTTTGTATTCTCCATAGTGGTGGAGAAGTTGAAAAAAATAGATTGATGTTTTAACTGTTGTTTAGTGATTTCTTAAAAGGAAGAAGTCTAACATTTGCCTCTGATGGAGAAAAAAACTGATCTACATGGATCAGTTTTTGCTTTGATGGTAGTGGATAAAATCCTTCTTGGTGCTAGGCAACACTACTACCAGCTGTGCCATCAAAACAAATAAAATGCTGAAAAATAACTAAATAGAAAATAAAGTTTTTCATTTTAAACACTTTGTGTCAATGGATTTTTTTTCCTGTTGCATACTGAGACTAAGATGAGAAGAAAAAGATAGATGTTTTTAACCATTCCTAAACAAACAGGATAAGTATGTATGGTGTCCTTAGTCATTAAGAAGCTGCATTTTCTTTGTAAAACAGTTGGTGTTTTCCACAACTTTCACCTGAGGATATGCACAAAATCTAATCTCTGTGTCTCTACTTATCCACATCATACCCTCGCCATCTCTCTCTTTATACCCTCCCGCATTCACCCTCCCTCCGCTGTTTGGTCAGTGAGTTACTCTCTATATCGCTCTCACTTCCCGAATTAACCACTCAAGAAGTCACCACCGACTCAATCAATAGCTCATACATAAACCCTGCTATAATCACTCCCCCTGCCTGTCTGTCTGCCCCCTCCCTTCCGTCATCTTACTTCTCTCCTTACCCCCCTTCACCAGCACACTTTTCATACCCCCTTTCTTTTTTGGGTCTCTCTCTGTGTTTTATATGCCGTCAACTTAATGTTTTATTATTTTAGCCTCTCATAACCATCCAACCTTTGACACATGAGGGTAATCAATGTTTTCATAAAGATGCTGGGGCAGTTTTGGAGATGAATCTGGCAGGAACATGAGCAGAATGAAACAAAAATGCACACTTGTCACTATCATCACCTAAACGGGCAGAGCTGGATTAATTCCACATAAAGATATACTAAAAGGACCACTAGTTTGTTCCTGAGTAAAGTGTCTTCATACTATCACTTTAGCTAATGATTTAGCATCCAGAAAAGCAACCAGAATGACAATTCAGTTAGCCTTATTTACTTCTTTGTTATAGAAATACTTCTTTGGGAATACAGTTAGAGTAGACAAGTAGGTTTCCTCATTTGTAACGAAAATACATTTGTGGGTTGCTGTGTTGATATTTTTTTTACTCTTCACAAGAAACCCTTGCCAAATCCACTTTGTCTATTACAAACAAGTGATTTGGGATGGTGCATCACTGGAAATGAGACTGGCCATGATTCAAAACATTCTCAAGATAGAAGGATATCATAATGAGATTCGGCAACCAGTTGTAATCACACATCTCTACTAAATTAGGGACTAAACTCTGTCAAACAAAAAGAGAATGCTCACCATGACAGAGAGATATTTGCTAGAGACTACTTCCTAAATTTAGAGGATGAAAGCATCTGCCTGCCGTTCTGACCTTAAACCCAATGAAAACATGGGGGAAGAGCTTGCGTGTGTTTTTCAGACAAAAGTGACCAACACAGCCACACTGGTTCTCTTTTAAAAAGGGCTGGTTAAGGAATGGGATGTTATCCCACAGCAGTGTATGAGTAAACTCGAGCATAGCATAGGAAGGATATGTCAGGATGTTGGTGTTATGTATGGTCCCCCAGCTCAAGTTCAACTTAAACTTTCTTCATTTTAGTTTAATTCTGCTCAGTTCACTTCAGCTCAATAAAGTTATCATCAGTTCAAAGTTCCAGTAAAAAAAGTCCCATTATGTTACATGAAACAAAAATTCCATCCATCCATCCATCCATCCATCCATCCTCAGTAGTCACTTGTTAAGATGCAGAGTATTCCTTTGACAGGTTTCCTATTTTCCCAATCAATTCAAATCTAACATGTTTCCACAGTTCTGTTCAGACTATAACATTAAACAAGTACAATACCAACAATGGTCAAACTCAAACCAATATTAGTTACTAAAATCCCAGTCAAAAGCACATTTAATCTTCAACCAGCTGCCCAATATAAAAACATCTTATAGAATACACATTCAAAATGCCAAACTGTTAAAGTTAGTCCTGTATTCAGCTGCCTCTGGTGTTTCCATGAATCTTATCAAGGGATCCAACAATCAGTCCTAAGAAATAAAAAAATGTAAACTTATTAAAAGGGTGACAGAGGGACAGGAGCTAGGAGTTTGACTCATAATCAGAGGCTTACGTGTTGCCGGTTCGAGTCCCAGCTCCGACTGCCTTGGTAATTGTATCCCGTTGCCTACTGGTTGTGGTCAGAAGCAGTCAGGCAGCCTCGCCTCTGTCAGTGTGCCCAAGAGAAGCAATGGCTACAATGTAACTTGCCATGTGAGGGCCTTTGGGGTCCGTTGGGACTCAATAAAGCGCTAAACAAGTACTGGCCATTTACCAGTTGAATGTATATGAAAATAACTGATGATCATTGGGAGCAGAGTCTCGATCAACATGACTCTAAATCAATTCAAATTCTAAACCAAAAGCACATCTTCCATAACCAAGTGAATTATGAGACAGCTACCTGAAAATAAATACAGCTTTTCTGAACATAATGCATTATTTCTAGTAAATTCTTGATGTTCCTTTTGGAGTACTTTCAAATGCTTTGGTTTCACCATCTTGTGTAATCCTTCTGGGACCTAATATTTGTGTAGCATCACTATAAAATTTATTACAGGAGCGGAGTAATTCTTTTAAGTGCAAAGGCACCATCAGCCCATGTTAGAGTGTCCAGCCTGAATGGGACCAGTATTGCGTTATAGCAAAGACAAGGAGACATCAATATTACATTATCTCATGTTTAACTGCGAGATGCATTTGTTTTGGGGGGCTTAAAGATATTGTATTACCCAAGGAGATGCAAGCAAAAACACACACACAAAACATACAAAGAAAGGAGAAAAGGGGAATAACACACAGAGAATTTTAAAATTATAAGGCCTCCGCACCCTCTGCTCCTATCCCTTTCTCTCTGTGCCTCTCTCTATCTCTCTTTCTCTGTTTCTTCACTCGCTTCTCCTCTGACTCTCCCTCCAAAGTCTTTGATTCGTCCGTACGGTTTGATCTGTGAGAGAGCGAGTTTTGTAAACACATTTTTCACGATCATATAGCCACGGGCAAGGGGAGCGTGAGGCGCGGAGGAAGAAGAAGGAGAGACTCAGAGAGAGAGGAAGAGAGGGTGTGTGAGTGTGTGTGTATGTGTATTGGAGAGAGAGAGGGGGGGTTACATTTAATGAGAGTGCAAGATGGAAGGATAGGCTGACAGAAAATGTGAGGATGGAGTCAGAAATTTGGACTGACTGCAATGGAGCACATATGAGAAAGACACAGACATGCTAAAAACACACACACGTTCACACACACCCGGACAGGCAAACTCTGCAGAGTTGGGGTTGATGGTTTTGAAACAAGCAAAGCATCACAGAGGTTGACGAAATGTGAAGCAACAAGGAGAAAAAGCAACTCCTTCGGTTTTCCTTTATGGAGAGTGCTGTGACACCCCAAACACTGTACCCACCAATGTGACACTTCCTCAGTGGCGCCACCAAGGGGAGGCCAGCTGGTGGGGGGGGGATTAAAGGTCACAGAATTTAAAATTTTTGATGTTAAAAAGGCTTAAAATGCTTTTTTTAACACATCCAATCAGTTGTTTTTGTTATTAGTGTCGCACCATCTGGCCTCCTCTTACAAAACTTTTTGCAGTGCCATAAGTAATGGGGCACTTGGGGTCAATGCCCACCCCTATCAATTTGATGCCCCATCTATGACACTTAGTCCAGATATTACTAGTCATGGATACTATAGTTTACAGGGGTTAAAAGGAACATATTAATCCATATGAAGGCAGCAGATTTTGGATATAAATGTACTTCAAAGCAAAAATGTAGAGGTTTTGAACCGTTGTGATTTTGTCTGTTTCTGATGTTTAAAGCATTTTTGATTAGATGCCAGACAAAACGTAAGCTGGACTGGAGTTTTCTCTGACTGTATATAAAGCACCGAATAGTGCCATGGTATCCCTCCCTTGTACATCCAGCTGCACACTACAGTCAGATGGCTTAAAGATGCACGTTCCTCCTTAAAAATGAGATACATTTGTTTGTACAGATTTCTTTCTCCATTCTGAAGATAAACAATTACACCGTTTAAAAAACATTATGAACTGCACTTGATGACTGTTGCTCAACCCACAGAGCGCAGAGCAGATCTGTCAGACACAGTGCGTCTGTGTGTGATGCATCTTGTTTGCTCATGATGAACAAAAAAAAAGAGAAGAAGCGACTGGAAAACAAATTATGGAGTGAGCCAATAAAACGTCTTGCGCACAAGAGAGTAAACGAAGAAACAAACAAACAAACACACAGTGGTGCAAAGCTGAACTAATAAAAGTGCGGGTCTCTCATTGCCAACGCTCTATTCTATTTGTTTTTTCCACTTGGTCGGAACACTTTAGGGTTTTTTTTTTTTCTTCATCTGGCAGCTGTTAATCTGGTTAGGTTCGACTGGCTCCGGTAATGGCGCTAACGCGTCGACTTCATATATGCGGCCGGAGCAGCAGACAGATGTGGCACAGAACGATGCGGGGAAACAGCGGGGAGGGTTCTGGTGACACGGTTGCAAACTTTCGATTTCCTTTGTTGCAAAAAGAAAAGAAAAAAATCCGATGTAAAATAATTTTTATCTTAATTGAAAAAATAAATGGTTTTGCGCTGTAGGCCTTAAATGATCTATAATAATAATAATAATAATAATAATAATAATAATAATAATAATAATAATAATCATCATCATCATAATAATAATTATAATCATCATCATCTTAAATTAACTCACATTCATTCTCTTATCTACTTAAAGATCGGTTTGTTTTTAAAAAGATCCCTCGCTTGTTAAAAAAATTATTTTCTTTTCATTTCTCTCTTCCTTGTATGTTTTTCTTCTTTTTTTAATGCTTTTTAGAAATAAATATAGCTGCGAGGAGTCGTCAGAATATATATGTGCATTTGTGTGTTTTTGTGTGTGCATACAGAGCGGCGGTACAGCGTTTCCTCTTCCTCCTCTCTCTTCCCTTTCTTCTCTGTCCGGGGAATTGTTCTCAACGTCCACAAACACACTGCAAATACCCGCCGGCCCAGCCGCATCGATTTCTAATTAGACGCCAGGATAATCGTTGAAGAGAGATGAAGAAAAAAAGAAAAAGGAGGGGAAAAAAAGAGAGTGATCGAGCGAGTAAATAAATATATATAAAAGAATTAGAGTGCAGATTAACTGAATGAATATGAGCATTGAAAAAAGAGAAGTTAAAGGTGAACTTGGCGGATAAATCTTGCTTGAACTTGAACGGGAAATGAGGCTTTTATGTACGGAGGGAAGCAGGTCGGAGAGAAGCGAGGGAGGATTGGATGATAGGGCCAATTTTTTAACGCGAAAAATTTGTGATAAAAATACCCTATAATTCTTTTAGATGTTAACTACTTGCAACATATAGTCTAATGTATCATGGGCAAAGATGTAGTCTACATATTTCATATGCAAAAGTAGCCTACATTAGAATTACCGTACATAAATGAGAAATTCTTGATTTATTCTTTAATGTTTGCGACTACAAAAGTGTCCATCTTCCCGAAAATGTGATAGAAAATAAACTTTGAGCCGGGTTATCAAACTTCTCTCCTTAACCCCCACCTTTTACCTTTTCCTCTCCTTCTTTTTCTCTCCTGACAGACTGACTAGATGTGGGGTTAGCAAGAGAAGCGCAGGTAGCTCATCTACTTTAATTAACGTTTCATCATCGTCAGAGCGGAGCCGCACACCGTACGCGCTCTTTTCATGCTGTTCTGTTTCTCATCCCTGCTCTTCTTACATTCATCACCTCCCCCGTTGTTGTCCCTCTTCCTCCTCCTCTGCCCTCCCTTCTTGTGGCATCACCTTTTATCGCCCCCCCCCCCCCCACACACACACACACATTGTTCTTAAGTAACTTGCCGCTCCCTGTGCGCTCTTTCTCACGTCCACTCAAGCATGCGGTTTAAACATTAGAACTCTTTCCTTCCGGAAGAACTTCTTTAATCGTATCTCGGCTGCCTTCTCCCTCTATTTTCTTTCTCTCCCTTGACTTTCTTTTACATAATAACAATAATGAAATCATCAAGCTATATTATTGTGAAATCTGACCTCTATCAGATTTTCTTCAGGGACTTTCCTTGTTTATTATGTTGTTTTTTTTTAGCTCCATCCATCTTCCAATCAACTTGGACCAGCTTTTTTTGGACCGTCTGAAAAATAAGCAAAAGTATGCCCATAGTACGAAGCTGCCTTCAAAACATTTTACAGTGGTTGTGGTCATATACAGAGTTAGTGGAGCTCACAAGTAATAGTCCTGTTGACAGATTCTTCCACCTGAGCAGTGGATCTCTGCAGTTCCTCCAGAGTTAACTTGGGCTTCTTGTCTGCTTCCCTGCTGCTTAGTGCAGAATGTTTGAAGTTGGATAATGGATTCTGACATATCTTGAGATAATGTGATAAATATATATATATATATTTATATATATATATATATGGTTATTTACTTCTGAGGGCATCCGATGGCACTAGTGTATATCTCGGGGCAGATTAAGTAGAGGATAATGATGTTTTTGCAAGTCAATGCATTTAGACGCTCATTTGCAGCGACACGAACATTATAGCTGTAAAAACAATGCTACTCTCAAGCAAGAAACGAAGAAATGTTTCTTAAAATAACAAGCATTCTACACAAGCTAAAAAAGTGTAGGACTTTACTCAAAATATTCATTTTCTGACTCCCTTTGTTTCTTTTCTGTTGTTCTTAGACGTGTGAGCTAGCAGGGGAAAGTGCATGCAGTAATGAATGAGATAAGAGAAGAACAGAATAACATTTTAGCATTTCTTTTTTGACTGAAAGTTAGTATTATGGATTTTGATTTATATGGCTTCTATTTTTCTTCAACTGTGAAAAATTGTACAGTAGTTGTAAAATGTATGAAATGCAGTGATCAATAAAAACAATAAGGAAATAAAAGTAAGTACACTGAGAAACATAAAAACATACACACAAGCAATCAAGCTTGAATTGAAACATCAAAGAAGGTCAAGAAACTGGCTGATATCATAGATAATATAGTGATTGTGAAAATCCGTATCTGTACTCAAGAGTATTGACAGAACTTTAAGTAAAACGGGTCAATAACTGATTTGTTACTGTGCATCTTTTAAGGCAGGTGCTTTACTGTCAATATTAACAATTTTTTGACAAGTTTTGCGCAGCTAAAACTTATTTCCACTTGCTTTGTTCCCACTGGAAATAATAACACTTCTGCAATGTAAGATTTTTAGTTAATACTAGAGCATTACAAGACACCTTTTATAGGGCTTGTTGAAACGTTAAGAATTCAGAGCAGAGATGTTGACTCTATGCACCCACCAGGCTATTGTCTTTGTCTTTCGATGATAAATTACTTTAAGATGTAAATTAAGACACAAGAGCAGAAAACTCATCTAGGTTTTCAAGAAGCTTGACCTAAAAAGGGTTTTAACATGTTAACGGATTACAGTGTCAGTGAAAAACTTCTTACAGCCGTATAATAAAATAAATGTAGGTTTTACCGTTGAGATATTTTTTCTTTATCTAGCGATTAGGATGTCTGCATCAGAAACATTCAGAAGGTCCCAGAACAATATGAAAAACTGATTTTAAAGCAATAAAAACTACAATTCAAGGATAATATGTTGGAATATTCAAGTTATATACAATTATCCAGTATTTTACTAACCTTTTTTATATAAAAAAGTGTGAATTTTGAAAAACGGATCGATAACACCATAAAAACTTTACAGAGCACAGTAGTACTGAATCCCCCTGGAGTTATTTTATAAAGGCTTGGTTTCGATAAGATGCTGGGAAATGGCAGGTGTTACATGA
Organism: Apricaphanius iberus; assembly: GCA_028564705.1. Taxonomy (NCBI): domain Eukaryota; kingdom Metazoa; phylum Chordata; class Actinopteri; order Cyprinodontiformes; family Aphaniidae; genus Apricaphanius; species Apricaphanius iberus. Next base: position 899,404 of record JAPXFQ010002254.1, read on the forward strand.
AGCAAATACAAAATGGGAGAAATGAGAAAAGTAAATGCAGTTAGGACTTGTATGGTTCAGCGAGATCTAGGCGTAGCTCACTCATGGCCCGGGACTCAGCATGGAGCGCTCTGATAGTTTAAACAGTTTAAAACACTTACAGTGGTAACCGGATTTGTAGCCTTGCGAGGTTAAGAACTTGATGAAATCCGCCGTGTCTGTAGGGAGTACAGAGGTGTGTGCTCACATACAGATTGCCACTGATAAAAAGAGAAAGGGAAGCTGCACTATCACAAACCTTAAACGCTCTTCACTCTCATTCTGGTTCTCACACAATACTACCCAGAATGCACTGAGACAACACGCTGTCCGAATGAAACACACAGTAAGTGGACTGACCTGCAGAGGTGAGTCCAAGCAGGCTGGAGTTGCTCTATTTTGGATTTTACAAAACACGATTCATAAGAATTATGTTTGACAAAAATGATAGATGCAAAATCAGTTTTTACATAACATTTTTAAAGAGAAAATACAATCTACAAACAGAGGAAGATAAAACTGCAGACCTAAACATCATTTCAAATTGGCCCATGATAAAATCAAAATGAAAATGGTTTGACTAAAAATAACAACAAAACGCAGCACAAAAATATCAAGCAGGGAACACTTGATGTTCAACAAATTCTATAGAAACAATTTCATTTACACACCTTGATATTTAGTGACTTTACCTATCCCATAAAAACCATGTTATTTCTCTGAAATATATTAAAAACAGTTTTTAAACCCATGCATTCAAAATATTTTTTGTTTAATTTTCTACCAGTAAGCATATGTCCAAATGTGATCAATGATTTGGCACTACAATACACAAGTTTATGTTTAAAACAACTAAAATCTCAGAATGCCTTTATCTCTAATAAACATGAAAAATATTACATCAGAACTTTATTAACTGTACAAAACTACAGTAAAAGCTCTACAATGTGTAAGAAATCTTGTGTCATGCTAAGCAATGCTAAAATGTGCTACATTAGAATATATTATGCAACACTGCATTACAATATTCTTCATTAAGCCATTCTTTGTCATGTTACATTACATTATATTATGTTACTAAGTTTTGTATGCTATCTTATGCTACGTGGCAGTGCTACATTCTGCAAGACTACATTATGTACATTACATTATGTGTTGTTATGGTGGATTAGAATATACTAAATTATATTTTATTACAGCATACTTTGCTATCTTTAGATAAATTCACCTTAAAGAAGCTTGTGTGTTAGATAAAATGTACACTTTGATAGAATAAATCACAAAAAAATTAAATTCCAGTTAGACGGTTCTCCGAGTTGTTAATTTCAAATGAGATATTCAGTTCAATCTAGTTTATTCAGCACCAATTGCAAACATTTCATCTCAAGAACCTTTACAAGAAAAGTTATTTTATTTCCAACAAACATACACTTCAGTTAATCCTTCAGTTCATCATTCCAGTGAGTTTCAAAGTTTTCTATCTATGACAAACTATACATGGTTTGAATTTGGCTTTGCTCTTTTAGTTTTCTCCAGATTTTGCTCTGCACAGGTTTATCTTTAATGGTTTTATGTTAGTTTATTCACTTCCTGTTTTATTTTGAAACCTCCCCCCCTGTGTGCTGTGTTAACTCATCCCTCTGTGCTTTACACCTTGGTTAAATTACTCGTAGAGGTGTAGGTTGTTGGCCTCAACCAAAGCGAAGAAAGGTTATGGCCAACAGGTGTTATTACAGTTCATACTAGCTTTTCACAACATTTCCCCTATATTTTATTATTATTAGAGATCGTTAGTGAGAACAATTAGTCAGAGACTATTGTGGCTTTTGTGCAAAGTTCGTAGTTTGTTCATAGTTTATTCATCCAGTGAAATAGTCTCCAGAACAGCCCGCCATATTTGTTATAAAAGTATGCCGAACCTTTTGATGTGATTGCTTATTCTTTGATTTTGAAAGTGTGTAACTAAGAAACATGATGACTATCTGTATTTCCAATTTAAAGAATGAAAAATAAACTTCTTGTAAATGTAAGTCCAGAATCATAAAAACTCTTTCAAACATTTAAACCAGCCTTGATTTAAACAGGTAGTTGTCTGAGCAAATAGACAGCAGAGATACAACTATATCAGACATCAGATGAGGATGCAGTTTATATCAAGATATATGAATAATTAATAATATACTGAAAGAGCTTTCCATAACCTCATAGTTTTGCATTAATGCTTAATGTTTAGTTTATTGTGAAACTGCATTCAATATAACTGATGAGACAGGCATGGACTCCTATCCATTCACTCACTCACTCACACCAGACACACAAAAACTCCTTGATTCAATCTCTCCATCTTTCCACGTTTCCTCCTTCGTCACACTAACAAATGTACACCCACGTTCAGTGCCACGGCCCCCGTCGGCCCCCGCTCGCCTGTGTGCGCGCGTGTCAAATCGAATCTCCACCTTGGTGCGTAGTACACCTGCTGTGCCGGCATATAATGTGCTGCATACAGTGAGCGCACGATGACGGATTACGGAATCAGACCAATAATGACAAGTGACACTTCTGTTACCGCTCCCTGAGCCACTGCAGAGAGCAGGGGGGATGTGTAAATAAAGAACTAGACTCGGTGGCAGAGAGAAAGAGAGAGAGACGCAGAGAGGGAAAAGGGTGGCAAGGAAAAAGAAAGAACCGCTCAGAGAAATAGGAAGTCATGGTGATGGATTGGGAATTTTCAACTCGTTCTGTGAAGTAAATAAGTTTTATTTCGCTGTCTTGAATTGCTTTTTTTGTGTGTGTTTTTTTGCACTTTCTGTCTCGTTCTGTGTTAACAGTCAGTTGTCATACAGTTTTAACAGAAGCTCAACATAGATCCATAGATCAATCTGAAAAGTGGAGCAACATATCTTCTTTTTCCTCTCTTCTAAAACAAATTCATAACAATATTTTTGGCTAATTTGAGCTTGAATTGAACCAAAACTAGGCTACACTGAAAAATAACGCACCCAGGAAAAGCCTTCATACTCTGAAATTCTTTCATTGTCCCATTGTAGTTCTGGCTGTATGTGTATGGCTGTTGTTCTTCTGCTGGAAAGTATCCCTTCACTCCAGTCTAAAGTGTTTTGCAGCCTCCAGAACCACCATGTATTTCTTTCCATCCATCTTCCCATCAGTTCTCAGCAGCTTCCCTGTCTGTGCTGAACCATGATACTGCCTCCACCGGGTTCCGTAGTGTGCATAGTGTCCTCAGGCCAATGTTCGATTTTAGTTTCCTACCACACATAATATTGTGAATGCAGGTTTTGATCTCATCTCACCAGAGCACCTTCTTCTACATGAATGTTGTGTTCCTTACATGGGTTGTGACAACCTGAAAATGGGACTTTTCATGACCAACAAAAGGACACTCTTATTGATGCTCTTCCACAACGGCCAGAGTTATGGACTGTATGAGAAGTAGTCGTAATATCAACACTACTTCCACTCTCTGCAGATTGAACTACAACATACAATCCTAGTAAAACACAGAGTTTGCTGTTGGACATTCTACTGTAAGTCAAAAAGAAAACAATTTCACATGACTGAAAACACAGAACTGTTTAGAGAAGTTCTGATCCAATTTCCTAATGAATACACATGACATTTCTGTTAATTTGTGAGTATCTACTAGTTGCAGATTAGAGTGGTGCACCTGCAGGATATCTGTCCCCCCATGGACCCAGGCCTCCACAGGCCTGTGTTCAGGATGCAAAGCGTGCCAAATGAGAAAGAGGAGGTGCAAACCTCCTTGGGAAGGCATGAATAAATCAGCCTACCACCCGGTGCCTCAGCGCTACAAAAACACATGCATTAAATCATTCATGCACTTGTACATAATAATAAAAAATAGTGTAAACAAGATACATTCAAACTATCTGAAGCCTTTTCCTAATTTTTTGGATATTTGAGTCATATGCACCAATGAAAAAAAATTCCGGCATCATTCAGTTCGACTGTAAGTCTCATCTTCTTTTTTGAATTCTGTCATTATGCCAAACTGTTGGGGAATAAGAGCCTGCCAAGTCCCCAAGCTATTGTGTCACATTAGGGTTTGGCTTGCAGGCTGATGATCAAAATGTACACCTTCTGCAAATGCCTTTGGTTGGCAGAACAAAACAAGATCAGAGCCCTGCTGGACTAGAGGCGATAACTGGGACAGTCAAGGAGAAAGTGGAAGCACAGCTGGAGCTGAGGAGCCAGGGAGCACAGAGGAAGCGCGACAGAAAGAAATATTGACAGAGCCTAGATATACACATAAGTCACCCGACACGATCCGCCTGCTCTCTGTATTTTATAGAGCCGCTCTGTGCTGGCGGAACAGCATGACAGCCCAGTTCCTTCAACGGAAAATATGGTCCCCTTCTACCTTTCCGCCTCTCACTCCGCTATCACTCCTGTTTTCTGTCTATCCCATCTGATATCATTCTGTCACGTCTCTGCAATGGGGTCTTTTTTCCATCACCCTCCCTATTTCTTTCCTGGCCGTTCCTGCGCTTTTATTGGTGCTCTATGTTCCACCCGTCATGTTTCACTCCCCATTTCTATCCATCTTCATGTCGCCCTCTTAATCCCCTCTCATTTGCTCCCTTCTGCCCTGGTCCACGTCCCGTTTTCTCTCTCCTGGAGTGGTCTCCACGCATCATCCCATTTCCACTTGCTCTTTCTGTTTTCCTTGTTTTCCCTGATTCATTTCCTCCCGGCCATTCATTCCTTTGCTCCTATTTGTGCCACAGAATATCATCATCCCTCTTTACCTTATGGCTCTGTCATCTCCATCTCACATTTTTCTAGTTTATACTTCCTCTGACCTCCCAGTGAGGTTCCTTGCTCAAATCCATTCGTCCAATTTTTCTATCACAATTTAACTCTTTTTTTTCCTAAAATAAACAATTGGTGTTTTCACTTTTTCCCTTTTTTGCTACAATATCTCACCATTCATCCATCCAGCCATTGTCTACACCCGCTTATCCTTGCAGGTTTACGGGGTGGTGGTGCTTATCTCTGGCAGTCATTGGGCGAGAGTCAGGGAATAACATGGACAGGTTGCCAATCCATTGTAAGGCAACACAGAGACACAGGACAAACAATCATAAACACAAACTCATATCTAAGGAATATATAGAGAGCCCAATTAACATAGCAGTAATGTTTTTGGTTCTGTGAGAGAAAGTACCTAGAGAACCAAAATGAGAACATTCGAACTCAGACAGACCCAGGTCAAGAATTCAAACCCAGGATCTTCTTGATGCAGGGCAACAGTGCAACAAATTGCGCTTCTGTACAACCCACCAACATATTTTTTTTGTAGCAAACAATCTGAAAAGTTTGCATAGCAATCACGGCCAGAAGATTTTGGAGTAAGGTTTTTGCATTTTTTTCTTTTCATATTTAGTAGCCTTTAACATACTTTATCATTGGATTGCTCCATCTACCTTCTTATCAGCTCTCACCACCTGTCTTGCCCCTGCTGAAGAAATTAACAAAGATCAAAACAATATGATGCTCCCACCACCATGCTTCACTGTGGTGATGGTGTGCAAGTTGCCTCAAAAATTCCAAATGGAGACTAATCTGACCAGAACACGTGGAATGCTTGATCCTGTTGTTCCTTATGGCTTGTGGCATACTGCAAATGGGACTTATGGTGGTTTTCTTTCAGTTTCAGTCTTGAAAGTTTCCATTAAGGCCAGATTTGTGGAGTGCATAACTCATAATTGTCTTGTCAGCAGACATTACCATCTGAGCTGATCATTCACACAAAAGCTGCATTCATAGTGAGAGTAAACTGCATGCAGGTGGGGCTTCATTAGGTTTCCTCTGGTGGCAATTCCCCACACTGGATTTTTTTAGGGGGTATCAGAGTAAATGGGCAAAACATAATTGCATACCAGTTTTTAATAGTTTTTTTTTTCAGATAAAAAAACACAACTTAATTTCACATGACAAATGTGCAGCACTTTGTGCAAGTTTGTCACTATAAAATAAACAAAGTTTGCGACAAAATCTTGACGAAATTTTAAAAATTAGGGGGTATGAATAAAATTCCAAGGGCTGTACATAGATGCATGCACTCCAAGTTCCTAATCCCTCGTTCTTTATCTTTTCATGTCATCCTTCCCTTTTTTATTCCTCCTTTCTCCCCTCTCCCTCTGCATTCCTGCCGGCCCTCCCTCTCTCATCCGCAGCCCGAGCACAGAGCCGCATGTGTCGGAATCAATTAGGGCTGAGAGCCGTCGCGGCCGCTCTTTCACGGAGGTAAATATTAAACTGCACCAAGCACCGAGGAAGAAGAGATGGTGGAAGGGGAAGGAGAGGGTGAGGGGAAGAGAAAAGAGAAGGGAGCCCTCCGTCCCTAATCCACCGCATCGATCAGGCGGGGATGAGGGTAATATATTATTTTGACAAGATACGATCCTCCGACGCGCACCGCTATCCCCGGCGATCGATTTCTTTTTTCTCTCCTTTTTTCTTCCCCTTTCTCCCCCTCAGTGAGTGGGACAGAGTTTGTGTGGAGCTGTGTGTGTGTGTGTCTTCTTGGTGTGTGCTTGTGCACTGGAGTGTGGATGGGCGACAATGGGAACAGCATTAGGAAATGTGGGGAAGAGATGGGGATGAAGCTTTTGGTACAGGTCTGCGCTTTTACAAACAAGCTCCCGTCTAAACAGCGAAATCACGCTTTCACCCAAACACAGAGAATAAGGGGTTTCTGTTTTCTTTTTAGTTTCTTTTGCATATGCACATAGGATCGCATGAAGAAGGACACTGGGGCTAGTGACAGAGTTGGAAGCTGAGCTGACCTATTGTAAAGTTAAGTGTCTTCCCCCGGCTCAATCCCCCTCTATATCGCTTTGTAAACTGTGTCTAAATGCTAAAATCCTGGATCAATTTTATTTTATTCAACCTCTCCCCCATCACCTCCCTCTGGCCTCTGTCACTACCCTCCTGAAGAAACATGCTGTCCTCTACTCATGGAGGACAGATGTGTGTAGGATATTGTGGCAGTCAGCATATATTTATGATTGCATATGCACATTCCCTTAAGAAAATCACAGATTTCCACAGATGGTAGCCTACATCCTTTTGTTGAGCTGGATATTTGATACTATTTATGCAGAAACAAACTTTTATGTGAATCTGAGCAACTTGGGCCTCTTTCTGGCCTGACTTGTTTTATTTAAGTAATAGGCATATAACTATATGACAGGCAAGACAGATTCAAAGCAGTTTAGATAAAATATTCAACATAGAACTGGACAATTGAAAAGGACTCTATTTCACCTGAATAAATGATCTATGATTTCAAACGCAAACATGTGGTTACTTAGCTGTCCAGCTAAAGTTGGTGTAGTGTACGCTATTGGTAGGTATGGATCATGGTATGATAACTTTTAGTTAAAAAAAATGACTTCGACTTAACGGTACCAAAGTGTTTAGACAAAAATGAAAGTATAACATGACTGAATTGCTTTATTTGAAACAACTGTTGCTAAAATAACATAGTGAATATTATGGTTATAATAATGTTATGTTTGATACATGTACTAAAGGAAGGATAGAGCAGCTGCAGTAGTAGTAGTTTTTATATGCTTGAATTGCTTTACTGCTGTGTAACCAAACACAAGCTGAGTTAACTGGTTATTTAGCTGGTTAATTAGTCAGATTGTCTGTTCTGGCAGAGTCTGATGTCACTTCACAAACTTTAGGACTGATGTGGAGTGATTTTCCATTTTATTTTCCAGAAATATTTCTAAACAAGCAAATTTGTCTTTTTCATGTAAGCGAAGGGAAGTGTGGTGCAGGAAACGGTGGAGTATAGGGTGCTATGTTGGCTGGCTAGTTTCAGGTATTAACATTTTTCAATCTTTCATCTTAAGATTGTTAAAAAACCAGCTTCATCATATCCTAAATATTTTATAACCTTTAAAGTATAGGTTTAGATTAATTAACAAAAATATGTTCTGATACACACCTGTCATACAGAAGGTTTAAGAACAACAATGTTAGTCTTTAAAGGGACTATGTGAAGTTTGAACGTTTTTTCTCGCGATTGCCATGTCAGGCCAAACGCAAAACAAGTTTGTGCATGTGGCGCTCCTGCTGTTTGAGAGCTCACGAACAAACAAACAGAAATAACAGCTCAGTCAGTCCTGTCCTGGAAAATATACTGATTTGCAGGCGTGACTTCAACTGAGGTAATACATTTTACTGTTGTGTAAGTATAGCTTGGGTTGGGGTTTTGCTGGTGCTTGAAGTCGCTTTCTTCTTATGTTCCCCTGAATCCATCCTTCAGTTACCTCTCGCTCCATGGTTGTTTATGATCGAGATAGTGAATGCTACAACTGAGGTTGAACGCACATGACGTCATTACACATTATGCTCCCCGTGGAAAGCAGTCCAGAAATTTGCTTGTTCGACCCGAGCACTTGCTATTGAAGTGAATTTACAGGCATATAGAGGCAATCACAGTAAAAAGGCCATGGCTCATTCTGCTGACTAGGGCATTGCTGGAGCATATATAATGAAGAAATGTTACATTTTTATATATTTATTTGTGGTTAAACCTATGTATAGTCCATTTAATATTTACATTTATTTTAGTGGCCTTATAGCAAGCATCATTCTCTACCCGTATCCTTTCAACTATGGCGTGCATGGTCATGTTGAATCTCAAGGGAGTACTTCATCAGCAATATGGCAGACAGCCCTGTAGAGGAAAATTAAAGGACCTGAAAGGGCCATTGGGAATAGCTATACTTCAAACCAGGAGCTCTTTCGGCGCTGTTGCAGGAAGGAGACCGTAAACATTGCCAGAGACTCCTCACACTCTGTCCATGAACTTTTTGATCTACTGTCATTAGACAGACTGTGTAGAAATGTCCAAAAATCAATGACATGCATGTTATGCAGGTCTTAGCAAGATAAGGAAGTGGATTTAGAGGAACTTAAAGTCCTCTTGCCTCTTTAAAATATGAATGCCGCCTAGAATGGATGTTTGAGTAGTGCTTGTATATTAGGACCAAGGGTGTTGAATTCACAGTGTTCAACTGCTTTGGAACCAGCTATGTTACTTCTGCTGTCACTTTATTTGCCCCAGAGTAGTTGGATTATTATTAACTGAGTCAATCAAGAAGTATGTCATGCCATCAGTTTTACTTTCCATTATTTGGCAACCTGATGCGAGTCAATCTTTATGCGCCCAAACATACTGATTGAATAATGATACGGTTATGTATTACTGTGTCAATGCTGCAGTATTTGAGTGGTAGTTGTGTAAATGCAGTGATAACCCTGTGCAGTATGCATGCCATGTGAGGGCTGCAGAATTTTAAGAAGTCCCAAAAAATCTATGGATGCCTAGCTTAGCTGTTGATCAAATTATGTAGCATAAAGATTAGTGTTATTTACTCAAGGTAGAATATCAGCCGTCAGTAAAACACAGTAGTGTTACCAGATCATTGATTTTTCTTCACGTTATACATCATATTTAACCTGATTAAGTAATTTAAGCTAATTAGTAGTACATAGTGAAATAATAATTTGATTTAAATTGAATTTAGTAAAATAAGATCATGTAATTAAACTCATGTTTATGTGTTAATGCATTCTTTAACAACCTTTAATATGATCTTACCATCATGGTCTCTTGTGCATTATATGCTATAGATTGGTTAATCAAAAACATAAAAAAATACAACATAAATTATTTACTACTGCTACTAAGTCTTTTGCTAGTAAGAATAGAAAACTTTGGTATGATTTCATACAAAATAAATATTGTCCAGGCATTAGAATTCACAGATGTATCATGTTTTACATTTACTGTGTAAATAACGTATAGGATATAGATAAAGCAAGGACATTTTCAGCTTGCATTTTTAAAGATCTGATAAGCCAGTCAACGAAAAACTAATAAACAAACAGAACTCCCAGCATGATGTCTTGTCAAATCTCTGTGATTGGGTGAGGACTAAACATTTCACCATCCGTGTGCGTTATTGCATTTTGTGTGGACAGCGACTGCTCCAATATGTCCTTTTAAGAGCTTTAGTGACACAAACTCACTCAAGTCATGCACACAACAAGGCGCCCAACAACAACAAGTATCTTCTCCGCACAGAAAGATCCTTCCAAACAAGTGCGACAACACCCGCTGCTTTCTCGTTCTGCTTGCTCTCACTCCTTCCTTGTCTCCCACTTTCTCTGTTTCTGTCTGCCGCGACTTAGTTTTCCTCCTTTCTCTTTCTGCCCGCTCTCGCTTTTATTGTACCATTTTCTGCCACTTTGGTCCACGAAGGAGAGGCCATAATGCAATCTCTCCCTCTCTCCGTCCCCTGCTGTGAGGGAGAGTAGCTTGGCCTGTGTGCCGGGCCAGCGAGAAGTGTGTGTGGAAGGAGGGGGGAACGGGGTCAAGGTGAGCTCTAATACACTATTGATCCGCCCCAATTGAAAACCTGATGGAAATTTTACCCCCCTTCTCCTCCTTTCCTCCTTATCCCTCTCTTGTCCCCCCTTCTCTTTCTGTTTTCTCTTTCTTCTACCCCCCTCTCGGTTCCTATTTCCCAGTCATCCCTTATGTCTTTTTTTTCCCTTTCCTGTGTGTATCCTCCCTGGTGTCTGAAGTCTTCCTCTTTTTCAGAGTCCATTCCCGTTCACTCCAATCTGTGTTCCCTCCCAGCTGAACATCTCTTTCAACCACTGACGACTTTTCTCCCTTGCTATCTATCTCTGCGCAGAGAAGCTCTCTGCATCAAATATCTCTGCATCAAATATCTCTCTAATCATTTCCATTTTTTCTTCTTTCTTTGCTGCTTTTGGTCACACCATCTCCCCTTTTTACAAGTCTGCTCCTCTCTTTTGCCTTTTAAACCTCTTGTTACCCCCCACACAGCCCCGCTGCTTCTGTCTCTTCCACTCGTTTTCTCTACCCCCTCCTTTCTGAGTGTGCATCAGATGGTCCATTTCTCCCTAACCCAGTGCATATTGATCCCTATGGCAGCAGCATGCAGGGCGAGGACTGTGAGGACCTCTGTTACAGTGTATTAAACGCCACAAACGCTTTGGATGCGGGGCCCGAGACACACCTCCCCGGCAGGGCTCTGTCAATAGCTGCTCCCTCCTGTCAACAGCAGCCAAATGGCCTCTCAATCTGGGACTCGTGATGATGTGCACAAGACAAAAATGAGAGAGAATGAGATAGAGAGTGTCCAAAAAAAAATGATGCAAAAAAAGTGTAGATGTGAACCTATCTTGCCAAATAATGGGAAAAGGCTTTAAAAACAACATGTAAGTCAATCAAACCTTGCAAAGCCATTTCCATCTAGAAACTGAGGATGTTGCAAACAGAATCTCTGACCCAAGCTGCCAATCTGCTCCATTATTTGGCCTAACAAGCTTTGTAATAACATGCAGTTATATGTGGGGACAGCAATTATGCTCGTATTGCAAGCTGCACACTATCAAACAAAAGAGCCACAAAACGCTGGAAGAAACCCTGAACAATAGAGATGGCAGCAACAAGAGTAAACCTTTTTCAGCCAAGAATTACTTTCCCCACTTAACAAGACCTGACTCACTCTGATTCTATGCAGAGTTGGCCGCTGTTGCCATGCTTCTCGAGCAGGAGATAAATGCTGTGAGTGCGCGTTTGATTTATGTACCATTGTGTACATGTCAGACGGGCCGAGCTATCGGGACCACCATCTCTCAATAGACACAGAAATGCTACAGCCGAGGAGGGACCCTCTGTCGACCCCGAGACCCCTGATACACATCTGGAACAAACAGAGCAGGGATTTGTTGCAAACAGAAGAGGAGGAGGGATGCTCTTCATTACTTTCTTTACATTTCTATTCAAAGAAGATTAATTCACCTTGTTCCTATTTGCCGTACTCATTTGTGTCTTCTCTGCTTTTTATTGACTCCTTAAACAAAAGGAAACAGACTCTTTAATTTTAAACTAATATTTGCACCTTTAGCCCGCATTTGGATGATTAATGTCTCTCATTGTAGAAAAAAATAGGTTCGTTGGTTGGTTTAAGGGTAATATAACAGAGTCAGACAGATATTCTTTAAATTATTAACATTGACAGATATGCACTGATTGGAGTTTTGACTGATTTCGTACCAGTTTTTGTCCAATACAATCTCTGTTCAGATTCAAAATATTGACTTCTAACCAATGTTCCTATCATTGATCATTCATTTTTTATATTATGAACAGTGGCAGCATCGCACAATACATGCTACATGCAAGAAAGTAACAATTGTTTTTTTATCTTAAAGCAGAAACAAAATTGCTCATTGTAACTTTTAGGTGCTTTAGCCCGCTTGAATCTAATTGCTGAATTACCTCCTCAGCAGGTCATCAAAGTTCTGCAGACTTTGTCTAATGAACTCATCTTTAGCATTGTCTTCAGTTTGAGAACCCCTTTATAGATCATTAACTCTGAACTGAACCCCCTTTGCTATCCTACCTTTTAGCCTTCCTGTTATCTGCTGAGGTCACACTCTCTGTTTAAAATGAGTGTTGTGAACTCATTGCAGTCATATTACCATAGAAAATCTATCTAATTTTAAGTAGTTCTGATTTTAAATTTAAGGATCTCATTCAGAAATTGCTAATAGGTTTATTACTTCCTTTTTAGCAGTATTACGGTAATGTGGATTAAAATAGTCTTTGATTTTCTGACCAACTCATTACCCCTTAAGATCAGCTAAGTTGACAATCGGACAACTCATTTTTCCCAGCATCTCATCTCATGAATTTATTCTGCTCTGCCAAACATTGCGTCTCTGACCAAATGCACAGATTAAAATGTTCATCTGGAGTCTGTATGTCAAACAGCCTCTAACTTGGCCACTTTACAGTCCCTCTGAGTTCAGACACCTGTTTTCATTTTCCCACTTTTCTCTTTCAATCACTCCATCCTCGTCTACCTTTCCCGTCTCCCACCCCCCTCACCACTCTCGTATCCCTCTGTACAGCCTCTCCATCTATTTCTTTCTCTCTAGGAAGGAATCAGTCTCACCTTAATTGCGCTTAAATCGGATTAATGACTGACCGGGGACAACTTGACTTAATCTCTCTTGTAGTAAATCTCTTCCTTTTCTCTCTTCTCATACATCACTCTTATACATTTTATCCCCCTCTGAACCTGCTCCACTTTAGTCTCATTATCCTCTCTGCTCTTCCTTTTCTGTCTTTGCCATCTTCTTCTGCCTTTGACCTCTTGCCAGTGGTGCCAGAAGGGGAAACTTATAAATTTACCAACCAAACCTTCAACATCAACGTTCCTAAGATATTTCCCCCCAAAATGTTTTTGAGGACTCACTGCTTCCTCTGTGAATGTGTCTCAGTCTCACTACAAGACTGGGTGCTGTGTATGTGTTAGTATGCATCAATGCAGTCCTGTCATTGCCTACTAAGTGGTTTGGCAATACTAGAGATCTGCTGTCATGCCAATTCAACTTATCTCAATTGAATTACATTGGATTTGTATCGAAGCAACGATAAAGGACACTCAAGGTGTGCCAGATTCTCTTGTAAAAAAAAAGAGCTCAGATGAAATCTCAATGCATGCATGCAAACTCAATTCTCCAAACTTTTGTTGAACAGAAACAAAATGACATTTCCTTTCTGTATGCGCAGAGCTGGTTCAAGCTGGTATGAGGGCCTAAACCAAATTAGATTTTGAGCCCCTATTCGTATTGAATAAATAGAAATATATTCTAAATGCAAGAACATTTCCTGGACTTATTTAACTGGTTTTGCTGTCATAAATGGAGTATAATGCTTCATTGTTGAGGTAGGAAAGATGAGCTAATTGTCATGCATTTAATGATTGAAACATGACATTAAATATGAGCAAACTAAAATCATTCAACTATAAACTACCAATACTTTTCTCTGGAATACATACATTACAATCACATCTGCCAATTTTAAGACCCCCCCCCCCAAAAAAAAAGGATAATATTTTACCTTACTGAAAAATATGACATTCCTAAATCCTTAGGGAATTTAAAAGTAGGTTCATTTTAACTAACATATCTACAGATTTGAGGTTTTGACATCTACATATTGTGCCCAGGGAGCCCCCTGCTGGTCTGGAGGCCTTGTGCTTTAGTTAGTTTGCATTTAGCTTTAGAAACATGACTGAAAAGTACAAATTAAATTATTTCACATGAACACATTTATTTTTGTCTAAATATGGTAGAAATGCTATTATGGTTTATACACTCCGGTAGAAAAGCTTGGCTCTCAAAATATTTCTTTAGGTTCAAAACCAAATGTAAAAAAAATATACATTTTAATGTAGTTTTTTTTATTAAAAATACAATGGTTGGACAACCTGAAAAAGCTGTAATAATATGTATTCAGTGCATAGATTTGAGCATTTACCTGTTTTAGATTAGAAGCTATGAAACAGCAAACGTAGATTAAAAACCACAAACAATTCAGTGGGGGTAAAAAAAAACAACTGATCCGATGTCACACTGAGGTGATCTTTGTTAAGGGTACAGGGCAGAGAGAGTTTGCCACCTTCCAAACCCCTGCAGCTTGAAAAATAGAGGGAAGAAAAGGGCCAGCCTTGTGGACAAAAGCTCATTTTCCTCTTGGTTGCACACTGCTGCAGGCGGGCTAACATGCCACGGGAGAATTCAGGCACTCATACACCTTTGTTTTCCTCAGGTTTTTCTCAACTTTACACATGGTGTCAAAGCCATAACTAAGACTGAAGTGGATTTGTACGTCAGCCCAGAAGGCATGTGCATGGCCTGTCCAGCCCCAGGCAAACCTAGTGATCTGAGAGCAGCAAAGTCGCGTGCTTCTTTTTAACGTGACAGATGAAAGCAGTGGGCTGACATCTTCCAAATACAGCCGCATTTGTTCATCTTCCAGTTGTGCAATGGAGTCACTTTTACGTCTCCTTCCTCACCTCTATTACGTTTCTTCGCTCATGCTCATTCAAACAACCCCCTCCTCCTCTCCCTGCTGCTCCCAACCTCTCTGTATGCCCATCTGCTTACTAGCTTGTCCTCTTTCACTCTTTCTCTCTAAGCGGCCAGGATTAAGCATTTATCTCGGTGGTCCTTCTTTCGGCCCCTAAACGCCCGTGAGGATGATAAGAGTCGCTGGGATTTGTCAAATTGTGAGCCATTGATTAACTGACCTTTCACGCCTGCAAGTCTCTCAGCTACTCTACTAACTGCCAACAGGCTAGATAGAGAGACAGATAGGTACATGCAGCTGTTATTATTGTGTACATGTTTGTAGATACCAGGTGTGCTATAGTGAGGGATGACAGAAGAGGGGAGGAGGTGAGAATGTGGTGGAAAAGATACAGAGGAGTCCTTCACTTGCCCTATAGGCCTGGGATGCAACAGCTACAAGTGTGTCTACAGTGGCAAACAGAACTGAAGCCTGAATAATGAAACACACATTTTAAGGCGTGCCAGGGGGCTAATGTCAGACAGGAAGAGTTGGGGGAGGAAAAGAGGAGCTTAGGGAGATGCCGAGCATTGGCTAGCTCTAACAAAATCTGGAATTTGGTCTGAAAACATTGCTGCAAAAATATTTGATTACATGAAGACAGATTTCACTGACTTTTTTTTTTTTCAAAAACAAAAAAGTGCTTTTGTGTCTCAAAATCCAAAATAATTATACATAGAAGTATTTTTTTAAACTTGTTTTGCATCAAACTGGTTTATAGTTTAAAATCTACAACAAAATATTTAAATGGTGACAAAGTACATTACTTTTTACGGGAAACCACCACCCAAATGAATCAAAATCTAAAATAACTCTGGATTGTTTGTATGTACACTCTAAAGCTTTTTTTTAATTAGTTCTATTGTAAATTGTTATATTCTCAATGATTTTTACCATAAAAAATGCAGCTCCACTTATTTTTTACCAGCAAATAATATGATTGTATCATATTACTATCGATTTACACTGAATAACAAAATAAAATATAATAATTTTAGAAGCTTTTAAAGTGTGTTATTAAACCTGTAAATTACAAGTTAATTGTCTTTTTAAAGTACCATACAGAATCCCTGCTGTGCAATGGTTAGCAATAATACAGAAAATACAGAAACTTTGGATAATTGATGCAATTTATAAAAGTGACATCATAACAATAAGCAATTGTGCCGTACACTGTGAATATTTTTTGTTGTTTTAACGGTGAAAAAGACATGTCCGATACGTCACCAGAAACAAAGTTTGACCATAAAACGGTCGTATGTCCAATGTGTTTAAACGTGACTCTAGATTTAATAAAAGCATGTTATGAAATATATTAATTGAACAATTATAGCGGTGTATATAGCAGAGTTTTATTCAACAATAAGTCTGCAAATTACTGCTGGTCTATCTTAAAGTTACGTTAATTCAACAATAACTTAATCGTAAAACTAAAATACAAAACCTACTGGATAATTTGTGCACGTGATTAAATGCCATTTTAACAATTAAACTTTCCGTTTTGGTTCTAAAATAATATAAAAACCAAACATCAAGTATACAGAGAGAAAACAGGGAGGAGAGGGTTTCACCCACCTGGACCTTCTGCGTCGCTCCGCCTCAGAGATAGACCTGAGGCCGAAGCCTGATCACTGTATCCCCGCCTGGGCTGGAATCTGTTCGCCGCTGCGAATGTTCCGATCCGGGATGGAAGGAGGTGACGTGGGAGAGTCCCGCTGTCGTACTGCACGAAAAGGTCACTAAAAACCCAAACATAGGTATAAAAACTATTACCGACATGATTCTTCAGGTGAAAGTTATTTTTACTATTAGAAATCCATTAAATGTTGATAAAAAGTTAAACAGGATGGGACGTGTCGCTATGGCCCAGCTGAGTCGAGCCGTTCTTAAAACTTGTGTTCTGATGTTTTCCCGCAGGATCCCCACTGCCTCAAAGAACACAGATCAATCACCTTATTGACTCCTCAGTGTCATACAGTAAAGGAGCGAGGAGGACGAACACATGCCGCTAAAAGCTTATCATAATGATCACTTGCACTGATTGTACCCACTTTCTTTATTAAAATAGAGTATCCAGTGCAATATCCAGTGCAAACAGAATTTAAATGTAACTTACATCAGGAAGTCATATTTCCTCTCTCTGTATTAAAGCTATGTTCAAAGGAATATAAAAAGTTATCTCTTCCTCTTAAGTGATGAAGTACTCAGGGTTATCTGCATGGAGCGAAGACAGAGGACCTGAATGCAGCTCGGCGGGAGGCTCTGCCGTCTTGTTATCGATATATGAGAAATTTGCTGGAAAGGATATTGACCGCACTAACTAGCCGTACTTTGATCATACGGAATTGCTTTCCAGATGACAACACATTGAGGATGAGAGCATTTTTGGGAAAAGGGGGTTAAAAAAAAAAAAAGGTCCACGCACCTGATTCTTTTCACTACAAACAAAAATCTCCAAAATCGTAAAAGCTCACCAAAGAAACAGCAACCATAAACATTTCATTTCAGAAAAGTTTCAACAATGGCCCAAATATTTTTATTTTAATAAAAAATAGGACTTTAATAGTGAAAAACCAACAGGACGGGATACAACCGATTGTGTTGTTTTTCATTTGGTGATTTGGGGAAGTGATCGAGGCCGAGAAACAACAAAAAACCGTTCTTCAATATATGAAATTGCAAAAAACATAAAGATGTTTATTGCACCTTGAAATAACTTTTATTACAGAATTAAATTAGGAAAATTAAAATACCATTTACAAATCGTAAAAGATGGATTTTTTTTATCAGACCTCGTTAATAATAATAATAATAATAATAATAATAATAATAATAATAATAATAATAATAATAATAATAATAGTTTCCTATAACAGCCAGTTGGATCTTGTGGGTCGTTGTCTTAAGTAGCCTATTCGTTTGCAATAAAGTTGTCGGATGTTAAAGGGACGGGTTGATAAGTTCAGTGCCGACTTTGCAACGGGGAAAGAGCTGACATCTGACAAGAAAGTACGTTTCCTGAAATGCTGTTTAACTTCGTAATTTACCATCATTTATTGCCAATGGAGCGAAAAAACCGAGCATAAAATCCAAATTAACTGAAAAAAAAGATGAAAAAAATCCAGAGAAGTGCATGAACTGCTCCGGAAAAATGTGGCTCAACACGTTGGCCTGAGACTGAATACACACCACATTAAAACATATTCAAGAAAACCCGTGTGGCCGAAGCAAAAACCAGGTGCCTAGAATAAAAGCTAAATATGTAAAAACATGAACAAATTAATCAAATTAATTCCAATTAAACTTCGCTACAGTTAAATGCATACGTAGATCATTTTTGTAATAAAAACATGTGTTGATTAACATGTAATCACTGTTGTTTTTTTACTTTAAATAATAATAATAATAATAATAATAATAATAATAATAATAATAATAATAATAATAATAATAGGAGAAAATTGTGTAAATTAAAATAACTTAAAATTGTGCGTAGGCCTATCTTGTTTTCAGTCAGGTGCGCAATACCATGCACGTGCGTCTTTTTTGCATGGCTGATGTTTCTTAAAGTCATCTGTGAATAGAACACGCACACGCACACACACGCACGCACACACACGTACAAGTGCACACAAGCACGAACACACGGATTGGCCGTACTTCTGGTTTTCGGGTGGATCCATTGATCGATCTCTTAATCTGCAATAGTTACATGCATGTATCGATTTACAAACACTGTTTATCTGGAAATATACCGTCGCAAATAATTGATGGGAGTACACCCATGGCGCGCATAAATATGCATCACATCAAAACTTGAAGGGGGGTGGGGATTTAAAAAGAGATAGAAAAATAAATAAATAAATAAATAAAAACATGTGAAACCTGAGAAGTCAAATAAAGATTATTCCAAATATGTTTTTTAAGCTTGACTGCGAAGTGTTATCGATGTGCCCACTTCTAAAACAAACTCCCAGGCGAGTCTGGATAGCAGCACATGCACACGCACAGCAAAAATCATCGGAATCACTTCTGCTGGAGAAAACTTCAGCCTCTTCGTTTGCAGAGCGCGCACATTGACATATGGTCACAGAAAAATCTGTTCTAGCAGCTCGATGCGTTTTTATCCTTGCAGTTTTTGAGAGCTCTGAGAGCAGAAACTTAGAAACATATGTTGTGTAGACATTCTTTAAAACTGTTCATCGGAGGCGAGGAGTTGAATTTGATCCTGACTCTAATTCTAAATCACAAAAATGTAAATAATGATGTTAAGTACTCAATTAATTAAATTAACCACATGTTAACGCAAAACATAGGCCTCCTGAATACCCAAAGTCTCCCACACTCTTTGTGAGCCAAATGGGCAGCACTCATTAATGTGAACCAGGTGGAGAGATAGAGAGTGAGAGAGAGAGTGAGAGATGTGCACCGGCTACAGGGGTGTCGTGCAGCTCGCCGCGTGAATGCCTGTTTAATTGACTGATTGATACGGCCGCGTGGAGGTGAGAGCGAGACGCCTTAACAAATAGAGACATTTAAAGGCTAATCCGGGCCAGACAGCTGAATGTGTAGAGCTGAGACTTCCCACCTGCGCACAGACTTTAGAGCGCTACATCTCCGTGGTGTGAGCGCGCAAACAGTTCCAATCCTTCCAAAAAACAAACACAAAAAACAACTACAAAACATACAAACATACCACCCTCGGTTCGACTATTTGTTCATGTAAGCAAACATTGCATCCGGTAAACAGCATGAATGTAAGCAAGATAAAGTTATATTATTACTAAAATTAGGAAAATGTGATTGTCATAGGAGAGTTTTGAGCGAGCGTACTAAAGCGCGGACAGAACTTTTTTTCGCAGTCAAAAATATATGTGAACGATCTCACAAAAATAAGTCATTCGAAACATAAGTATTATTAACAAAACATACCTTCAGATTTGTTTGTTTTTTAAAGAAGTGATCTTCTCACCGGCTGAAGCGCGCACAGTCAATCCAAGCGCATCCACTCTGACGGCGCATCGAGGCAGCGACCGGAGAGGCAGCTCAACTACCAACCTGAACCCGGGAAGGCGAGCAGAAGGAGGGGGGAGGAGGAGGGAACAGAAGGTGTGCATCTCTCTCTCTCCCCCTCACTCACTCTTTGTATCGCTCTCTTTCGCTCTCTCTATCTTCGTGCGTGAAAGTGTGTGTGTGTGTGTGTGTGTGTGCGCGCGCAAGTAGTTAATTAGTAAATCCCCATTCGGCGCGCCTCAGGTCGGCTTGTTTTCCCCGGTCGACAAGCCGAGAGGAAAGAGAATTTGAAGTAGGATTCGACCCGTTTCCGCTCCTGTGTCTCAAATATGAGGTTTGTGAGCCGGCTGTGTGCGCGCTCTGTGCTGTTTGCTCCGTTTGCGACTGTGAGCGCTCTCTATGCTATGCTGCCAAAGGATGAGCCTTTCTGTTGGTCCAGCCATAGCCGCTTTGCGTGCTCTCTCCAACAAACTCATCGCAGGAGACCAAAAAGTTTATTTTGAATCAACCGCCACTCCTCACCTCCAACCCAAACAAGCAATCAAGGTGGACACTTTATGAGGTTAAAGTGCAATATGTTTGATCGTCACAAACTAGAAGAATCCCTAGGATTTGCACATCATCTACAGGATTTTTCCCACTTTTATTGATTATATTAGGAAGATAGTGAATGATGCTCTCATCATATTCATGCTATTTCTGCTTCAAAATCCACATCACAATACTTTTTGAGCCACCTCATAACTTCCATCAACCATCTGCACAGCGTCAGCTGTGGACATAAACAGCGCTTGTAACACACTGATTCCCAGACCCAGCGCCAGAGGGCGGGCCAGCCGCCAATTGGCCTTCCCTGTGTAAATTAAGTTCCAAACATGCAATGTGTTGACTTTGGTCTACGTTCGGTGGCAGTAATGCACCAATTTGTTGTTTGCAGGCCACTAACAAGTAACTAACACTAACAAGGAGAGAAGTGCTATATTATTGCTAACTTGCATGCTAATGGTAGTTTTGATGAAAACTTTGAGAGAAATGGAAGGGAATTATCAAGGTTCTGAGTGGCAGATGATGTTGGATTTTGGACATAAGACTTGTTGTGGAATAACTATTTCAGAGGAGGACATTAACTGGACCCTTGTGGATGTAAAAAGACTTTTTTTGTTCAAGATGGTTCTGTCCTGTGTTTTGATATCTTGCTTTGAATGGTAAGCTCTCATTTATCTGCTTTCCGAGTGGTCTGACAAAAGTGTCTACTGTGTCTACAGCAATGATTGTATCATTGATTGGCCAGCATTACATAAATCACAAGTAGGGATAGGATGGTGTTGAAATTCAGCCTGGGAGCTTGGAAGTTTCTTTAACTCGGGTGGGTCGTAGATAAGAGACAATAAGACAATTTCTGGTACAAGGCAACACATATTTGGAAACCCCGTGAGGTTAGGCGTGCTTCCTTTCAAAGCAGAAGACAGCTACTAACATCTCGTAGCAGCAAGCAAACAATATGAAAATAGTTGACAGCAGAATCAAGCACGACACCAAGAGGTAGCAATCAACCACACCTTCAGCAGCACCAGTACAAAAATCTTCCATCAGGGGAGAAGCCTCACTCACGTACACCAGCAGACACACAGCAAGATCATGACAGTTGCTCCACTGTGGCTGCTTTTGGAGTAAAAATACAAACGTTTTGTCAACGTATCTACAACAGAGTGGCTGGTCGTTAAAAAACTGCCAAACCTCCCTTTGGACAGACCCCCCTCTCCCAAGCTAAATGGCACTGGTGCCATGTCTATTGGGCCCCCTGCTTGCCTGAGGGCCCAAGATTGTGTCAGAAATGCATGTCTTCCTTCTATAACCACCTTAACTCTCTTGCACCCATCTCCTCTCTGACTCTCCGTAAGCTGATACTGCCTCTACCCTCACAGATCGTTATGTGTACCTTACGAGGTAAATTCAAAAAAGTTATCACCGCAGTTGGAGAGAAAGAGATGAAAGGTCTCCTCACTCATGACTTAGGATATCTTATTATGCCATATTCCCTAGATGCCTTTACAAATATCTAATCAATCAGTTAATACACATAATCTTAACATATTTCTGTAACAATCACTTCAAATTTCTAAGAAAAGGGTTGAAAAATATGCTTATAAAGACGCAATATAAACATGACAGAAATTTAATGGTTCATATAAAATTGTTATGAACTGATATTGAAATGTTTAGATTGCAGTTGCTGATAAATGTCTGTATTGATCTTGGCCCTTTTCTGATAAGCTTCAGTGCATAATGTTGAATGTAATTAGTTCATAAACAGGTACAAAATGTGTATCTGGAGTAGGTATGTTCTTATGACCTTAGAAAAGTAACCTATAATCTGAACTATACCTTTACTAAGATATAGTTGGCTCACTAAATTTAAACAAGGTGTTTATAAATACATATAAGAAAAGAATATCAGGCCTGTACAATTTAAAAGAGACATTGGTGGTATTGTAGTGGCTCATGGAGAACGAGCAAACCTGATGAAATATTGAACTTTGAAATCAAATTCTGTCTACTTTGGGTCGGCTTTGCATCTGCACACATGTGAAATCGAGAATGCGGTCCAAAAAGAAGCAGGCCAACTCTTGTGTCACTAAATTGACTCCACCCTTAACAAACTTTAATTATTCAATTGATCCTCTGTCAGTAAGTTGATATTCAATTAAGTAAACCGATGGAATTCACTTGAGTGCAGAGAGCCAGAGTCTATGACAAGGGGATCAGGAGGTGGAGGAGAAGGAAGGATTAAAGGAAGGAGGAAACTGGGTGATCACATTAAAGTTGACTTACTTAGTGATGATAATAGACTAAGATCAGATTTTATATATATATATATATATATATATATATATATATAACATTTTATGAGCTAAGAACAGTCAAGGGAATCAGGTCACTGAATCCAATATTTTCTCTAATCTAATTTTAAGAGATAGGTCAGAATTTATAAAGTGAGTTCTTGTGAAAAAGCTTTAAGCAGGTAAGACCTGCAGTAGATAACGCTCAGATCGTTATTTAGCAGCTGGTTCTGGAAGCTGAAGGTATAACTAACCCAAGATGCATCAAACTGGACTTTGTCATCTAATTTAGCTCATATCTGAAACATTTAGTGGTTTATGTAAATGCTGTTTTATGAATATTTAAAAGAGCTGTCACATTCGCATTAAAGTAATTTATTTACAATGTAAATGGTGGTAGGAGGTGGGGCACCACCAATGATCTTCCTCTGTGAAACAGATCCTGAAAACAGAAGAGTTAGTGTTTTTCTTCATAATGATTTTCTGAACCAGAGTGGTGAAAAAAAGCAAACCGATGTAGTAGTTTAAGTGAATGCTATTTTCCTCATGTAAATAATCCTGTAATGAACATGTAAGGACGGGTTGAAGGTTCATAAAAGTGGGTTCATATAAAGATGTATTACATTTTTTACATCAGTTTTGTAAAAGTAATGGAAGTCCTTGGACTTGCTGTTTGCAGCAGCCCCTAGAACCAACTAATCTAAAGTCACGAGATACCCTCCTATGTGAAACATAGGTAAAAGCAAAAACATAAAATCTGTTAGTAGTTTAAGTAAATTCGGTTTTATAGATTTTGATAGCCCTCTACTTTTATTTCAGAGTGCTGCTGTGAGTGGAAAGGTTTGACTTGTTTCATATGGGATGAACATTGTTGGTGGTCCAACTCCTAAACCAATTTTCCAATATAAATGATTCTGTAGCCTCTCTCACGAAACCCTCAAAGCGGACACCTTGTGTTTTCTGATATGTCTAAGGTGGCATTGGGAGGTTAAAGCATCAGGGTTGCAGTCTCATATCACCTAACTTATGTAAAGGATAGATGACTATGTGGCTCAAGGGTATGATGTAGTGTTTACAGACGATCAGTGTGACCAGCTGGCTTGGGGTAGTTGATGCACAGGTCCTTCAGTTGTTGCATCACTGGAAAATAGAATAGAAAAGCTCGTATACCACCAACGTATTTAGCGCTAGCATGTTGAGGATGTTCAACTCTAATTTCATGAACAGCATGAAGAAGCTTAAAGGGGCTAAGACAGTAGAATTTCATATTAAAATGGGCTCAGCTCTGACTAATTGTTAAACTCTTAAAACCTGTCTCGATTTAAACTAAGTGAATATGCCTATAACTTTCCCAGAACCCCACTTGAACAATACTGA
The DNA here is from genome assembly GCA_028564705.1 of Apricaphanius iberus. Lineage (NCBI taxonomy): Eukaryota > Metazoa > Chordata > Actinopteri > Cyprinodontiformes > Aphaniidae > Apricaphanius > Apricaphanius iberus. The sequence continues at coordinate 923,677 of JAPXFQ010002254.1, forward strand.
CCACAGAGTCAGCCAACTGTCTTGGCGTGAGAGGTGGGAATTTGGCAAAAAAAAAAAACAACAGATCAATATTTTCCATACCTATTTGTAGGTCTGGTTAATTGCTGGCCATCCATCGATTATTCTCAAATCGGAATCTAATTTATTTATCTTATTAGTGAATTATTTTAATAATTTAAACAATATTTCTTTTGACTTTGTTGGTGGACTGTGTTGTATAGCAGTAGAGAGACTTGCTCTGGGCACCATTCATGCCACCCCTGCTCAACAGTGTAGAGAAGTAATAAGATGACATTATAAGCCTGCCATTAAAAATGCAAGAAAATCAAAAATTTGAGAAATTTCCTGTGGTTTAATTGCTATTACTGTCCGTTTTATTAGAAACAAATTGTCAATCAGAAGTTGTCCTCAGGAAACATACAACTTTGCTGAGAACTATGATACAAAATACTTCTGAGGGGAAGAAACATGGAGCAAGAGAGGCATTACCAGTTCTACAGGCTCATGTTCATGGTCAAAGCCAAGCACATACATAAACAAACATTCATACAGCACCTCCTGCACCTCTTTATTGCCCTCTAGTGCCAGTTTCTGATTCCAGTCGTCTATCACTGCTTGTTAACCTCCTGAACTGGTGCCTCCAGCTGTTAGAAACTCCAGTTTTTTTTTTCCAGTTTAGATTCAAGTTGCACAAAGGTGAGTCCAGTGCATGTGTGCGTTTACAGCTGTGTCTTATTTCTTTTCTCGACGTGTGTCAGTCATGAGTGCTTTGAGTGTTGAATATCAGACACTCACACACATGGCAGATGAAAGCTTTGCCAATACTTCGAGTCCCCTGAGGCTCATGGCAATATTGATGCAAACATTGCTTTCTGTTTGTGTATTTGTGTGCTGCCGGTCCCTGTCAGTGTTTATACTTTAATTTGGAGCTGCTCATCATCTTCAGAATCCGAAAAAGTAGAACATGCCTCAGACAACCTGACTCAATTTTTTTTGCTTTTCCATTTCTCTCCAACTGATCTTTGCAGAGCAGCTGGAGCATCTGAGACCCCCCCCCCATCCCCTCCCACCCCACAACCCGACACCTGGGAGGTATATGTGACAAAGCAGGGAGGCGCCTGAAAGAGGATGAAAAACTGACCCATCACATCCCCATCGACTGAGTTAATTAATATAAGTAGAGCAGGGGATTCCTAGCTCACTTTTCACTGTATGGATTTGCTGTCTCCTCACATTTGCCGGGTTTTATGTCTGTTCAATGCAAACTCAATGTGTTCCGTCCCGCGGCGCGAGCGTGACAGCTCATTTTGGGACACGAGCGGTTTTGATGGGGCAGATTTTAATTGTGGCACAACAAAGGGAGGGGGGGCCCTCTTTGTAATGGACTGATATGAAATCTACCATGAGTCGATGTCACATTGAAGCATAGAAAGCTGTTAAAGGGAGAAAACAATGGATTACATTTCAAGTCGAGGTTACTATATATACTTCCTGTTTCACTGCTTTCGTTTGGGACAGAAATAATTCTTACACAAAATTAAAGACATGGGAGCAAGAAAGGGAATTCCTCATGGACTCTTTAACACTTTCCACTGGTTTGAAGGCTGAAGACAAAAGACTGGAGAGTGTGTGCATCAGGGGGTGAGGCGAGGGGGGGGTGACACAAGCAGGACAGACAGGAAGACAGGCAGTGGAAGGTGGGAAATGGGGAGAAAAGGAAGGGAAAGAGAGCAAGAAAGAGCTCCAGTGCCTAGTCTTAATCTGAGCTGTTCTGATCAATAGCCCATTTCCCATTGTTGCCAGAGCTGTTCGATCGCTACACCACGGAATTAACACACCCACTTTAATCTAGGGGGAGAGGGGCGAGGGGGAAGGGAGGAAAGAGGGGGCGAAGGGGGTTTAAAGGGGGTGAGTGGGGAGCAGCTGTGGCGGCATTCTCAAATGAAATCAAATCTAATTGTTATCACTGTAGCTGCTGCACTTATTACTTCCACTGTTCCGATTATCCAAAGACCATATAGCTCACTTTTTCCTCCTCCTCAAAGGTGAGGTGCAAACTGGACATAAATAATCCAAATTACTGGTTATTTGTTTCATTTTGCCAAGTGCAGATTGGATTGGGGGGTTGTTGATGGTGTGGACAGGAATGGACCCTGTGGTTAGTGACAGAGTAGCAGAAACACCCAAGCAGCCTGATCTCTTAGTTCACATGAGCTGCTAGAAGGTGTTTTCATTAGAGTTTTATTACTACCATACATGCCTTCATTCTGTGAGAAACCTTCTCAGGATCATAGTAATTTGGAGTGTTTATTCTAGCTTTGCCATCCAGCAGCAGCTCAATATTTTTTTTTTTATCAATACAGAATGACAAAAACATATTACAAACATGGGAAACAGTACTTCACAAAAAATAAACCTGCTCATTTAAATATAGACTTAGAAATATATTTTAGTGTTACTCTTTTTTTGCTTCAGACTTGTTGAATTTCGCATATATGTCTGTATCATCAAGGTAATGCTTTATAACCTAGGATAAAACTTAAAGTAGAACATTTAAATCGTTTTTGGATGATCAAAGTAATCTTTGAATCTCGATATACATTTCTTTTTTGACAGAAAAAAATGTACCCGTCTATTTTTTAACCATTTAAGCAATCTTGTTTAACGGAAAATAAAATTAGGCAATTCAGTTAGTTAACCAAAAAAAGTAAAAATCTTTTTATCTCCAATTAATCAACGCTCTACTGCAGTTATAGGAAGTTTTTGGTATGTCCCTACCAGCCTTTTACGTTCTCAGAGACTGAATTTCTGCATATTTTGAAAATAATGCAGACTCAGTCAGATTGGATGTAGACCATTGGTGAACATCAATTGCTGTAATTCTATTTATGTGTTGACATGGAATTCTAGCACCCAAATATAATTTGATATGTGTTTGGCTGTCTGTTTTGGATCATTGTTTTGCTGGAAGATTAATATAGTTCCAACCTCAAGTCTGTTGCAGTCTCTAACTGTTTTTCTTCTAGGAAAAAGACAAGGTAGCTCTGGTCAGTCTTCCATACAGATATCCCTGTTGAAGAAAAGAATGACCACAGCACCTGAGCTGTGAATCTCTGCAGGTTCTTGAATTACTTAATTACTTGATTAATGCTATCTTTTTCCCAGCACATCAGTTTAGGTGGACTCTAATGTTGTGGTAGGTTTGCAGTGGCAGAATACTCATTTTGTTTTTCACATTATAGATTAAACAGAGCTATCCATCCTTTGAAATTCACCCATATATATATATTATATATATATATATATATATATATATATATATATATATAATTTTTTTTGACAAAAATAATTCAAAACCCTACATACACACCCCTCTACTTTACTCCTGAGTGGTACTTTTTGTTGGTCTTTCACCCAAAATCCCAACAAAATACAGTAAAGTTGGATGTATGTAACCAAAGGTGAAAAAGTTCAAGGGGGTGTCAACACTTTTTTTATGGCACTCTATATGCCATATACTTTTAGCTTTGCATATGTTTAATTATTCCTAATGTATTATTAGTTATTCTTGACAGACTTCAATGCACCATGTGCCGTGATTAAACTTTGCCTGAATAAACCAAACTGAATGGGGATCTCTTAAGAGAATGACTTTCATATAGACTGCTGATAACCTACTCAAACGCATTGGTCACACTAAATGCAAACACTTTTAGTTTGTGGTTCACTAATTAATAGAGGTGAGATGCAAAGCAAAGATGCAGTAAGCAATACAGAAGACTGAAATGAAATAAGCAAACTTTTGTTATTTAAATGATGGCTATGCTTTATATATGCATTTTATCTTCAACTAGATAAGAGGAAGCCTGAATCGTGGAATCCATGTTTACTGCAAGATAGAGAAGGTAGTTATATAAGCATCTTTAGATTTTATCTAACATAAAAGTGATAGCCAAAGTCAATTATTATGAAAAAAAGTTAATCAATAAATAAAGGAATTAACATTTAGGTTGGTTTATGTCCTGTGAATGCTGCAATGGTATTGCACATACTGCACATTGAACCTTTAAGGTTCACAGTTTAGAATTGCTCTGACCAAAGAAATCAAAGAGAAAGTCTTTTCCATTTCTCAAACAGCATTACTAGATTCACCGCTACATTATTATTAAAATGAATAACTGTGCTTTTACACAGTACCAACACTTGCATATTTCTGTTAAGAACTTCTGTCTACAGCTTTAGGTGATGCCACTGGGATCTTTGCTTTCCACCCTCCACAGAGACGGCCCTAGGGAGAAAAACGCAGACGTAAAGCTCTTCCCCACCACCCAAGGGCTACCAACTAACTTTTTCCTCCAATCCATTCTACTTATTCTACTCCTTTTGAAGTCATTTCATAACAGAGCAATTTTCTCGTTAGCGTTTGGCTTTAATTGTGGGTAATTAAGCGTGCTCGAGCGATATAGAGAGCTCTGTTCAGAGGACTAGGGCAAAATTAGCCGTATGTCAGCTGTGAAATATGGGGTTAAGTGGGAGAAGGGAGGGGAAAGGGAAAGGAGAGAGAGAACCGAAGGGGGTCAGCAATTCAAAAACAGAGTTGACACAGTCTAAAGGAAGAAAACTGCTGTGGTTTTTGGGGAATACAGAGAAGATGATAGGAAAGAAGGAGGGGAACACAAGTGGAGAGTTTGGGATGGATTTCAAAAAGAAGCTACACTGGAGTAAACATAAACTTTAAAAGGTGAATAACAATGAGTTAGATTTAGATGAGGAAGGCGCATAAAATTAGAGGACATGGCAGATGGCTCCAGGTCCACTCACTACTTTGCCATTTTGCGCCTCATGCCATATTATTCCTTTCTTCCATTGTGTAACCCTAAACAAAGAATTACGTACTAAGCGGTATCATTTCTTGACAGAGTAGATTAATAAATAAATATATATATATAGTGCCACTAAGTTACTGGTTACAGCAGTTCTTCTCTAAGGGACTCCTTATCAACATGGAGGCGCAAACAAGAAAGGTAGATGTCACATATTTGAAACAAACTAACTAAAGTCCCAGACAATTCGTTGCAAACAAAAGGCTAAATAAAACAATATTACACTTTTCAGACCCCTAAAAATTCAGGAAGAAAAGAGAGAAGTGTGGGAATATTGATATTTTGAGCCAAAAAGAAAAAGTCTATTTACTCTCTGGTAATATTTTTGCTAATTTGAACTTTTGATCAAATAAGGAGTAAATAATAATGAAATTGGTCAAGTGTCAAACATTTTTTAATTTAAATGAATTGTATATTGTTCTCCGAAACTTGTATTACACTATTTCAATTGATTTCATACATACTATTTCCAATAGCATATTGCTGTTTCACACATGGACCAGTTAGTTCTTATGAATTTTACAAGAAAAAAACCCAAATCAAATCAAATGTAACTTTTATAAGCCTGAGGATTTAGTTGAATAAAACATCAACATTTTTCCCACAGTTATTAGTCAGTTAAAGAAAATTGCTTTAACACATTGGTTAAGCACCTTGTGTTGCCTTGTGTTGAAAGTGTGCTATACAAATAATATTGCCTTGCCTTGGTTATCAAAGCAGGTACAAAACCTTCCCCTGGGAGGCTTTGTACCTCCTATATTTAGTATAGGATGTCTAGGGGGGTGAAGGGGTGGACTGACCCGCATTTAGAATTGGACTGAAAAACTAAAGATACGTAGCTAAATATATATTAAATTCTATGCTTTTATCAAATCCTGAATTCCAATTATGACAGAACAATCTAGATGCGTTCTGGCCATATTCAAATCTAATATTGTTACTGTAATTTACTGAAAACTGCTTTGACCCGTTTTTAACCAGGACTGTTACTAGAGGCAGTTTCTAACTGGTTCTATAAAAGAACTGGTTTAGTTTTCCACAGCTAGAAAGTTTTGTGTGTTGTGTTTTTGTTTTGTTTTTGTTTTTTTTTTTGTTTGGTTTGCAGGAAAACATATGAAACAAAAACATACTGTTTATCTTAGTATCTCTAAAACCATATGTTCCAATGTTATCATCTTATTTTTACTAAACATGAGGTGTTTGTGTACTGTCAACAATCCTGAGCTGTGTTTCAAATCAGGAGTTACAGAAGGCATTTGAAGCAGAATGTATTAAAAGCAAGAACATGTTAAAGGATTAAGTCTTTCATAATGTTAGTGGATTCAGTGAAAAAACATCTGTCTCTATGCAGCGTACATACTAAAAACTGTGCCATCATTGAGGAAAGTCAGTGATGGACAATATCAAAATAAACAGAGAAATTAGAAGCAGTGATCTCTTTCTGATTCGTTTTTTTGTCAATGTAAACATTTGGTATTCTTAACTGTTTATCATCATAAGTGTCTAAAATAACAAGCATAATTAGTGCAAGAGTTTTGAACAAGGTGCTTACCATATTTTAATTTCTTGTTTATCTCCATAGGCAAATTTCCAGTTCCTCACAAAAGCATTGTTTTGTTGTCCCTCCCCCCATTTGGCTTGGTTCAAAGTTGGAGCACAGAGACCTTCATTTTATGTAATAGGACTAAGGCTTGTAGTGGTGAAATGACAAAAAATGGTGCTAAGCTGGCACAACAAGTTGAGGACTGGCTGTTTGATAGCACACCCTTAATGTGCAACTTCATTTGGTAAATAATGTCCCACTCATGACTTGCTGCAGCAAAATAAGTACATCAACTCAAATTCGGGTGATTTTCTTCTCCCTGTTCCCATGAAGAAGGAACTAGAGTTCATACAACGTAAAATCAGACATAAGTAATGGTTTGACTTGAAAGGTACTATTGTGTATTATAGTATTATGAATATTGCCTTTGGCTAAATGGGGGATAACAAAAAGGTTCATTTTTCTAGTTTCCTCCTTTTAAGCAACGGCAAAACCAGAACCCTGTGGCTGCACCATTTGACTCCAAGTACTATGGCCTTTGCACAGAATGACCCTTGATCACACTCTGCATCCGTTTATGTTTGTATTTTAACCCAATAACGGCTGTAAACGTCCATGTGGCCATAAAGAGAATGAGGAACGATTTGAGTCATCGACTATACTGTCAAATGCTCAGTGAATTGGGACTTACTCTGCTTTGCCCTTTATGAGCATCTCAACCCCCCGTGGAACCATCCACAATGACTATAATGAACCTGTTAAAGCCTCTATAAATATCGGCTCTGCATGCTTAGTGGTTGTTTGAATACCTCGGAAATAGACCACCGTTTGCAAACAAGTGGCTGGGCGTAGGAACTCGCCAAGCTAATACATAATCAATGTAGGGGAAGCTCTCTCACAGCAGACCCTCAATTCATAAAGAGGCTGCAGATATGAAGTCGCTTAGAATAAGTCTGAAACTGCCATATTGATCAGCACATCATCGTCATCAATAGGAAAGCTTTTATCTGGGAGAAGTGAAAACGGCAGGGGTACTGAAAAGTCTGCGTAGAAGAAGCTGAAGCTGTTTTTTTTAGCTTCAGAACTGCACTGGGAATCATCCTGCTGATAATTCAGGGAGAAATCCGAGCTCTCCAGCAGGGATCTCAGTATAAAAGGTATAGTTTAGATGTGAGTTCAGGTTCTTGTAGACAAAAAGATGCCCCACATGGAGGATGATATCCAAGAGGAAGTTCAGTTTGTTCTTTTTGATCCCTCTTCTTCTCTTCTCTCTTTGTGTGAATTACTTATGAGTTGTCAGTCTCCTATATTCAGCAGACAAAGCTACAGAATACTCTCTGTTTGGATGATTTTTGGCAGGGGAAGAAAACTATCCGGAGTACAAAACGGAGCTAGAAGGAGACAACTGTTTTGGCCAAATCTAACAAATAGTCATGTGGTTTGTTTATAGATTATATTATAGATTTTCATGCAGTTTCTTTTAAATCTGACATACACCTAGACTGGGTCAAAGATAACATTTGAGGATTGTAGAGGATGTTACAAAAGACATTCTGCAGTTAATAAAATGCCAGGCAAAGTAAAACATGTCACCCAATTCAATAGTAATATAGAGCAGAAAACGTCTAACGTCTTAGCGTTAGACGTTTAGTGTTAGTAACGTCTTAGTGTTACTAAATTTATATGGGTAACATTCCTAAATTGAGATATTTATCCCACTAATGGATATTAATGAACAACTTTCTATTGGCTATTGCCGGTCGGCCACCCTTTGTTTTAATCAACATCCAAATGTAGACGACTCATCTTTTTCTTTATTTTAACCACATTTTCCTAAGGGGATGACGTTCTGTGTTTTAGATTAAACTTTGATTACATTGGAGATGATTCTGTTGTGATGTATGCTAATGTAGTAGGATATATTAATTTCAGTAGGTAAGATTATTGTATTGTCACCAATACTGATTAACATTAAAAAAAGAATCAGTCAGCAGCTGTTTCATTCCTCATATTTCCCCTCTAAATATAGCATCATTTCTCTTTCTAGGATTTTACTGTAATTCTAATCACATTATGAATATAGTGACACATTAAGCTACTGTATTAGTTTGACTTTGACGGTTCTCTAACCAAGACACCACTGATGTTCCCTGTAATTTTGTTTGAGAAAGTTTCCCCGAAAACCTACTTTGCAGTTATTTACAGAACATGTTCAGTTTGTGTTTGCCTTGAGCTACTGCATTTACTGTCAAAATCTTTTTGTGATTACAATTCAATCAAAATCCGGTCAGATTCATGTTTAAAAATAATTACAAACAATCAAATTTAAATGCAATGCAATCAAAAACAGTACAATTAAAAAATATATATAAAGCAACAATACCTCAACTTTAGCTGGAAAGGATGGCTTTGGACTGATTTGATTACATATTTTTTTATAAAGGGATATGAACTTGATTTGTTTATTTTGATAAGTGTCTTAAAATCACACTCATTGTTAATTGGTGTTTGGAAATAAATGAAATCTAATTCAACTGAATTGTATTTTATCTGTCACATTAACATCAAACATTGCTAAAAACAGTATAGATCTTAACTGTGCTATCTAAGCTCTATACTGTCATCTGTTTCATAATAACAGAAGCATTGCTGCTTATTTGCTGTAACTACCCATGTTATGGCAAATGAGAAACCTACTCCAACTTTGTAGCAAGCTGACATATTGAAAACAATGTCAAGAAATCACAGCAAAATTTTAGAGCAACAATTTTCAATGTATTCACAAAATATTATAAATATTATATTATTTATTATATTATATAATAAATATATCTATAAGGTTTTTGATGCCATGAAAGTAACACTTAATTTAAATACTGAGTTCCTTCATTTGAAAGTTTAGCTCAATATTAAACCCTAGGGGTGTATCATACATGTAAGGAAAAAAAATATTAATGCAACTGAAGACTGGCTTCTCTTTCTATCTGTTTTTCAATTCAGCACTATAAGTATTTTGAAAGAAATTCATTTATTTGTATTTCTTCAAAGGTATAACCCAAAGTATAAAAAGTAGAAGTTCCGAGGACTATTGTGAATTCGAAGTATGTGTGTTTTTGACCTTGCATTACATGAACTTGTAATCAAAGAAAGTTCAGGCTGAAAGTGCTCAGATGACCTATTTCACTTGAGATGTGACTTATGAGGAAGAGACTGTAATAACGTGACTGTTGAAATGTGATTTTTTTATGTTAAAAAAAGATAAACAAGAAATTGTGCACTTTAAAAAAATATGTAATTGAGAATAATGTAAAAACAGTTCAACAAACTTAGTTTAGGATAATGTGGATATATCAAAACAGCAGAAGAGACCCTGACCTCCAGAGCATATTTCATAAAATGAAAATAACTCAACAAAAAGCTGCAAAATGTTGAAAAGCAGCATTAAAAAAGTCCAACACTGGATGTGCTCACAAAATCTGCGTCCAATCCTGCATCAAAGCAGCCGCTCTTAAGTGAGTGGGACATCAAAGATAAGAGTCTCACGTCTTCTGCCGTCTGTGGTTGGGAAGGAGTTCACCACAATTATTAAAAAAGCTAAGTAAACCACCCGAGGCCATAACAGTGATGCTGTGCTCTCAAACTGAATGAAATTCCCTTTTATCACAACATCCACATTTTGAATGCTACCACATATGATGTAAGGTCAGGTATATCAGTAAAGTAAAGCAATGTTTTGTTTGCAACACATGCAAAAAGAAGATGTACATTAAGTTTTCTACAGTGTTGTTATGGTTTATTGTCAGCTTTATGAAACTGGCACGACTAAAGTGGGGGATCAGTGATCACCCCTTTAAATTTACTGGTGCTCCATGAGGTAGAACTTTTTTTGTGTCATTGATTACATGCAACTTTTCAGTGCGCAATAAACATACCAGTGTGTGGAAACTCTTGAAATTCTAACAAGGATTTTTGTTTTGGTGGGCCACTCTGATATTCTCAGTGACCTCCATCTTCCCTCCCCTTTCCAATTTTTCTGTATGCGCCCCTGCTTCACCAATGGTTTTTGTCAACTGGAAGCAGATAAAGGTAGTGCAGAGCAAATATGTGGCGGCAGTGATTTTTTTGTTATATTTGTGATTCTGCTGCATAAATAGTCTCGAATAAATTAAAAAGTTAAATTAAAACGTGTTGCCATATTTGTGTTAGATAACTTTTGGATGGAAACAAAAATCCTTCCACTCCAAAGTTCCACTTCCCCTACAGGTCTTTTACTTTTCATCATGCATTTGTCCCTCAACAACCACCCCTGGGGCACCACGATGTGTGAAAGAGCAAATGTAATCCAGAAACGGAGGAGACTGTTGCAAACTTCCCGATCTGTTTGAAGAGAACCTGTGCAAGCCTTCACTGGCTGAATCAATCAATTTTTGCATCATATTTCTCGTGAGACTCTAATTTCTGTCGGCTTTCTCAATTATTAATGCCATCTGTCTATAACCAGATAGGGAAGTGTGGTGCTTACCTTCACCGCTTCACCTTCATTGACTTGTCCAGCAGCTCCCTCTTGGGCTGGAAGTGGAATCCTGTTGACATGCGTGGAGGATTGATGGTAATTGTGCAGTTTTAGGAAACCGGACAGCGCATACTTCCACTCCTCTGCCTTAAACTACTCTACACTGATATGACGTATCGGTGGAAATGTGAGTAAAAATCGGCGTGAACGGAAAAACAAAATGCGAGAGACGTGGAAGCGCGTTACTACACACATAGACAAAAAGTTATCTCCCAAAAGTTGCAAAGATTAAAAAAATACTCCTCTCTAACATTCTGCTGTCCGAAAGTGGTTTGATATTACTTTACTGGAGCAGAGCGTGAAGAAGAAAGCAAAGAGGTTTGGTCAGAGGCGCGCAGGGGGAGAGATCCGGGCGCATGGGGAGGGATGAGTACGCAGTGAAGAAGGGGGAGGGGGGGTTGGTAACAGAGAAGGTGCTGAGGCTGAACCTCCACCTCACATCAGCATCTAAGTTTCTATCAGCTGCAGACTGCGTTCTGCACGCGTTACCTCGGCTGAAAATTGACCCACGCGATGCGGTGAAGTGGTCGCACATGGAAAAATATATGTAGACGGGTGGTGGTGGCCGGGAAAGCGGATCGATCGGTTTATAATTTTGTCCGAAGTCGAGGGGAAAATAAAGTTCACGGAGGAATGAAATCTGAAAACAGATGGCGAATCCCGTGGTCTCTAAATAAGATTCGATCTTTGGGAATGGAGTGTGGATAATATTTGGTTGGACGTTTGATGAAAATGACGGATTTGTTGGGGGGGGGGGGTGATGGTGATAGTGGGTGGTATATGATGTGTCTGGGGACAGAAACTAAACTTGGAGAGAGGACGACACTGTTTTTCAGATCCATCCAAGGATCTCATCCCCTTTCTCATTTGCCCTCAGTGCGCACACAGGACGCCCCCCTCCTTTCCTCGCTTTCCTCCCCCGCAAAGAGGGCTGCGGGTGAAGGGAGGAAAAGGAGAGAAAACAAGAATACCAAATAAATGAGAAATTTTCGTACAGGCCCCGCTTCCGTGCGTTCCATGCTAGCAATAACAATTAAATATCGACCGCTTTCCCGGCCGGAGAGAACCTGAGATACCCAGAGACTGCCAAGTACCAAGACCCACCCACCCCTCCCTGCTTTCCTCCTCTCTCTTCCATCTCTCCCCATCTTTCACATATGCACTCACTCACTCCTCCTCTTCTCGATATCCCCTCCCTATACACCTTTTTTCCCTTCTAATCCAAGTCCATCAGGCCAATCTCTTCTAATTTGGTGTATCTCATTTCTCTTGATTCCATCCCACAACCCATTTCAGCTCCACTTTTATCATGGCTGATTTGAGATGGTGTGTGTGGGTTCAGCCTCTGCTACATAGTCCCATTTTCTGTCGGTGCAACAGGACTTCCTCACAACATGCGTGGTAGTTTATGAAAATCAATTATGAGATTGAGATTCACTTTCTTTGGCTTGAAGATGTTTGAGTACAAAGCTCTCTGAGTAGCTCACTCCGTTCACGCTCACTGATGGTTCAGGTTTTAAGTATCTGTTGAAGGTTAAAAAAAATAAGGTACACACTCTCAATTCTGGGGCTTTGACATAGGACAGAAATGACCTGGCCTGCTCAGGAAATGTTTTACACAAAATATATAGTGACTTTATTCTTTATTAAACAATTACAAAGTTAAATTATGATGTGTATACCTTCACACACTTGTTGAGTATGTGGTCTAAAGACCACATCATTGGTTTATCTGCCTTGACGAGTTTTATCACCATGTAAAGTTTAGAAGTCCAGGAATCTTTAGCTTTATCTAGTATACCAAGAAAATGACCTGAAAACTGACCAGACTACTATGATAAACTATCAGTGGTTAAACATTGCTTCAGTTCATTGAGGTTTCTAGACCCTTGCTTAATGTTATTTCCCTAAAAGGGATATTCCACCCCTAAGTAAAAATTTCTCTGCAACCAAAATTCAAGAGAGTTAGATAAATGAGAAAAAAAGCATTTTGTAACATGCCCAGTCATTCTCCTGATCTGGCAGCAGCCTGTTTCCGTTAGCATTAGCTTTAGCTTAGCATAAACCAATGTTAGTCAATGGGAGCTACTAGCAGTAGTGAATGGGAACTATTAGCAGTAGTTCCCATTCACTTTGACTGAGCATAAATCAATGTAAGTGAATGAAAATGACTAGTTCCCATTAACTTACAATGGTTTATGTTAAGGTAAAGCGAATGAACTGCTGTCAGATCAGGGGAATTTCTGGGTTGGTTACAAAATGTTTTTTTTTTCTTACTTATCTAACTCTGGGGAATATATGGCAACGGACAAATTTTTACTTAGGAATGGAATGTCCCTGTAAGGCCACACCACACTATTTACAGCAATCAGGCGGATGTCTAAAACTTTGTTTAGATTGGACTGTTTTCTTTTTAAATAATTATTTTGTGGATTTGTTTGTGTGTTTGACAAATTGCCATGTTGTTTGACTCAAATTCAACCAACTTTTAGATGTGTAAAAGCATTCACACTTCACTTTAAAATAATTTATTACACAGAGGAGTCAACGGCCACAAAGCATGCCAAATCACCACCCTTCCACCACCATTGTGCATAGATGGAAATAGGCACCTGTGCTAAAATTATGGGTTTGGTTCATCACCAAACAGGATGCATTATATTTTGTTAAACTTGCCTCAGTGGTCCCAATGTGAATATGAGAATTTGTCACACCTGAGTTGAGTTGCAAGTAATAAAACCAGTGTGGTTAGCCTTTTGTGTATTGAAAAGTTTCAGCAGTCCTGCCTATATTAACATGGCTATATTCATCCATTCATCCAATTAGATATTTTATAAAGTAAAGATACTCTAAATATAGTGATATAAATAGCAGCTGACTCCCACATGCTGGCCCAGGTTAAAAGTTAACATATTAAATTAGGTTGTAATGGTACATATATCCATTTTGTGACTTTTGTGGTACAGAAACTTTAGTACACCACACGAGTGTACCAGGTTTCCAACCAGCGGCATAACTCTGATCCACATGAGTCAGCACCACATGCGACTCTGTCAACAAATTCAGTGCAGCCTGTCCTCCCGCTAGCAGAATTTTGCTCATTCAGTGACACTTCTAAGGGACAGCAGGAGCTTGAATGCCCACATCTGTTGTTAAAGCCTCCTGTTTGGGAACACTTCTGCTTTCCGGTGTTACAGAGCAAGGTGCATTCATGTAAACGTGTTATCCACTTCCGTTAGCGTCAGTCATTGTTAGCAATTACAGATGTTACTGAACTGAAGGACACCACTTAGCTGCCATCGTTGTTGTCATTCTCTTACCATAGCAACAGAGCAAAAGCAGATTGGACCTCTGACTGTAATATTGGATGTCAAGAAACTTTCTACCAGCTGGAAGCTGAACGGAAGTAGCATTCGCCCCCATCCAATTGTACCACATAAATACTGAAGTAAAATGTTGTATCTAATATCATCTTTCATTTTCATGCATAGAAAAGGGTTTAAAAGGTCAGATAAAAGTACATGAAACTAAGAGAAGCTCTGGGTTAGAAACGGCAGCTCTGCAACAATTAGACAAGCCGTGCACTGTGATGCATTCCACCTACCTGCAAAATTCATGTAACTTTTTGTCAGACGACTCGGGTAACAGCCTAACCCCCGATTAACATGTTACCACCCTCGACACAGAGTAGGGAAGTCCATAATATTCATTTCATATTCCATATTGTTTTGACTTTGGCAGAAAGTAAAGTATTGATGTTGTGTTTTCCTTAAAGAAAATATTTAAAACAGTTATATGATATTTTTTTAATCTTTTACTAAAACAAATGTTTATGTTTTTCAAGAAAAATTTGTTGGATGATTGACTGGAAGTAGAGATTGGGTTTAAATAACTGCACCAAAAATTTTGATCACTTTGTTCCCTGACTGTAACCATGAAATTGAAATCATGGCACGTAATAAACAGTGATTTCTGGCATACAATTACATCTTAGATCAATTATATCTATCTCATGATTTTGGCTTGAAATAATTCAATTGACTCTGAGCTTCAGCTGTCAAGAAAAAAATATGGATTATAAGTGATTGTGATTGTTATATAAGGACTTGTTCAAATGACAAAGCCTGGAATTATCATGAACAAACAAAAAACATTAACTAGTAATGGTTTACTACTTCTGGCAACCTTTGTGTGAGTAAAACTAGTCTAGGGCCCATTTAAAGCCTGTAAACCTGAGGATAATAGGCTGCTTTTGAAGAGGAGAAAAGGGAACAGAAAATGTTTGAAAAGAGCCCTGCTACAACTGATTGCAACAAATGGAGAGATAGAATATTCCACAGCAGGCTTCAGGACCATGGACAAAGTTAGCATCATGCTGCTGGTTTCAGCACCATGGATAGAGACAACATGCTGCCACTGATTTTAGCAGATCACATTCTGCTGCTGCTGGTATACCATACAAATGGTTTTAAAGAACACTGAATATTAACGTTTTATTAACCTTTTCTTTAGGTTTCCTTCAGTCATATTAATTAGCAAATGTAATGTTCCCTGTTGATTCCATTTTAACTATAAACAAAATAGATATTTTGGATGGATTTAAATCAAATGTTCAGTAAATATCCCCAAATTAACAAGGAATAGTTGATTAAAGTTGAGGTTGGGCCAACATGAAGTGTGTATACCCACCCACCGACCAGCGGTGCTAACCTCCACTCCTCTTCCATGTCAGAGAGCTCAAAAGAGGCTCCCCTCCTGCTCCCCTAACGCAGGAGCAAATTAATCGCACATCTACCCTCTCCGCTGGAAGAACATAGCGAAAGCACAAACATAGCCATGCCTCTCATTAACAGACATTTTATTGAAAAATTACCAAGTTATAATTACCTAATAACATGGGGATGCAAGGCATGGTGTGGGTAGCAAAGAAAGTGGTAATTTACATCCCTTAATTGGTTCTTAAAGGAAAAGGTTTGTTTTTTCAACCTGGATTTTAGGCTCATTTACCCACCCACAAAAGTATGGAGCTACTTGGAGCCGTTCAGCAGGAGTTTATATGGAGTCGCGATCGTCATATATCCATATAATGGGAGATAATGAGGGCAGGAGTTCATTGCCTGTGATAAGGTGTTAACTGCCCCAAAACGCCTTCATTTAACCATGTTTTGGGTTAAAGGGTCCGAGTTCAGAAACGCTCGGAAGTGTTTATTCGTTTGGTTCTGGGGTGAATTAGAGGCAAAAATACAACTACACTATCACACGATTACAATGACGTCATTACTGTGCTCCATCCCATTTGTAGTCTGAGCTGGACTCTCTTTGCACTCTAGGGTGGTCGGTTAGACAGAACTTGATACTGCAGACATCAACATGGTTTGCGTTTATTTGTGTTTCCAAATTGAACTAACCGAATGACCAATAGGACTAAGTTCAACTTCTAAAGGCTCCTTTTCCACAACCTATGCAGACGGCAGATGGGACGTCATTGAAATCCCAGGTTAGTGTAAGTTGGAATAGGTCACTTTAAAAGCCCGTAAAAACCCAGATGCTAATACCTTTTTCACCTCCGAGACGTTCTGAACTCAAAGGGGAATATCGCTAACTATTCATAACAAAATATAGACCTCTAATAGATGCTTTTCAGCCCTGTTCCTGCTTGGTTGGTAAGAGTTTAAAATGTCCCTAAGTAAGATGGAGCAAAACCATGTGTGCACTAAAAACCAATGTTAAAAGTTTCAAATGCATTCTGTATTTAACCAAGCACTAGTGTAGAGAATACAGGACATGTCTGATGTGGTCATGATTCCTGTTGTTGTCCAGAACAGCAGCATTGTTCTGGATCAGTGATAGATGATTTAGTTGTGTTTTATTTATTCCAAAATAGAGGTATTGAGACTAAAATGATTAAATCTCCACATAGTTTGAGCCATCAGCAGGCTGAGATTCAGCAAGATGTTGACACTGTGGTTTTATTTCAATACATAAACCAGTAGCTTTCCTAGTAAGTAATACTTTGGTGGCCTAAATATGATAGAGAGATACTAAAGAGGTAGTGTATAGTGGCCTACATGAGGGTAGTTAGGGTTGAGAAGGAAGTGATGGTTTCAAATCTCAAATGAGGCCTTTCGCTTTGCACTTTGCATGTTTTCCCCATGTGTGGATTTATTAAGTTACTTTGGTTTCCTTCCATTGTCCAAAAATATGCCTTTTTTGTATTTGGTCACTCTAAATTGTTCCTAGGCATGTGTTTCTAGCAATAGAATGAAGTGCTAACCTAACCAGGATGTACCTACATCTATCAATATCCATCAGAGTTTGGCACCAGTCTTCTACAACCCAGCAAATGTATGATCAGTAGATGTATCTTTATAATCATAAAATAATATTGTGTTTTTCAGTGTGTTGCTTTTCTGTGAGTAATTGTACTGATTTTTTCCCCAAACTATATATGTTATTCTGCAATGTAAATATGCGTCCTATATCCAACAGAGACCGTCGGGAGTTGCAGACTTGAGACTTAAAGACAAACTAGTTGCTCCATTGCTCCCAAACAACATCCTTTCCTTGACTGACAGGGACCCCATAGATTTGTGCAAACTGTGGAAAGACTATGAGAGGAGCAGCATCATGTTATCTGAATCAACTTTTGAAACGAACGCCACAACTATCAAAAGTTTCTCCATCATTGTCGCTGTCTTCTCTGTTCTTTATATTTTTTTCCGCCTGAGAACTTCTGTCTGCTCCCACCCAAACTATTCAATTTCTATTTATTTGCCCCTCGGTTCTCCCCCACCTCCACCCGAAAACTCGTCATCTTCCTTCTCATCTCTCCTTTTTTCACACCTCTCCGCATCTCTTCGCTCACCATTAAAAGCCATTCTTCTCCTGTTGTCTCCCTAATTCTCCATCCCACCGTCTTTTCCTATTTTCCCTCGCACTTCCCTCCACCTCGTTATCTCCCCCATTTGACTTTAATTAGTTAATGCATTAATTATCTACGCCCCAATACCTGCACTATTAACTAACCCTCTCCTCCCTGTGGCTCCCCTTTCTGCCTCACCTCCAGGCCTCTGAGCGGGTCGGACGCACGGGCAGAGAGGCACAGCCGTGCGCACGCACAAACGCACACAATCGCTCTTTCCTCGTTCCCTTTCTTACCCCATGCTTTTTTCACTCTATTTCGCGCTCTTCCACTCTTTGCCCCCTACCTATTTCCCCCCCTCAAGTCTCCTCTCTCCCCCACCTCGTCTATCTCTTTTCTGCCCCCCTATAGCCTCCTCTCCTCCTTTTCTCTCTGTGCCTTGCAGTCGCCTCTGCCGGCTGGTCTCTCTCCCCGGCGACGGAATTATGAAAAATGCGCCCATCGACAGAGCGCCTCAGCTTCGATTAGCCGAGATGGGACATGACAGGCCGCGATCAATACTTATACCGTCCTATAACGTGTCAACTAATGAATCAATCTCGGCTAAATTTTCCATTTTTCAAAAGCCGACGCGAGAGACTGGAATATCCTCTTTTGTAAAGATATTATTATCGATTTCGTCGGCAATTTGACATCGGGGGTAGTTAATTCCACTCTAGAATAAAATTGAAAACACTTGAGATTGAAGTGAGAGAGGGAGAGAGGGGAGCGAGCGAGGGAGGGAGAGGGGAGAGGGAGGAGAGGAGGGGGAAGGCAAGGGCAGGCAGTAAGGGAGGTGGAGACGGCTGTTGACTTGATAAAAGAGAATGGGAAGATGGAAGGAAAGGGAAAAAGTGGGGAGGAAGAAGAGATACAACTGGTGGATGCTGAGGACACAAAGGCAGTCTATCTATCTATCTATCTATCTATCTATCTATCTATCTATACAAATAGAATATATAAATTGGAAGGATACCATGAACTTCTTTACAGCCTTTATAAAAAACAATCTGACCTCTGCAATAAAAACCTGCCACATTTGTTAACGTTGTCCTGTTTTATTTTGAGTTAAAACAAGAGAAAAGATATGACATACATTTCTCATAGAATATCCTTCTTTCCTTTCCTTCCTTCCTGTTCACTCTGCTATTTACAGAACCTTGCAAAAAGCATTTATACTCCTTTAACCTTTTTCGAGTTGGAAATGGACTTTGGTGTGTTTTAGTGGGATTCTAGGTGATAGACCAGCAAAAAAAGAATTATTATTGCACAAACCAGCACACCTCCCTCTCTGTTACAGATTCCCAACGATTCTCAATCAGATTTAGGTTTTGGCCTTTTTTCACAATTACCAACTCGGCTGAGTGGGGCCGAGCCGATCCCATTTTTTGTACCAACTTCACTGTGGTTCCATCAGGGCCAAACAAAGACTTTAAAAGCATTGTCAGAAGGATGTTGGTCACTGATTAGCTGGAGGGTTGACTCACTGGTTGGGTAACATGTTTTAACAGCAGTCATACAACCATTTTTAAAATTCACTACAGCAACTGGATGTATGTTTTTGTCGAAGAACAATGACAACACCAAAATCTGTGCCTTGGTCAAGTAGGGGGCTGCAACGTTTCTGAGCTTGTTGACTGAAGAGAGGATTCAGTGGAAGCTGGATGGAGCTACTTGATGTGAGAAGGTTTTCAGGCAGGTGTTGGAGCTGATGCCTTCTCTTGGCTACCAGCACACCAAAGCTATGCAGAGAGAAACCGACAAAGCTGAAGTCCGATTACCTCACCATAGACGACCACGACTTTGAATAAGGTCGAGTCGAAAAGCTTGGACGTAGTTGGATTAAATTGAAGCCAATGGACCAGAGAGCAATGGGAGGGAAAGAGGCCTTTCTCAGCTGCTGCAGTGCTGGATGATGAGTGTTTTGTGTGATTTTAATCAGAAGTTTCTCCTCCTAAATGTAATAAACACACTGTGATCAAAGAACGAAAAGCTGACGCCAAAAATTATTTCCATCAATGCAAAATCTTTTATCTGTGTTTTTTACTGTTTGCTGTACAACTACATACTGTAAGTGTACTTAATATGCTTTTTGTGTGTGTTTTCTAGAATGTCTTCTATAATGTGAGGGGTACTCTGCTTAATTTGGACCAGCCAAGCGCTTCAGCCTTTCCCCCTCGGACCATCTGTGGCATCAACACCAAGCCAGGCCGTCATCACCAACAGGCTACAATGCAGCATCCTGCTGTCCTTGAGAAGCAAAGATCATGTTTCTTGTATTTCTTAATAGCAATTAGCTTACTTATTTGCATATTACTTTGAACATGACTGTGCATTTTTGTTACGTTGTATATTTGTTCTTATTCTAATGTCTTTTGTTTTATTTTGGTGTAAATATGAATGCCCCTACTTAAATATTCTGTGGTACAGGAAATATTTGTGTTTCTTTCTTTGATTTAAATTCTTAAAGTGCACGCTCTTAAATGCACTGTGAGCGTAATCGTCAAGTTCTTTGAAAGTGCAATCAATCCACTAGAATTTGTTCAGAATAATAAAATTGCTCTTGCAAACTACAAAGCATTAATATTACACATCCACATTCTCAAAATATGTTTAAATTATCCTGCTCAGTTTCACAATCCTAATCTGAGACATACATTTGTATCTTTAATAACTGCAAATAACTTCATTTATTTAATTTTATCCCTAATGTACAGTTTAGTTATATTTTTCTCCTGTGTATCTAATACTTCTTTATTACCCGCCACAATATGGTTGATCCTATCCTGTGTAGCACCTTTGTTCTATTATTTATTCAAAAAAGCTTTTTAAACTGGACTTTAGTTAACAGCCGCTATTTATATTTTTCATCTGGGCAGGAGGAAAAAGGTCTCCAAAGACAACCAATTATACATCACTGTGATGAAAACAGCAGATGAACAGTACCAGCCCAAGCAGGATCAACATGGTCGTCTGATGCACAGGAACCGGGAACATGGGTTGCGAAAGGAGGAGATTACATGATGCTAACTTCTATCAAAATTTCCTTGGGATGTTGGGAAAGATTGCACAAGCCATGTCCCATAGAAATATACGACTGGATTTTTGTATAAACTTTTTTTTATTTGTCTCCAATAAAAATGTGTAAGTTCATCTGATCATACTGAGTTGGTGGAATGCATAGTAAAACCTAAACGTTACCTTAATGAATATTAATGGATCATGAGCATTCATCTAGTGAAACAACTGCATCGTTTTAAATTTCATTTTTCAAAATCATATCTGTTAGATCAGAGGTCAGCAATATTTTGAAATCAGCAACTTTTGCCCTTGCGGCTATACATTTAAAATAGTCTAGAGCTGCAAAATAAAAGTAAATATTTTTACATACATAAATATGTAAATATGAAAGCTGATGAAAAACCAAGATATATTTATACTTTTAGATTATATAGCATGCAGCCACAGGTTTTGGACTCTTGGGAAAAATATGAAAAAAATTGTAAATATTAATAGGGAGTAAATGTGAAAATTGCTATGGATTCAGCAAACTCATGTTAAAGTTAAACTAAAAAATGTTGTTCTAAAGCAGTTGAACAAGCTACTTTTCTGTGATTAAAGCACTAATTTTAATCATACCAACTGAAATATGTTTAACTGTAGGATTTATTTTAGAATTTTCATCATGCTTTATTTGGACACAACAAAAGTGGAGATATTTTAAGAGTCCGTGTCATTTTCAACATCCACAGTGATGTTTGCAACAGGTTCTTTCCATGAGGTCTCTCATAATTCCATGAGTATCACAAGTTATGCAGGTCAGCACCACATACTCCATAAGTTGGGCATCACTGTCATAACTTTTCAGAAGGCAAAGCCATCCTCCCTTCAGTTGGCCAAAAGCATTTTCTGTTAAAGCAGAAATAACATGCCACCAGAGAGGACGGTTAAAAATCCACAGCTGCTGCAATGACTTTACAGGACAGTCATCTGAAACACGCACAGCATTTATGTCACTAAACCTTCAGTCATTGGTATTTTTATAGTTTAATGCTGGGTGTTAGCGTATTTATAGCCCACTACAGCAGGCTAGCATTAGCTTACCTTCACAAGCGGTCTAGCTTCCACTTCTCACTGCTTAATAATAATGTTTCCCACTCTCTTGTGCTTGTCCAGAAAGTTTCGCCGGCCGCCCGCAGCCATTTCCAGTGTTTTCTTGTTTTCAGAGTCTGACAAAAGCTGCAGACTAACGATGGCTACACACCGAAAGCGATAAACGCAACCAGAGAGTCAGCTTTACATGTAAAGTCAATGGAGGAGCGTGATAAAGTGTGGCTGGGGATCTTGCGACAAATCAGAAGCAGATTTGCGTCGGGAAAAAGCTTTTCTGCCTGATTTGCGCGACCAAGTGGCGCGTTTCAGGCGACCGAAAATAAGCACTTCGTTTTATGTAGTGCATTTTCTTCATTCACGCTTATCGCATCTGCCGCAGAAGTTGGAGAAATCTCAACTCCAGCTTCAAGTCACATCGCGACAACCAATCAGCTGAAGGGTGTCAGTGATGCTGTGACTGAGGAAATGGAGTCACAGCATCAACAGGATATGTAAACTGATAAACATCATGGCTAATCACCCAGAGCTGCAAGACACCAGCTATTTTCTATACAGAGACAGGAATAAAAAAAAAAGACGTTATAAAGAGGTTAAACTATTTAGACAAGAATGCTCTGAAGAGGTTTGTGGGTGGCTCTTAAAAGACCCGTTGTGGCTGCAAAAGGCCCCGCTCTCTCCTTCGAGAAGTGAGCCATGAACAGCTTCCTCACCCGGTCACACAGGCCGGATTGCTCCACAACAGCATTTCCCGCGCCGCTCACATATTATATTAAAAACTTTTACTAACCGCAGACAGATGGACAGCCGCTCCGCTTAGTAGTTGGTGTGTCTGTGGGCAAAGCTTGTGGACATTCACAGCACAAACTGGGTGAGGAGCCGGAGTGTTTATGGATCCCTCGTCTTCTCAATTAATCTAAAGCAAGTTAATTGTCACCGTTGAAGAAATAGGTCCCCACAGCATGATGCTGTCTCCATCATGTGTCACAGTAGGGATGGAGTGTTGGGGGTAATGTCCAGTTTTCTATCGAATATAGCATTTTGCATGTAGATCAAACTAAATATTAAACACTGGTGTAATTTGTCCCCTACGCGGCTTGTGGCATACAAAACATTGGAATGATATTGGGCGTTTTTTCAACAACACCTTTCTTCTTGCCTCTTTATTTGTAAAATCATGAGATTAACCGTTATCTTCTATTCACAAGAATGCACTACTTTGTTCTTTATAGAGTCACTGAAATATGCAGTTTAAAGTAAAAGAATGGGGAAAAAAACGTCAAAGTGTTTGGATCCTTTAAAACATCTCCATTCATAGACTTTAGGATGGTTGGCCTGAGGAAATACGAAAGTTCCTCGTATGTTGTGTGTTCAGTCCTTTAGGTTTATGAACTGACCTCAGATTAGAGGAACAGCTATACATACTAACCAACTTTCTGACATGTTAAAAGTGCTCACACACTGGTGTGCCTAGTTTAGTGTGTGTATGAGTAGAGACAAAAGCAAGGCAAAGAGTCAGCATGTGTGTCAGAGTGAAATATAGATGGAGGAGGCCGGTGCGTGTGAGGGTCAGCGAGGTGCAGTGTAACTGTCGACAATCACAGCCTTATTTACCTGTCAAAAACACTATCATCCCACACAGCCCGAGCCAAGCAATTTCTCCTGTCTCTTCCTCCCTCCTCTACCACTTTCTCTCTCTGTGTCCCTCTTTCTCTTTCTCTCTCTCTCACTCCCTCCCTCCACCTCCAATTACAGCCCAGAGGGCTATTTCTCTCCAGGACAAAAACACTACCCACAAGCCATCCCTCTCCTTTCCGATAGCCACCTTACTCTCTCCCTGTCGTTTTTTCTACCCTTCTGTCTCTTTCTTTCCCCCCACCGCTCGCCCTCGTTCTTTTCCTCTGCTGAGAGCTGGAGAGTGGAAATGAACAAGCTGTAAACACACACCACTTATCGCGCTGTATGCTGTTGTGTATTTGCCGGCAGAGGCTGGAGAGGTGAAGGCTCCGGTGTATGAGGCCAGAGGTGTTGGCTACCTTACCAGACCAGCAGACAAGAAATAAAGATGCACCACAGGTTGGAAGGGAGTTTGATCAATGCACCATTTGGTGCTTACTTTCCCCCCTTTTTGCTCTAAAACTGCAAACAAGACTTTCAGTAGAGCGATAACCCTTTTAAAATATAATACATGCTCAAAATAGATAGTAGACTTTCTTCCCTCATACCAAATATTACAAAAAAGTACTATACTTTCCTTCCATACTTCCAAGAATGTGTTCCAATACTGTGATTTGCAAAACTTTTACAAATTTTTTATGTCTCAACCACAAACTATATTTTTTTCTTTGCAAATTATTTGATGGATTTACACTAAAACACAACAGTATTTTGTATCATGCTAATGGGATTTTCTTCCATGGTAGGAAATGAAGACGATCAGAGATGATTGGAGACAGGTGAAGGTAAATACAGGCTGATGCTTGAAGAAAAGTAAAGCCGCTAGCCTGCAAAAGATAGGGAAAGAAGTTAAGTTTTATGGAATGTCCTAGTCTATGTCCGTCTCTAAAAACCAATTCAGAATCTGTGTCAGGAATTGAAAATCATTTATTGGCACTCTTCATCCAACCTAACTGACATTGAACAACTATGCAAAGACAAATAAGTAAAAAAACTTGTAATTACAGTAAAAGCTAGCTTTTCATTTTGTAAAACACTTGATGTATCACATGAAGTCCTCCCGTAAACCATTTTCCGAATTTTTGAGGGTCATGTATATTTTTGCAAAATACTGTACCAGGTACATACTAGTGTATGTGCAATCTAACTTAAAAAAAAGAAAGTGTTTGAAACTGGAAACTGAAGCTAAACATCAAACAGTTTAATTTATTTTTAATCAAGTGCATCACCAAATGAAAAAGCTAGTTTTAGGTCTTCATCATACGGAACAATTATTGATCAAATATAACATGTCTATCACATGTATTAGAAAATAAAACCCAGGATTAATTCGCTTCCATTAGTACAGATTTTTTTAGATAAATATTGCATGTGAAACAAAGCCAATGTTGCTGGAATGATTACAATATATCTGGAGGTATAAGTTAGCCAAAAGGTGAGAAGTTTACAAAGATGTGTAAGTACTTGAACTATGTATGAATGACTTGATGGCATAAGCCAGGTAGAATTGTCTACTTATTAAATGCCAACCTTTTTAGCTATCTTTTAAAGTATTTAAATATTTCTGAAATGTCATTAACAGCACATCTTTATGACAAACACAGACATGTGCTGTGTTGCAACTGAAACCTGAACACATCTACGAAGACACACACAGACAAAAACACTAAGACTGATAGAAGAGCTGTCTTCCTGACCGGCTCTGTGAAAAGGCCACCTGACAAAGCCATTAACAGGGTGGTGTAACGCCTGTGTCTGAGGAGAGCTAAACGACACAAAAAGACATTCATGGGCACTGCCATGACAGGAGAAGCTCTGTGACAACTGACTGACGGACTGACTGACTGACTAGAGGTTGTGCTGACTGATAAAGGCAGAGGGATATCGACACCAGAGACATGGTGTGATGGAGACCAGAAACGTGACAAAGTATGTCAGAGAGTGAGAAGACTCACATGCTCTAAAATGCTGGTGGATATTTGTACAGAAAAATGGCTTAACATAATATATCACTGACTGTATTGACCCTTAAACATAAACTTCTTCAAATCAATCAAAAATATAACAAAGCTGGTGCCAAGTTTTGAGCCATCAAGGTGCTTGAAAACACTCTTTACACGTAAATATAGCACTTTTCAGCAAATTATAGAGGAATTCAGATCCCATTTTAAGACACTGGCTCATGATGGATGCATCGATGCAAAGGCGCAAAATAACCGGCGGTTAAACAAAAGGAGAGAACATACAGAGGTTTAAAGAAAGGAGGCAAAGATGAAACACACAAGACAGTGTTTGAAACAAAAGCAGAAAAGAATGGTGTTGCCTTCAGTGTGTGTTTTGTGGTGTGTGTGCAGGCAGAGGCAGCTAAGCAGAACCAGCCAGCCCTCACAAACCAATCAGGCCTTCATTAGGCCAGGCGGGAGGGATCGATGGCCAGCCCGCATCAATTAAACAACACCCGCACAGCACTAT
Organism: Apricaphanius iberus; assembly: GCA_028564705.1. Lineage (NCBI taxonomy): Eukaryota > Metazoa > Chordata > Actinopteri > Cyprinodontiformes > Aphaniidae > Apricaphanius > Apricaphanius iberus. Next base: position 949,836 of record JAPXFQ010002254.1, read on the forward strand.
ATATAAGAATATATACACAGAAACCCTCTATACCCTACCATCCACCACCACACTGACACCTCTCCCAAACATTCACCAACTACTTTACAGCAACACATATCATCCTCTCAAAATAAAATCACACTCAAAAATATAAAATACTACTTTGAAATTGAGTGCATTTTTATTTAACCAAGCAAATAAATGTCACACAAAAATAAATGAAAGTTTTTGGCTAAAGTTTTTGATAGATCATATGAAAATATCAGAACCATTTCACTATACATTTCACTTGTTAACTCAATAATAGAGTCAACAAGTCAGCCCATAGACACTGTCTACATGTCAATATGTCTGGAAGTGTTCTCAGAAAAATAAAAACTTGTTCCAACACAATGAACTATATCATGCGGAGCTCATTCAGTGCTATTTGGTATTTAAAGTTCTCCTTCACTTGTGTTTTTATACATTTTTTAGTGTTCTCTGGTATGAAAGAATCCCGTCTGAATCAGTTTCTGTAAACAAAAGTTCCCAGTCTGTTTCAGTTTATGCCAGTTCAGTGTGGGAGTGGGTGTGGCAACTTGACAAGATGTGGGGGGCTTGCTCAGTAAGATTAATGACATGAATGTTTCTGTCCTCTGATAGCTAACTGCAACACTACACTTACACTGCCTCTGTTTACTAAAATCAGTAACATGAGACAAAAATGGTGCAGCTATTTATGCTTAGACAGAGTTTACCACGGAGTTTAGGAAGCATTACTAAACAAGACCGGACTCCGACGTGCTACTGGCCGCAGCGACTCCACCACCACAGCTAGAGTCTTCAGGACACCACACGCCACAGGCAGACAGGTATTTGGCACAACGGTCTCCCTCTTTGCTATGAGTTACTCCTTGATAATTTATTCTCCTCTGCTTAGCAATATGCTTAAATCCAGTGAGTTGTCTCGTCTGATTAGAGCTAGTCTATTCAGAACAAGCGCCGCCACCGCCGCTGCAAACCCCCACCCCGAGCTCACGGCGGCTACGTAGACTGGGAGATTAACCAGTGGCGGATTCAGCTGCTGACATTATTAATTATGGTTTGACGTGTTGGTTACGTTTGAGGATAGTTTAAAAAAAAAAAAATCTCTGGGTGGATGTGGTCACTGATATTAGCTGTTAGCCGTGGGTAGTAAATTTAATTGTCATGGTTCATTTTAACACAGTGCTTGAAAAGCAAAACAGTGGGTGAAAAGTAATACTGTACACTACTTATAGTCTGGAAGCTGGGGTTCCACGGTTGTGATGGTACAGATCCTTTTGTTAAGTTTTACCTTGAGGCAAAGACTGTACTGTAAGGTCTGCAGCCTCTAGCAGCTTCAAGAGGCTCGGCTTTCACCTTGCCAAAAACAACATTCCTGTGGGCGCTCCAAAGCTACGCAGGCGAGGCTATGAAGGCTAAGTTGGCATTATGACGTGTGGTAGTTGGGCTTTTTCAACCTCGGGTGTTTTCTGTTTTTTTTCCTTTATGTAACTGATTCAGGGATTGAAGCTTGTATAGTTTGCAGCATTCTTTCAGAACACAGAGTGACTGATTTTAATGAAAGAAAATTCAAGATTTTCAGTGAAGAAGAACTTTAACTCTTATTGTCTGCTTTGATCAGGTAAAATTAAGATAGAGCATTTCAGGTAACAAACACACCAGACAGGGCTTAGATAAAACAAAGGATTAATGCTTGGAAAGTGGTTATGGTTAATGAAACTGCAGAAAAAGTACAGAAAAAATGCTGTGAGCCTACTTCTCTTCAAAGATCCTGACAACCTGGCTAGAAAACATGGAATCATGGGCTGATAGAAGTACCACAAAACTGTTAATAAAAATAGTTTGAGTTGTACCAAGAAACTGAAATAAATCGCTGCTTTCTTTTAAGACGGCAACAATCCAAAACATATAGCCAAACAAACACAGAAATGCCACACCGGGTACAATATCAACATTCCAAGTGGGTCGTCTCAATTCTATGAGGAGTAAAGTGAAGAGATGGATTATGTGCTATAGAGAGAAAGGAATAGTGAAAGGGAATTTTATCTAAATGCCCTTACTTGTGAAATGTTGGAGAAGATGTGCTTTCCTAATGGCAAAAAAGGGTTTAACTCATTATCAAGAACTGAGATGCCAACAAACGTCATGCAGGTGGCTTTGCGACAATTTATAGATGTATTATCAAAAGATGGATCTTTCAAAAAAATATTCATTTATAATACAGTAGGTGAAGGCCAAGTATATTTTTTATTACTCACACAATGCACGACTTTATTACCATTAGTTCAGATGTAAAAAAAAAAAGTAGTGGTATGATGAAGTTATTCACTAGTTGCTTTTTTTCACAGATATATTTCTTAAAATGGATATTATTAATCCCAATCTCTTCCTTCTGAAAACACAATGCATTCTAAAGGGCTGTACAGTCCTGGCAAAATCCTATAAAGGTATGTGTGTGTGTGTGTGTGTGTGTGTGTGTGTGTGTGTGTGTGTGTGTGTGTGTGTGTGTTTGTGTGTGTGTTTGTGAACTTTCAAACACACCTTTAGCTCATCAACGTTGTGGTCACACTGACCCATCGGTTCGCCCTTTCATCCCCGACTTACACTCACAACATCGATAACACCCAATTACACATAAGCTCACACATGGCAGGTCCTGAAAACACACAATTACATGCACTCCGGACAAACATTTTATTAACACTCAATTACACACACGCATAAATCACAGACGATTCATGCACCCATGAGGTTGGAGACTGCAGTGTGAGAGACATATTGTTTTATTTTGGCCAGTGCCCCCAAAAAATGACAAAAAACAATTTAGAGAATTATCCAGACTGGAGAACAAAAGGTGTGAAAGTCCAGCACCTCACATTTTGATCTCGGCTTGTAAAAGATAAACATAGAACCAACAAATAGTCACAATGAAGAGCTGAAAGGGCAATGCTGGGTACATATTGGCTGAATATTTCAAATTGGAGAGGACGTTCCCTGAAAGTTAAGAAAGATGCAGTGCTGTCACAGCTTCTGCTCTTTGAGGGTTGTTCTGCTTTTACTCTGAATACATGATAATACATGAAGGATTAAAAACTCACAGTACTAAGCAAAAGACTCAACTCCTTCCATGGTATACTTCCTTTTAATTGTCACATGTTGAGGTGGTGGGGAGCCCAAATGCAGACCAGAAGCAGGCAGGATGAAAGTGGTGGAAACAGGTGGTTGATTACACTGATATAGAAGAGCTGTGAGTGACCAGAATCAGAGTGAAAGTGACTGACGACAGGGGATCCATCCATCCATCCATCCATCCATCCGTATCTGAGGATGGTCATGGTATCTCCAGAGATACACCCTGAACTAATCGCCAGTCCATCTTAGACAGAGGCACACAGAACAAACAATTATGCATGCACACAAACACACACCTAATAGCATTTTAGATAGATCAATTAACCTAAGACAGTTATTCCTGGACAGTGGGAGGAAGCAAGAGTACTCCCAAAAAAACTCAAAGGGGAGAACATGCAATCTCCATTCACATAAACTGTGGCCAAGACCTGTGATCTTGCTGCTGCGCTGAGTTAGCAACTGAGCCATGGTGCAGTCTGAGAACAAAACCTAAACAGAGAATGAATACACCAGATATGTCAAACCTGAGTTCTTGAGAATAGATGTCCTGCAACATTTGATGGACAGAAGAATTGCAAAAAATAAGGCTTGATTTAAGTTCAGAGTTTTAGTGTGATTTGTTGTCTTTAGTAAACACTAAAGTGGAGGAGCAAAGTTGGACATATCCCAACGAGGATTGCAAACAATTTTCATCCAGTTGTTTAGATCTCATTTATGAGGAATACATCTTTGTCTGGGGGAATGAGCAGTACAACATAAAGTAAAAAAATGTCTCTGATGCTCAATGAGACATGATAAATACTAATGTGGGTGCAGAGGTAATCAAGACAATGATTTTCTTAAAAAATTAAAGTGGTATAAATCAAATGCAGAAATGAATCAGATACTGTTCTAAATGTTCTCTTATTTTTTAGGGATTAGCAGGTGATGCGGTTGTTTTGTAGGTCCTGGCATGGTACATGAAAAAAGTACTACTTTTAGAGGTCACCCTGGTGTTTTTCGTTGTGCATTTTTTAGGGGCTGTACTGAACCCTGGAGCATTCTGAACAAATGGTTCAGGGTTGTTTCGCCTACTCTGTTCCTCAAATTGAGCACCTAGACAAATCCAACTTACTTGTTTATTGCATATGTTTTCTTGTGTGATTATCTTTTTTTTGTTTAGTTTTTTTTTTACCAAAATCATCATTTGCAACACCAAGTAATAAACAGAAAAACGGACGGCATTTGTTTTACTGATGGTTAATAATACGAGTTTGATTTTTAAGACCGAATATTAATCGTAGGAAGTTTGATTTGATATCTTCCCCTGAATGCTGCAGCCCACGAAAATAAGGGCATATAAACTTTTTAAAATCAGCTTTCTTTGCAAGAAAGAAACATAAAATTCACTTTCTAATTGAGAAGACTGTATATGCTTCTCTCAGACAGCTGGACTGATTCAACTTCCCTTCGTCTTAAACATGACCACACTTGCAGCGCTTCAGAGAAAAGCAGCGTGGAGAAGCTATTCCGCTGCAGAATAAACGTGTTTGTATTGGACGATTACCGGGCCGCGCTTCCTGAGCCCCGCGCGTCACCTGCTCACCGTGGCATTGACACGTCAGTCTCCCACAGCTAACGCAATGTGACAGTGTTGAGATTATAATATCTGGCCCGCATTATCGGGCATTAACGCCATTACCGCACCCCGCCCGCTCAGGTGGGCCACTCCGGGACCGATGGAGAGGAGAAAAGACGAGAGGGTGTGGGAGGAAAGGAGTGGAAGGATGGGGCGAGGGGGTTCAGGAAATTGAAGCGAACGCGCAAGATGACGAGGAGATGGATGAATTTGAGAAAATGGGAGAGGCGGTTTAGATTCAGTAAAAGGCCTTACAGCAGCTGTTGGGAGAAGGTATAAACATTCACCATGACAATCAGATGGGGAAGATATGGCACTTTAGGAGGATGCGTTCAAAGAGAATGTGTGGATCGCAACTAAAGCATTTACTCAATAATGATGATGAAATGTGGCAGCCACATCACCAGAGTACATGAGTTTGGGTATTTGTGTGCGTGTGTGTGCGTGTGTGCGTGTGTGTGTGTGTGTGTGCTGTGACAGAAGAGGTGCTGCTGTGTGGTAATAACAAAGAGAGAGGGTAAGAGGGGGCAACCCAATTGGATAAAGCTATTTTAATAATGAACAGCTGAACAAGCACCATCACTTCACATGATTTAATATTTACACCATGCCACGCCTGGTTTCATATTGCTTTTCCAAGGCCTTCATTTGTTTCACCCAAAGAAAACACTTCTATTCCACAGCCTTGTTGTTTTAATTAAGGAAATTAATAAATAAGAACAAATTAATGTGCCCTCCTTGCCTCCTTCTGTACCCCAAGAAATGTGGCAAGCACAATTGCCCGCCCATAGCTGCCTGCTTGCCTTCATGGGGATGTATGTGCGTGCCATAATTAACGCTTAATAAGTAAGTGATTCATTATGATTAGCGTGCGGATTCGCCGTAATGGCCCCTCTCTGTGCTAGCAATCAACCTCACTCTGTTTATCCACACAGAAGCCCCCTGATCCATCTCTGTCTGCAGCTCCCCCCAATCTACACATCTAACACCATGCACCATTCCTCTGGTCCTGATGCTGGGCCATTTGTTGGGCGGCTGGTGGAGGTCTCTATCAATCCGAGTTTCATTAAGCAAGATGAAGAGGAGTAGGAGGATGAGGAAGGGAGGCTTATTGTCATCAAAGTGGTGACTGTCAGTATGCGGAGGAGATTACTCATTCTGTGATGCAGTTTGAAAGTGATAAATACGTTGATATAAAAAAAAGGGAGCCCATGTATTTGCCAAGTACAATACTAAGTTGGTGCAAGAGCAACTTCATGTGTTAAGAGATAATTTGTTATCCCTCGTAAAACCAGGAGTTTTTGCACAAACTCCAAGAATGAATGTGATTAATATCCTAATGATGTAATTTTTTGGGTGAGGCCTGGTGGGGGAGTGCTCAGGCACTGTAACTGTTGTAATGTGATAAAAACTCATTTAGCTGAAGTCTCTTGAGTATTGTATGAATCCAATTGATGGTGTTTTTTTATACACAAATGATTGAGAAGCAGAAGACTAATGGCATGTGATGAAAGTAGAAATCATATAAATCTTTTTGTGGAATTACATTTTTCAGAGTTACGAAATTTAAAGGCAGATAATTCAATGAATCACCATGCCTAGGCATCTACCTTTGCAAGTCCTCCAGGCTCACCTGACACCTGTCCTCAACTTCTACACTCACAAGTAATGGGTTCCCTTCCCTTAAGGAAAGAAGTTTATGTATCTTGATGTGGAACAGGAGCGACATTTGTATGGAGTGGGAGATGGAAAATGGATGTGAAGCTCATCTTCCTTAATATAGGCGCTTTATCCAATCTATCGTCACAAACAAAGAGCTGTGAAGAAGAGCAAAACTCTTTTTTATCCAGCCTTTTTATGTTCCAAACTTCACCTATGGTTACGAGATGTGGATCGTGATAAAAAAATGTGATCCCATATATAAGTGATTGAAGTGTTTTTCCTCCATAAGTTGGATGGGCTCAGTCCAAGAGACGGGATGAGGTAAACATTCATCTGAGGAGAGCATTAAAAAGGAATTAGTTAAGGAGATGGATCTAATCTGGATTCTTCCACGATAATTTCCTTTGAAGGTTTTCTGGACATGCCTCACTTAGAGAAGACTGGATAGATTATATGTCCCTTCTGGCCTGGGAATATCAGGGGATCCTCCAAGATGAGCTGGAGAGAGTTGTTGGACAGACGGACATCTGGGTTTCCCTTGGGGATCTGTTACAGTGACATGATCTCAAATAATAGGAAGACAATGGATGAATGAATGGAAACCTAAAACCTAGTACTTTCATAATATAATAGTTGTCTGAACTACTACTCTGAATTGAAACCCATTCTACACACTTACCAGGTAAATTGATTCAGACTCATGGTTATGTGGAGACACAAAGCCAGCAGATGATAGGCGTAAGATTTCTCAGGGAGGTACTTCATTAAATGCTTTCCAGGAGATGGGCAGTGACAGAATACAATAACAGCATAGGGCCAGAGTATGCCTGGCAAGTAAGTCTTACAGGTGTGGGTGGTAGATGATAATATTTTTGAAGGACGGGAATAAAATAGCACCATCTGATATTCCTTTACAACGCTGGTTTCAATATGAACCTACTGCCAGTAAGATGTCTTAAAATTTCAAGAAGAAACTCAAAATATATCACTTTAAGTTAAAGTTCTCTTGTCTATTCTTTGCGTTTTGAGTTATTCTTTTGATTATGATATTTAGCTATGTTTTCATAGTGTCACTTTTTGTGTAGCCATAGTTCTGGTTATTTAATGTTTAGCAGATATTTCCTGTGTGTCCTAGGTTTGTTTCAATACGTGTGTCTTTAATCAGTTTTCCTCAGCTCCATAGTTTGTTCCCTTCACAGCTGCTATGCTATTCTGTTCATTAGACTGACCCGGTACTGGTTCTACTAATTTCCTCCCCAGCATTTATGAGCCTTCTAGTTTTTTCACTCCTCACTAAATTCTTCTGTTGTGTACCCATCTGGTTCTAAGCTTGGTTCGTCTATTGTTTTTCTTGCTGTTTTTATTTCCTCGTGAATTCCTGCAATAAGTGGAGAGTTTAAACGACATACTCATCAGAATCAGAATCAGAATCAGAATCAGAATCAGAATATTTCTGGTTCCATCAGTATTTAGCTCTTACTTCACCACAAAACATATCAAAATAAAAATCCAGAAAATGAACTGCAGTCAAAGATCTTCAATCTAGCAAGCATTGTTTATTGATGTGACCTTTGTAGACAGGAAAAGATGGAAGTGAGATGGTAGCAGAGTGGGAAAACTGTTTCCCCTTACAAGAAAATATTTTAAGGCTTTAACATCTAACATCATTTAGCATCTTTAGGACCTTACACTACCAGTGAAAAAATGTGTAAAACTATTTTTTCCTCAGGATAATTTGTCAAATGTGTGCTCTTGTAAAACTTTATAGCCCAGTTTAATAGACTAATATCTTCTGATTCACATGAACTTTTTTATTTCCCACGATCTACATTATCAACGCGTTTCTTCTCTGTCTGAAAAAAAAAAGATATTTTCTGTAAGGGTTCTTACTAAAAATCACAGTTTTAATATCAGTTACTCATCTGACCATTCAGAAAAACCTTAGACAAAGTGATAATTTTGCTGGTTCTTAACTACCAATGAGGCAAAAATTGTTCATGGGGATGTTGTCAAGTGTAGGTGGAAAATCTTTTGATTAGAAACAAGATGATGCAGGCAGTTCAGATGGACTTTGGGCTCTGTAGATTTCCAAAACCATTTATGCATAAATTGGACACTTTTAATGTGTTGAAAGAGGGGCTTCTTAATACACTGGCTTGTCAGAGGTGGGAAGTTTGATCCCTGGATTCAAATCATCTATTTTGATCTGAGAGAAGATTACAAAAGGGAAAGAATCCATAACACTACACTGCATGGTTCAGCTGAAAGTAAAGATTTTTCGAATTAAGTACAAGCTTAAAGTAATGTGGTTTACATGGGGTATTGAATTAGAGAACAGTTTTTTGTTTTGTTGTCTTTTTTGACAAAGTCTAGAGGGTAAAAATAACCTTTACAGAGTTTATACAAGGTATTGCCCCTCGTGGTGGACTGACAAATTACTACACATATTTTCTTCAGATTTAAAACACTAAATTTATTTATATAGCACATTCTAAAAGTTAACACTGCTCAACAAAGTGCTAAATAAAACAATTGCAGAACACCATACCACCAAATTAAGCAAGTTAACACGTAAAATATGGAAATGTTGAAGATTTTTTTTTTAAAATCTCATACTAAATTAAAGTCATTGAATACAGATTAGTGTTTTAAGATTAGAGTAAATATATACATGACGATGGGAGCATGCCTAATATGCAGTGGTATCTCTTTACACAATTCCGGGGCTGCAACTGTAAAGCCCTACCATTATATGCAGGTAAATCTCATTGAGACGCAAAATCTTATTTTCAAGTGATCATCATGGCTGAGAAGTTTGGAAGCTACATAAAGCAGCAGATCAAACAGATATACAGCAGCTCCTTCATTAAGTGGCTTAAAAGTCAAGAGTAAATTTGAAAGACAGTCTTAAAACAAACAGGGGGCCAGTGAGAAATATGTTTATCTGATTATTGCCAACAATCAGAGTCAAAACTTCAGAAAAGCTTGAAGTGTATACAGAATTAATTAATACAATGTTAATTCAATTCAAAAATACTTTATTGATCCCAGAGGGAAATTAAGTTGGGACCAGGTTGTTGTAATAGGTTGTAATAGTTGACCATTATGCATTAGATTGTTATCCGGACTAATTGGAAAACATCCAATAGTCTTCATTTATATAGAACAAGTATCAAGATTAAAGCAACTTCAAATGAACCACTCACAAACTACAACACAGACAGATTGATCAATGCATGCAGTGCATAGGAACAATGGCTGTTCCAGGAGTTGATGTAAAACTCTATACATTAACAAAGACTACTACAATTGAAAGTCAAAATGTAAGAAATTATACAAATGTGTGCGTGAGATAGTTCTCAAAATACAAGCAGAAAAATTGTGCCTTCTTTTAATAGTTACTGTAATTAATAACGGCAAAGTAGGTTGTTCAAATGATAACAATTCTAATACTATAGAGACATTGTGGCAAGGTACACAACTCCCCGGGTGAGAGTCATGCTCGCTATACAGATATCCCTGTGGCCAAGCAGCCAGGGCACATGATCTATCGGAGCCATAGTGACAGGACCTCCACACTGTCACATCTCTCCCCCTCTTATCACAAGCACGTCCTTGTGCTCCCGTGCAGGATGCCACCAATGTTGAATCCATGGACTTATTACCAGAATCACATGGATCCTTCCAGCAACGCCAAATGTGGCAAGGTACACTCCCGGGTGAGAGTCATGTGTGCTAACCAGTCAGCCAAAGGGATAGTGCGCATGACTCTCACCCGGGAGTCGTAGGATTGAATCCTGCCTGGGCCCTTGTTGTGTACCTTGCCACAACATCAGCATCACTAGTCATAAATGGCAGTGCTTTAACACCACTTTTAACCGTTCTTAATATTTTCACACATTGCTTTTATGGAAAGCTATTATGCTTTTTATTTGACTGGATTCAATCAATCATATTCTTGGATTCCTAAAGGTTTGTAGTTCTCTGGACTTTTGCTACTTTTTTACTATTTCATTACAATATTCTAACATGAAAATACCTTGTGAAAAACTGTCAGATGAAAGAAAAAAGTATAACAAAAGGACTGCCCATAAGCCTTAAAAATGTTGCTTTTTTAAATCCATGACAAACCATACTGGCAAGACCTAATTAGGTAAAGTTTTACATCAGAGTTTTGAAAGTTTCTGAGAGATAATGTGCAGACAGTTATGACTGTGTGCTTTCATGTGACAGCAACTGTGCATTTTAGTTAGAATGTCTGTTGCTTGTTGAAAATATTTTTTTTTTTATTAAGAATTTGTTTTACACCATGCTCCACTATGCGCAGATACACACACTCCCTCGCTAATACACACATGCAGAGCATACATTCGTTAACAACCCCTCAGCCAACTTGGTGTTGGATCTACCTGATGATCCACTCGATAAGCTTTCTCACCAACAGCTGCACTTGACAGCATCTTGCACGAGCCATTTTATACCCTTTGAGAAAGCTGTGCACTCTCCCTGAGACATGTTCTCCTTCCCCCTCTGCACCTCCCAGAATGTTCATTGCCCAGAAAATAATTTCTCAAGTCATTTCAGCGCCTTTGTGAGCGGCAATCAATTTCTCTTCTCTTCATGATGGTCCCGCGTGTGGGCACAGAAGTTTGACCTTCTCTAAAAGATCTATCAATTTATCCGTCCATCCTGCAACCTATCCATTAATGTTTTCATCTTGCACTGTTGTTTTTTTTCCTTCTCTTGTCTCTGGCTGCAGACTGTTTGGTGGTAAGTGGCTTTAAGCTCATGTGCTCATCAGCACCCGGTTGGTGTCTGTTTGTGCAATTATTCTACAGACTTAGAGCTGGACCAGAATCAGCCGGTGGAGAAAATGATGGTCATTTTGAGTGAGAAGAATATGCACTTGAGACAAAGGGAAGGGAAGACCATTTGGAGGGTGGTGACGGCGCTGAGCCCTGCGAGGGGACAGGGTCGAGCTAAGGCTAAATGACATATCACATTAACAGCGAGGGGTCATCCAATTTCTCCCAATTTGCCACCAGCATTTTTGTGGCAGCAGCTCAGTTAAAAGCTAACATATCATTTATATGTCTGTGTCGCCCTGTTTTTACCCTCAAGACAAGCTGATGTTTAAATTTAGACCAAACATTTAAATGCAGTAAGTTCAGAAATAATAATTTTAATATATTAATTAACACTAGTCCAATAAAGGAAAAACAGATATTCATGATTAGATAAAAAAAAATTACAATTGGAATTTTTTTAATTTGGACATTTTACTAAAAGTGATTAAAATATGATAAATGCTATTCAAGAATCTGCAGCAGTTACTGGCAAGCAAAGTTCTGTCCTAGATGTGGTAGTATCCTACTGTATTCCCCGTAAAGATTTTCATTTTCCCTTTTGCTTCATTTGTTTGTAAAAGGACAATGCAAATTAATTAATATATGTGTTAGATGTTTAAATGTGCAAGTTATAGCTGGGCCAAATTCCCATCTCTGGTGCCTTGGATGGCTAAAGCCCACAACACATTAAAGCCTTTTCTTCTGAAGATAACATCCAGGCAAGGTCAGAATCTCCTAAAACCTTGTAGGAGAAAGAGTTATGGTCAAATTGAACTAGAAGTGCACTTTTCTAAACATAGTGATTGTTGCATCATTATTCATGATTAGTTTTTAAAAAAAGGAATGTTTTTTTTCTGGAATGTTGTTTTTATTGTTTGTTTTTAGGAAAGAGGATGATATTGTGAGCATTTTTAAGTATCACTTCTGACCCACAACCTTATTGCTGGAAAGCTTAGGATGAATAAGGATTTCCCTTTTCAGCATCACTATGAGTATTAATCCAAAAAAATAGAATAACAAAAACTTCATCAAAAGAGAAAAACGTTGAGAATGATCTAGCTAACATCTAAAACTAAATCTAATAATCACTTACCTATCACCAATCAGTGATCGGTGATCACTTTCAGAAAGGTGTGAACAAGAGATGTCCTCCCTATCTTGTGGTTTTAAATCCAGAGAAACGTTGTCAGACTAAATTGACAAATATAGTCAAATCAACCTGAAACATCCTGACTCATACCAGAGAAGACTGAATGATAAAACTGAATTTAAAGAGGTTCAACAAAGTTTTACTTTAAAAGTTTCAGCAGCTATCAAACTCGATAATTGCACCTTTTTTAAATGATCATGTTTTTCCCTACCATATATTATTTAGTTAAATTGCAAGGGAAATTATACTTTATAGTTTAATTTCTCCCACAAACCTGTTATCTTGACAGTGGTTCTAGCTTTCACATGGGGTAACAGACTGCTGATCGCAACGAACTATTTAGTAAGAATCCTAAAAAATACTTTGAAAATTTCCGAATCCCATACAATAAAATCACACAGAAATTGGTGATTGATATTTGAGCACAAAGGAGATAGACATGTGCAAAACAGCTTTTTTTAGCATAAAACAGATTTGACTTTAAGAAACAAAGTTTTTTTTAGTGGATAGTAAAATATTTTGATTGAAAAGATTCCTTTTATAGTTAGTTACATTTAAAAAACTATGTTTTTAGGGTCTCTCTAAGAGCATATTTGTCTGCATCTTTCTCACTCTCCCACATTTTGCCCAGACCTTTCTATTCTCATCACTCTCTCCCTCACTTGTTTTCTCTTCCCCTCATTCACACTCTTCGCTCTGTCCCTTCCAATCTCTCTCCTCCTTTCGCAGCCCCTCTCTCTGGCTCACAGGACAGTATTATATATTCCAGTCTCATGCTTTGCATGATTTGGGCAATAGATGAAGCCATATCCCTCTCTCCTCTTCGGGCTCTCCCCTCCCTTTCACTCTCGCCTTGTTGTTTAATGTTTCAATTTGGAGGAAGCAAACATTCAATCAGACAGATTAACTGTTTAATGCATGTCATCAGTCAAACTGTCTACGAGAGGGGGGCCCCTCGGCCTGGTGCTGCCTCTCTTCCCCCAACTGCCGCCGCGTCCTTCTCACTCCCCTGCTCTCCTCACACACACTGTCTACTCTCATATAGACGCGTATATCCAACAAGACGCAAGGGCACGCACACACACATGCCCACGAGTAGAAAAACAAATTTTTACTTATGTTGTTGTCCATACATGCATCCACAAAAAACAGACATGCATATAGAACATATTCTTTGACAGCTGCAAACCGGGACGCGATAAAACAATTTTTATCCTAAGAAGGGAATGCAGGGAATGCTGAGAAATCAGCAACTAAAAGAAGAGATGCTTGATTCTGATGTATGTGGAATACTCCAGACATTCCATGTAATTCCAATGCCACGTCTACTGATCTGCTAAAAGACACGTCCACTGATTCACTTACAATTGTGAAACAGTTTTACACAATTAAGTCATGCTCTTTAAACGGACAATGCACAAGCTCACACATCCACACACGCTTGCTTTTCCCCCTCTCACGCACATGCACATATCCCACAGGCCAGTGGATAGGGAAATCAAAGTGACAGAGAGGTAGAGCAAGAGAGAGTGAGAGATTAGAGGAAATGAAAAGAGTAAAGAGGAAAAAGGGGAAGAGGGAATGGGAGGCCGAGCGTGCTGCAGATGGAGCAGACTGTAAAATAGGCCGCGATGCCCATATGGTTTGTAAGTGATACTGTATGAATTCTGGCTGTAGAAGCACACATTTACTTTGTCAACATAATACTTATTCCAGGATATCACAAATGTATAGCAGTTTACCGAACACAATCCAATCATTTGACAAGGTATCCCACTTACTTAATCAGCTATCAACACACTGGTAAAGCTGCTCTACAAACCGTATACCATATTTTTTTTCATAATGTTCACTCTCTTAGTTTTCAGTCTTTTCTCTTTTCTGTACAGTGGGGAAAAACTATTTGGCAGCCACCACTTGTGCAAGTTGTTCTACTTAAAAAGATGAAAGAGGTCTGAAATTTTCCTCATAGGTACACTTCACCTGTGAGAGACAGAATGTAAAAAATACAAGAAATCACATTGTATTATTTTCTATGAATCTATTAGCATAATGGTGCAGAAAATAAGAATTTGGTAAAAAAAAAAAATTACACTTGAATACTTTTTAATGTAACCTTGGTTGTCAATGACAGAGGTTGAACTTTTCTTATAGGTCTTCACCAAGTTTGCATGAACTGTAGCTGCTATTTTGATCCATTACTCCACGAAGAGCTTCTCTAGAGCTGTGATCTTTTGACTTTTGACAAACTCCAAAGATTCTCTATCGGATTTAGATCTGGAAACTGGCTAAGCCAATCCAGAAACTTCTAATGCTTTTTACATAGCCACGCCTTTGTTGCCTGGTCGGTAAGTTTGGGATAATGTTCTGCTGGAAGATCCAGACATGTTTAATCTTCAATGCTCTCACTGATGGAAGGCAGTTTCACTCAAAATCTCACTTTACATGGCCCCATTCATTCTTTCCATAATACAGATCAGTCTTCTTGTCCCTTTTGCAGAAAAGCAAGATGTTTTTAAGTGGGGTTAATACCAACGGGTTCTATTTTGGTCTCATCTGATCACATGACATTCTCTCAATCCTCCTCTAGATAATCCAGATGGTCTCTGGCAAACTTTGAACAGGCCTGGATATGTGCTGGTCTAACCTCGAGTGCTGCAGGATTTTCATCCATGAAGATACAGTGTATTTTTACTAACCTTTGTTACTGTGGTCCAAGCTCTCTTCAGGTCATTGACCAGTTCCCCACATGTATTCTGGGCTGTTTTTTCACCGTTCTCAAAATCATATTTACCCCACAAGGCGATATCTTGCATAGAGCCCAAGGTCGAGGGAGATTCTCAGCTATCCACTTTCTAATAATTGCTCCAACAGTTGGTGTCTTCTCACCAAGCTGCTTGGTTATTGTAGATTGGCTCATCCCAGTTTTGTGCAAGTGTCAAATCTTGTCCCTGGTGTCCTTTGACAGCTCTCTGGTCTTGGCCATGGGGAGTCAACAATAAACACGGTGAGGCTGCATTTCAGTTTCAGGCAGCTAAAATATGGAACAGTCTTCATGAGGATGTGAGAAAAGCCTCAACTCTAAAAAATTTTAAATCCAGACTGAAAACAGTTCTTTTTACCCGTGAATATGACAATTGAAATTATTTTATCTGCACTCTTGCTTTTTATTGTAATTAATTATTTTTTAAGTTGATGTTTATTGTTTGTTTTTTCCTGTTTATCTGTTTTCTTAATTTATGCAACTGTGAAGCACTTTGAATTACCTTGTGTATGAATTGTGCTCTACAAATAAACTTGCATAAACTTGCGGTTGGAGTTTGACTGTTTTAAGGTGTGGACAGGTTCCTTTTATACAGATAATGAACTCAAACACGTACCATTAATGAAGGTATTGAGTGGGGGATAGAAGAAATTCTTAAAGAAGAAGTAAAAGGTCTGTCTGGCCAGAATTCTTGCTTGTTTGTAGCTACTAAATTTTTATTTTCTGCACCATTATACAAATTTAAAAAAAATCAAAATGATTTCCTAGATTTTTCTTATGACCTTCTGTTTCTCAAAGTTTAAGTATACCTGGTGGGTATAACATGATGGGTATTACGAACCTATCTCATCTTTTTAAGTAGGACAACATCCACAATCGATGGTTGCATGTTTTTTATTATTAATTTCAGAGCAGGCTCCTAAACTAAAGGGAACACGTAATATGATCAGAGAGTTACAAATAATAAGCAACTTCTGAAGAAAAAAAATCAGAGAACTTTGTTTACTTTGTTTCTAAAAGTCCCTTTTCCAGATACACTAGTTTGTCTTTCTTTAGTTGAAAGGTAAGTTGTAAAAATACCAAAGATAACCATATGAAATTGTATTTTTTGCTCTGACAGCAGTACTTTCCAACACCTGAATTGGTAAAAAACTTGACATACCACAGATGCATCTCTTAGGTCCTCTGTCAGGTCTTATTCAGATAGTTGGTGATTTATGTGGGCTGATTTTTAATCTGTATAGCAGTTTAAGTTGCTATCTATCAATGAAAATAAATACAGTTTTATTTTATTATCCTGTGTCTTAAAGACCTAACTTGTTTTTTAAAAAAAGCACGCCATCATCTACTCCTTAGGGCCCCCTACTGGCTTGGGGGCCCTGAAATGATTTAGAAATTTAAAAGAAAAAAAAAACAAACAAAAAAAACAACTTGCTAGTTGTAAATAGATAGTGCAAACATATGAATGGTTTAATAGTTCATAAAAAACAAATTACATGGATATTGCAAGTATTCATTGATTAATCTTATTTTCATTTAAGATAGCAGAAACCCACTTTGATCCTGGTCCAGCTTTAATTAGGCTCTCGTCTCAGATAGTTATGTAGATGTACTTCAGGTAAAATCATATTGTAACTCCATATGACCTTCCAACAGAACCCCATTGAAATTCAATTCATCCATCCATCCATCCATCATCTTCCGCTTATCCGGGGTCGGGTCGAGGGGGCAGTAGCCTAAGCAAAGAGACCCAGACCTTCCTCTCCCCGGCTACTCGGGCCAGCTCCTTGGGAGGAATCCAGAGGCGTTCCCAGGCCAGCTGGGAGACATAATCCCTCCATCGAGTCCTGGGTCTTCCCCTGGGTCTCATCCCGGTCGGACGTGCCCAGAACACCTCACCAGGGAGGCGTCCAGGAGGCATCCTGACCAGATGCCCGAGCCACCTCAACTGGCTCCTATCGATGTGGAAGAGCAGCGGCTCTACTCTGAGCCCCCTCCGGATGACCGAGCTTCTCACCCTATCTCTAAGGGAGAGCCCAGCCACCCTACGGAGGAAACTCATTTCAGCCGCCTGTATCTCCTTCTGTCGGTCACCACCCAGTGTTCGTGAACATATGAACAGGACCGGTGACACAGGGCAACCTTGGCGGAGTCCAGCTCTCACTGGAAATGAGTCCGACTTACTGCCGGCAATGCGAACCAGACTCTGACACCGTTCATAGAGGGACCTAACAGCCCGTATCAAAGGGCCTCGTACCCCATACTCCCGGAGTATCCCCCACAGGACACCCCAAGGGACACGGTCGAACGCCTTCTCCAAGTCTACAAAGCACATGTAGACTGGTTGGACTAACTCCCACACACCCTCCAGGACCCTGCCGAGGGTGTAGAGCTGGTCCAGTGTTCCACGGCCAGGACGAAAACCGCATTGTTCCTCCTGAATCCGAGCTTCGACTATCCGTCGGACCCTCCTCTCCAGAACCCCCGAATAGACCTTACCAGGGAGGCTCAGAAGAAATTCAATTCAGTTCAGTTTATTTAAATAGTGCCAATTCACAACAGATGTCATCTCAAGGCACTTTACAAGATAAGTAATTTCAATACAATTACACAAGTATTTCTATCGGTTAAAAGTTTTATATTTAAGGGATCAAAGTAGACTGCGTCAGGTCATTGATGTGAGGTTGTGCCCCGTATATGCCAACCAGAGCAGTCCCTCAGCAACCCGTCATACTGGGCAAGCATACAGCAACAGTGGAGAGGGAAAACAAACTCCTTTAAAAGGAAGAAACCTCTAGCAGAATGTGGCTCAGAACAAGTGGCAATCTGCCACGACCGTCTGGGGGTTTGAGAGAACAGAGCAGGGACACAGAAAGAACTTAAGGAACTGATGTATGAATACTTTCTATATTAAAGAAAGTAAAAAGGTGGAAATAGGTCATGGAAGATGTTCAGTTACTGGGAACAGCATCCCAGTTAATGCCACTATCCAACAGGGCGTTGTAGCTGAGCAGGATACCAGACCAGGTGGAGTTTCTATGGAGAGAAAAACACTGTAAAAAAAACTAGGTTAACTGCCAAAATAATAGCAAAAAAACATACATCTGGAGAGTAGTAGAAAAGAAAAGTAGCACAGTGAAGAAAAGTGGTCAGTCTGTCCTCCAACAATCCAAGCCTATAGCAGGACAACCTAAGTCATTCTAACTATAAGTTTGATCAAAAAGGAAGATTTTACGTTTGGTCTTGAATGTAGATATGGTGCTGCCTCATGAAATAAAACTGTTAGGTGCATCCACAGGAGAGGCTTGATAGCTGAAAGATCTGCCGCCCATTCTACTTTTAGAAAACCTAGGAACTACCAGTGAACCTGCAATCTCAATTAACCTGTCAATGAATTTATTGTTGGCTCTCTTGTTACCTTTAAAAACAAATCTGTGGTGATTGCAGGAATAATAATTATAAAAAAATAACGATTGTAAAATCTAAAATAGATACTAGTGCTGTAGTGACTGGTGGACAATGAGTTTGACTTGAAGTAGGCCCCCAAATCACATTCACCCAGCAGGACACACAACCCTTGAACTGGCTCTGCAATTTTATCTGCTGCAGAATTTCCTGAACCTGAAAATGCATCTGTTCCTCTGCTGTTCTTTATTTTGTAAACACTCACTGCACATTTTTTTTCATGGTCAGTTAAGGTGGACTGCCGTGTCTTAGGAAGTTAGAAGTTGTGCTATACCCTTTCCATTTTGAGATGAGTGGTTGAATTGTGCTTAAGGACTTCAAAGCTTGGGGCCAAGCCCTGATATAAATCTCTCCAAAGCTTTATTGCTAATCTGTCTGGTGTGTTTACTGGTCCTTACTTTAATGGTGTTTATTCTCTAACACAAAGTCTCTGTGACCTTTAAAGATAAGCACTGAGAAATTAAACACAAGTGGACTCTATTTACAAATAAGTGACTACTGAGGGCTATTGGCAGTGAAGGATATCAGAATAAAGGCGAATGAGCACAAATACCTGCCACACTTTTCAGTATTGTTTGCTTTTCATTAAAAACCAAGAACAAGTTTTTTTCCACTTAACAATTATAAGCCTCTTTTGTTGGTCTATGACATAAAATCAAAATAAAACAAATTGAAGTTGGCAGTTGCCGTGTGACAAAATGTTAAATAGTTCAAAAAGTGTGAGTACGGGGGAGTTTATTCTCGGGTTATGAATGAAAATGTTCACATCTTACAATTCTAATCTTTTTTTTTCATAGAACCTACAGTATTTCAGAATAACAGAAGTTGTGTTTATTTAACTGTTTGATTCTGAAACACCACCAACAATACAGCAGTTACAAACAATATTTGTTTATTATTATTATTTCCATTTTTATGTTGGAATAACTCTGGCTGTAGAGCATTGTAGTTACAAAAGCCAATCAAGTCACAGGCCTTTACATCCCCATCTAGCTTACTCTTTCACCAAAAACTGTGACATACATGCCATCAACTGCATCATCTATAACGTAAAAGTAATTAACCAAACCGAGAGTGGCAGACAATTGTCTCCTAGTTGCAGAGGTAAAGCAATGTTGAAGAGAATCAAATCATGTTAAAATTAGTCATGGGCAAAGTACGATTACTTTCTTTTTGGCCTTTCGTAATAAGTACTAACGGTTCCTTCTACTCTAACCTCAAGGCAAGGCAAGGCAATTTTAATTTATGTAACACACTTTCAACACAAGGCAATTCAAAGTGCTTTACATGATTAAAATTGGAACACAGCATAAATCAATTTGATGATTAAAATACAAGAACGGAATAACAATAAGACAATAATCAAGACAATACAACAATGTAAGGGCAAGCAGGTAAAAACACAGTTTTTATTCACTAACTGATCTCGCGAAAAACAATCACAGTTCCATCCATCCATTTTCTGAACCGCTTAGTCCTCCAGGGGTCGTGGGGGGGCTGGTGCCTATCTCCAGCTGTCAACTGGCGAGAGGCGGGGAACACCCTGGACATGTCGCCAGTCCATCACAGGGCCAAGATCACAGTTCCTAATAAATAAATAAAAGCCTAATAAACCCCTCAGTACTCATATGGTGGACAGCTGCAAAGCATACAGCCTGATGCAGACCAATTTACATGTCAAATTTGCATGTGTCCGTAATATGCTCTGTTTCTGGTAAGCTTCACTCATTGTTTGTAAGATTGTTAAATACTTTGGTAACTACCTGAGAACATTATAAGACTCATGAGGTCAATGCATACAGTTTTTCCGCTTGTGCCTGTTCTAGACATGTCCACATTGGGATGAAATTATGTCCAAATCCAAGTTTTCTTGCACTGTTTTTTTAACAAGTGAAACTAATTCTGACTAATACTTGAATTAATTTTCTGTCTAGTACGAAGCATATTTATTTTAAAGAAACATAGGTGCAGAATATTTCGATCAGCCTATCTGAATGTCACACCAAAATCTGAAGAAAGTTTAACTTAGCGCATTGATTGCATTGAGTTTTCCAAAAATATAATATAGAAAATCACCAAACTCCAAATTACGTACAACAGCTCACTAGTGCACCCATTTGAGCTACCGTTGCCTTTCTATCATCTTGAAATTCTCTACCAATTCTTCTGTGACTTCAGATGTGAGCAAGACATTATTGACTGCACAACTTTTAAATTTTCTCACTTTAGGACCTTTCTCTGTGAACCCAATATATATCTTTTTAACTCCTCAGAACAATTTGTCTGAGGCCAACAACCTTGCAATGTTCAAAAGTCACTTGAGTTTTCTTTCATCCACAATGTGATGCTGTTTGGACTTTATTGGTAAGTTGTATTCACAACATCTGGTTGTCTGAATAAAAGTGAGCTGCTTCCACTGTGATTGGCTTTTTTGCTATCTACGTACTTTAGCAGGTGTACCTAAGAAAGTAACCACTTTGTTACCCCACCAGAAAAACAAATTTTTATAACATCATGCTCAAGTATGCATACAACAGTCACAACAATAAACAATAATGTAAACAACTGAATATTCTATTTTGTATTTGCAAATAGACTCAGAATAGTACAGGGCAAAGTGATAGTGAAACAACATGGAAACTGGTGCAAATACCTTTTGCCTCGTCTCGTTGTAATTTGTAGCCAATTTGACCTGATGTCAATCACTAGTAATTTTTAGGGTTATTGTTACAGCTTGTGAGACCTAATTGCATTTATTTTCATTATTCATCATAAACAGCTTGCAGTTTTCCTTTTGATACAACAGATATGTGCTAATTTCTATCACTTGGCCTCCTCATACGAGGGAAGTAAGCATACAGGTTCTGAGTGATAAATGCAGGGTAGCTGAATTTTTACTCTTGTTTAAATCAGTCAGGGTTTGTAAAACCTCCTAAAAGGCTGATAAGCAGCTGCTCACAGAACGCCTTTTTTTTCCTTTTCACTCTCTATGCCAGACCAATATTTTTTTTCTCCTTTGTAAATGTCTTCTTTTCATACTTGATCTCCCACAGCTGGAAAGCATCTGTTGTATCTCCCTCTCTTCTACAACTTTCTTACCACAGCGCAGAGGGTGGCCAAACCTGGTAAGTATTGACAGAGAGCTCCAGTGACATGAGGAAAGCCAGTCAATGCCCAGACACACGGGGCCAGGGGTCAATGACAAAAAGGTGGGCTCCCTGGAAAGAGGGAGCTTGGAAAAGGAGCGAGTGAAAGAGGTGAATAAGGGTGATAGATGGGAGGCGCAGGAGATCTACAGCGAGATAATATAACTTTGAGGCCGGAAGATAGAAAGGTGAAAGGAAGACCAGTGAAAGTGCATGTTGCAGAGATAAATAAAACATACATTTAACGGTTTTAACAAAGAAGACCAACAAATGCAATTTGTTATTTTTGATTGTTTTCAAAACATTATGAGAATTTAATAAGTGATCATTTAGTAAAAGGCTAAACCATCAAAAATAATTTTACATTGTCTGGCTAAACTATTCAAACCTGTTGGACTTTTCCACATTTTTTACAAATTAAAATCAAACAATTCTGGCGAGCATTTTTGTTCAACCCCTTTGCTCTGATACCAGTAAATTAACTCCACTGTACACAATTCCCTTCAGAAGTCACCTAGCTATGGTAATAAAAACCACAATACCACATCAGTGAGCTATTTGGTCATTCATAAGTGCTCAGCCTGTGGCAGCAGTCTTCATTCATAAGACTAGTGTTACTGAGATATTGCGGTAATACTACTATCAAGCTTGCCGGCATGAATGCCACAAAATTGCTGCAATACAATGGCGCACAAAATGGCGCATTCATAATACAAACTGTATTGGGAATATTACCCCATTATGCCAGCATAGTGTGTCTTAGGAAAGAGGCTATAGTCTTCCTGGGTGTAACTTATTCCACCATGTTTACAGTTGTTCTGTGAAAGCATCAGAGGTTTATTAGAAAACAGACTGAACGAATAACATCATGAGGTAAAGTTTTGAACAACAGAACGAGTATTGTTCAATCCATCACTCATATTTGGAAAGACTATGGTAAAATTGTAAAGCTACTATTATAAAAAAGGCTAAAATTAAAACACAATTTGAAATTTACCTAGACATGGTCATTTACCTAGCATAAAAAGAAGAGCATTAATTAATGGTCATTTACCTAGCATAAAAAGAAGAGCATTAATCAAATTAGCAGCCAATATTTCAATAGTAACTCTGAAAGAGCTGTAAAGATTCACAACTCAAGCAAAATGCAATGTGTGGTGGAAAACTAACGCCACATATTATCCAGAATATACCATATTCCAGGAGAAACATGGTGGTGGCGACATCATACTGTGTGGGGATGAATTCCTTTAGCAGGGCCAAGGAAGCTCATCGGTGTTAACACAGGATGATATTTTTGCACACAAAAAAACCCACTGTTGGATTTAGAAGTTGAATACCGAGCAGGACAAAATTCAACAAACAGAACTGCAATCAAATCAATGCAATCATAGCATATTCATGTCTTAGAATAGCCCAGTCAAAGCCTAGACCTTAATCCATCTTTGGCAAACTTTAAGATTGATCTTCATAGACTCTCTCCAACCAATCTGACTGAACTTCTGCCCTTTTGAAGAATAGGCAAATATTTTGGTCCTTAAATCAGCAAAACAGGTCGAAACAAACCCAAAAGAGTTGCAGCTATAATCATAGCAACAAACTTTTGACTTGAAGGCTGATGTATGCTGCTCTTATTAAGATTGTAAAGGTTCGGAAAATTATGCATATGTGTCACCTTAAATGCAAAATTAATTGCATTCATCTATCATATAAAGTTTTGATAAAAGACACTGAAGTTTCTTCTCCTTAAAGGAAAAAAATCTGGAAAAAGCTTAAGAAATGTGATTCCTTTTGCGGGGAAGGAAATCATTTTTCCATAATCAAAACTGAAGATAACATAAAAGTTCCAGAAAAATAAGGAAGGAAAAAAAAACTTGACCTGAATGTTACTGGAAAATGATGAACAACAGAATGGGATAGTTGGATTAACAGACTTCCACCAGCCCACACAGAAACACACACTCGTTGTGTATTGACACACAGAGAGGGTGTCAGTATGTATTGAACGGCGGGCAGTAAGTGAACCCTCCTCTCCCAGCCTTCCCTCCCCTCCTCTCTATTGGATATCAGTCCCTTCTCCTCTAATCATTTCCTTCCTTTTGGTCTTCTCTTCTTTCTAATGCAATTATCTTTCATCCATCCATTCCTTTCCTTCTCCTATCCCTCTGTCCTCTTCTACAATGTATGGTGCTCACCTTCACATTGTAAAATGTTTTTCATTCCTCCTTTTTCCTCTTCTTTATCCATGATGTTCTGGGAAACAGCACTGTGTCTACATTTGTCAGCTTTACTTACCGTTCCTCCATGTTTGTTCTTACCTGGCGCTCTCCTTTGTTTTGATCTTTAGCAATCAGTCGCCCGTATCCTCAGTGTGTGACAAGATTCTCATTAATCAATATCACTCTCCAAATGTGATAACATTCTTCTCTGAGCCTCTGCAATATGTCTAAGAGAAAAATGCATTATATCTGTGAGCAAAAGCATGAGTTAGAAAAATAACCACCAATTTATCATCAAAGATTGTGAAGCAAAAAAAAAACGGAAAGCTGTGAGTAGGCTGGGCTGTTGCAGGTTACCTTGTCCTTGTTTACCTATATACAGATATTTATTACCTTTCCCCTGAGACAATTAAATAAATTTGCAGCTTTATTTACTGATACTTTTTTTCACTGACACTTTGCATTATTTTGAGTTCTGTTTGTTGCATATGTCACAATGAAAACTCACAGAAAGTGTTAATTGCCAGAGCTGTTTTGTAGCTGAGCACTGCTGCTAATTGGCATTGTACCTAGTTGCAATGTTTGTAATTGTGAATAATTATTTAAAGGTGCTTTTTTTAGTCTGCTTCATAATTAGCTGATGCTATTTGTGGACACCCTGCAGTTTGGAAGCTCAAATGAAAACTGAAACCTGCTGGAATACAACTGCCGGACTTACGTGGCTGCTTTTAGAAAGTTATATGCAAGTGACATTTGCAAGTGGACAATTGGATTATGGGACAGCAGCACTGCAGGTTAAAGCACACAGTCTACATAATAGAGAAACACAAATGTCAGAAGAATGCACTTGAACTAAGACCTCCTTCTCGGCCTCAGGCTATTATCCTGTTAGCACTTCCCTCTCACTGTTAGGTGTCTGCTGGTTGCTTTCATATCCGGTGATGTTTCTGTAGTACACATCATCTCACCTTTTGCATCTGTAGGAGAAAACACCTCAAAACTAAGAGTAAGTAGAGAGTTTGTATTTACAGTTAAATTAAAAGTATCCTAAAGTTATTAAGGGTGTTTTTCTATATAAGCATCATCTTTAATTCAAGCTTTAATTGAATTCTGGATATAGTAAAAAAAAATTTAAAACTGGCTTTCCTCAAAATGTATTAATTAGAAAATGTCAGACCAAAATAATGGAGAAATAATGTTCTTCAGAGGACAAAAATCATACAAAAATTTGCAGCTTTCCTTTTTGGCTTCCTGCTTCTTATTTGACTGTCTTATAGTTTATGAAATAGGCCTTGAGCTATTTTTCAACACATTCCTAGTTCAATGGCCAACCATTTTTCCAAGAATATTCTTATTTTCTGCTGCTTGTGTCCTCAATAGAACTAGGAAAGTAGAACCCAGTTCTAAAGTCCAGTACATTTGCTCCCTGTAGTTCAAAGAATAGACTTCAACCTACTAGTTTATAAATGATCAAATGGCTTATAGTACCAAAGTATGTTAAAGAGCTGTTGTCACTATACCAATTCAGCACAGCACTCAGATCCTCCTATATTATTGCCTTGCCTTTTGTTGTGTTAAAAAATACGTGCAGTATTCAGTTTTACATCCACTTCACAAATGTGGAGAACTTTGTGTTGCGGTCACAATAAAGCAAAGGTTACTATATTAAGGTTTGTGCTTGTAGCAAAATGAGTTTTTCCTCCTTTGTCTTCATGCAGACCTGTTAAAAAGATTACAAAAGTTGGTTGACATATAACAAGGTAATTACAAAGGGTTCTTTACTGAAACCAGATGATGATCAGATTGATGATCCAACTCTCAGATGTCAAGTCTGTTCCCGTTTCTTAAAGAAAGGTCTAAAAAGTACTGTTTTGGGAAAAACTGGGTGCTTCCATAGAAAAACCTTTTAAGAACAGAACACAAACAGTAATCAGCGCCAGCTAAGAATTTCTATTTCCGTGCAATGTCTTTGGCATTGCATTATACAAAATGTCCTGTCCTCCCGCAGAGCTATTAGCTTGATATTCCGTTCTGCACTGCAACACTTCATTTCTCGTTTTATGTGTATAACAAGACAGAAAAAGGATTAAAGCAGAGGGGGAGGAGGAGGCAACAAGGAGAGAGGGCGATATTTCTCAGCGAGCGCATTGGCAGACAACCACCTTTCCTCGCAAATTTGTGAGCCCCGCTTCCTGCGTGCCCCGCGCGCAGCGCTCTGCCGGAAACAGATGGTTCCCGGAATGTCCTCGAGCAGAGTTCTGAGGAGCCGCGAGAGGCCCGAGAGGCGCGTGAAGGAGGGGAGGGGAGCGCGGTGTCTCGACGACAACTTTACTTCATCCTCCTGTCCCCGCAGCTCCCCGCCTCCCTGCAACATCAGGGTTCTCCATAAAGGCTCCATATAATTACAACATCTAGCAGAGCTCCAAATTAGGCTTCATTTGTTTTCCTTTACTTTTTATATCTTTATGGATGAGATTTGCTGTTGTAGAAGTTATTTCCTTTTTGCTTTCTGTACTGTAAACACAGAGTTTTTTGGTAGGTGCATACTAAATACAAAAAGAAAACTTCATGCCAAATGCTTGATAACGTCATATATGTTATGTGAACATTTAGCCAGAGTCAGAGCCTCTTTTTTTAAATACAATGTCTGTAGTTAGCAAAGAATGCCTTCAATTAAGTTTGCTGTTGTTTTTGTTTCAAAGGAACTCAGTGTGTAGAGATATTTTGAACTGATTTATCAATTGATATTCATATTATATTCAGATAATCTAATGAAAATCAATTGAATAATTGTCTGTCTATCTCTCTATCTGTCTGTTTAAACTTGAACTTGAACTAAACTTTGTGTCTAAAGAACAGTATGTAAAGTGCTTCAAAAATAACAGGTCCACTTTATTGATCCACTAATACTGTTACTGGTATTGGCCGATACTGTTCTAATGCACTTGTACTTGTTAAAGTTAATCAATATCATGAACCGATACAAATGTATTGCATGCAATTGCCAAAAACGTGGAACGTCTGTAATAATTTAACATAAATTTTCTATTTTTTTGCTTGAAATTTTAGTTTTGTGGTCTTTTTAATTTTTTTTATCTAGTTCACCACCATTTGTTATGACAAGCAGGGAAGGGGGAAAAACTGTCTCCAATTCATTGCATTTTGTTGTGTGGTAGAAATATTTGTATTGGTACTCAGTATTGTCAAGTATTCAGATCCAAGTATTGGCATCTTACCGGTCTGAAAAAAATTGGTATCATTGCATCCTTAGTCGATTCCCATCTATATGATAGTTTGGCCAAGTCAAAACGTTAAATGTAAAAAATTAAGCTCTTAGAGTTTGTTGATGTGATGGGAATCTCAAACACTATAATAAACATGGTCACCGATAGTCTATAAAGTTTAACAGCCACTAATTAATTTGAAAAACTTACATGTTTTGAGCTAATTCAAAACATTTTAACCTGAGGAGTGTAAGAGGGCAAAGAGAACAAAGGAAGCTGGAATAAATACCCATAGATGGATTCAGGACCATCGACAGAGTTGGTAAATTTGCGTCCAGCTTTAACTATTTGAGCAACAGCGCTAATGCCAGGGTCAAGCAAGCTGAGTCTCCTAACTCTGGGGTTCTTGTTGCCAACAAATAGCACGACTTAGCTGTAGTTATCTAGGCTAAAGGTTTGCATCTCACTTTGTTAGTTTTTAGGTTTTACTTGTATTTATATTTTTTTCTATTTGAAGGAGAACAAACTTGATGACTTCATAAAGAACCAGTAAAGATGATTATTATTCAGGATTATATTGCTAATAACTCTACAATGGTGTCTACTCTCATAGAGGGGATCCTTCATATCTATAAAACACATTTGCAATAAAGACCAAGAGACTGCAGAAATGAAACAATCTGCTTTGTCATCAGATGATGCTGACATTAATCAATCTACATTTAGATTTACTTTTTACAGTTAGAATTTTCACTAAGAAACATGTAAATGTTATGGTGTGTTGTTAAAAAACTGCTGAGTGAATATCCAGATGCTTTGTACTTTAAATGAATTAATGAAATTAAATTGCAACTATTGCATGTTGTTTCTAAAGACTGTGTCAATATAAAACTGAATATTTGAAAGCTAACTTTATTTATTTAATAAACCAAAATTATTTTAACAGTTAGTTCGAAATTAAAGAAATGTTGATTAACATTTTATTTCGGATTGATTAAAAAGTTTTTTTTTCTTTAATGGTATTTTATGTATTAATCTAAGTTCTTTTTTATATCAAATCTAGCCGAAATTATATTTATTCACTATTTTCTTTGGTTCCTTTTAACCATCTGTTCTGTCAGTTACGATATTAGGGAATTCAGGACCATGGACAGCAAATAACCATTTTATAGAACAGACCAGGATTTGAAGGATTCTTGTTGTGTAACATCATCAAAATCTTTGCATAACCTAAAATAGAGAAAAAAATCAATCGTTTGCGGACCCTGGGCTGTGTTGGAGAAACAGCGTGAAAAGTATCCATTCCAATTAGCCCACTGTAATCCTCAGCTCATCCCTGCCTTACGCCCGACTTGTTCCTACACCCGATACTTTGATCCTGACTGCCCGGCACCTGACGATCCAGGCTCCCCTTTGTTACACAGCTTCAACGCAGGGGCTAATCTCACTGACCCGGCGCAACCTTGACCACCCACTTCCCCCGGCCTTGGGCTTGGCTCATCGCCGCCTCGGACACAGAACGTTTCCCGGGAGAGACAAAAGAGTCTGCTTGATCGTTTCATCAAACTCCCGTCCCCGCGCTGCTGCCGGAGCGTGCGCACACGCCGCCGACCTCCCCACGCGTCCCAGCAGCGGCGGGGATGAGAGGGGAAGTCGATGCAACAGCGCCAGCCAAGTCAATGATCCATAAACAAGAGCCTATCGGCTAGCGGGTAATGAGGGACTTCATTTGAACTTTATGTAAACAGCGGGAAGCTGTGTTTGGCTTGCTGGGGGACGGCGTGAGGGTTGTAACCTTGATGGATGGACAGCTTAAGTAGGCATTAATGCCAGTTTTCAATATAGATCAGTGTCATTTGTTGTTTCATCCGAATGGAAATGGAGAACAGTTCTATAAGAAAATAATAGATATGCCCGAATTTAAAACAAAAGCTTTTATTCTTAGAAGTAACAACACAAGCACACACACAAAAACACTTAAACTCATAGAGAGAAAGAGAGGAGAGAAGCACCTTTCACTGCCCCCTCCTTCCCCCTGTATCTCTCCTTCTCACCCCCCTTACCCTCCAAAGCCCCCCCCCCCCCCCCCCCCCACCTCTCTCTCTTTCAGTCCAGAAAAAAACGGCAAGGAGGCGCGACTCGCAGGGCCGCACATAGCTGATCAATATTCGATTTAGTTGCTAATTTAGGGCCTTTCTATAGCTGTCATCCCGTGATGTATGAGTCCTAACCCGAGGTCGCCGCGGAAAAGAAGAAGAAGAGAAAAAATAAGAAAAAAAAAATCAAACACCAGTCAACTTTTCACTTAACAATAGAGCGACTTGAATATTATTTATGGGCGAAAGACCCACTTTATGGGTGAATTGCTCCTATCGCTGGTAGGAATGATGAAGCGCCTTGTAAGTGCAAGCCACACAGGCTCTGACACCGGCGTAAACAGACGTGCACGCAGTAGAGGGGATAAAAAAATCATGCAACACACACGGGATGCACGCTGCTTTTAAAATAGGCGAAAAGGAGGGAAATATTCATATCAGCGCAAGTCAATATTTCAGTCATCAAAAGCGCATATTTGATTAATGACAATATGTGTCAGAAAACGGGATCCCTTGCATCCAAAAGTACCCACTCATGCACGCGCAGACGTGCACGACCGTATATATGCAGAAGACACAAAATATATCCTATTTGTCAAGCGGACTGATATCATGCATTATGGACCTAATTGTTTTAGCGCGCCCATCAAATTTGAATGATGCCGCTTTATTTTGCCACCTAATCTCTTCCCGATCGATCACTGTACTAAGGATGTTATCAATAATTTGGAAGCTTGATTAACTCCAACGTTTCCAAAACAATGCGAGCGCGTTCATCCTCTCCTGAATTTTTAATTAACGCTTGCTTAATTAGTTCAAGATCGTTTGAGAGCGAGATACTTTGTTTTAAAGAGGAGGATGGGGAGGGGGGAAGGAAATTAACATAAAAATCTCTGCTGATAAATTGATATATTATCAGGAAAGAAATGTTGTAGAAATTTCTAAGCGGAACGACTCATAAACAGACATCCATCAAGACAAGACAGTCTGAGACAATGTATAATTCTTTGGCAGTATAATTTAATTATTTAATGACTATACTATTCTTATTTCTTCAAATAATGAGGACATAAATTCGTTCTGCCTGAATCATCCAGAGACGATCAGAGCGATTTATAACATACGGCGTAAACAGGAAACCAATTTCCTCAGATGACAAACTATTCTAAGGAACAGTCAGCATGGATAGTTTGCACACTCTGAGGGCCTTAAACTGACTCAGCTCTGCTACAGCTTGTTTAACAATCAAAGGAATTATTACTTTTGAAGTAAAAAGTATGGAAAAGGAAATGTTAAAAGTCATCAAAGGCAATATGGGAATACTGATTGAAATTTCTAAGTATTTGTGCGGCAATTGATCCCTAAATGGAAGTAGTAGGGTGGCATGTAAACCACTGAATGAATAAAAGGCATTTTAATTAGAGTGATTAGTTAAGGAATCAATGAGCTGGCACTAGCAGAGCTCACATAGAGACCAGGGATCAGCTAATGGAGCAAGAGAACACTAAAGCAAGCGTTTACAACCCGGCTTTTACTTGTTTTTCTCCTCTTTTTTTGTCTGAATCTTGCAGGAATAACTTTCAGATTTCTGAAAGTTACTACTAAGTTTCAAAACAACTTCCAAAATAATACGGCAGTATTTATATGATGCAGATTATGGTCCATGCCCCTTGAACTTCATCATGTTAAAATTTTGTCATATTAAAATTCAAAACTATTTCTGAGAATTCTAAGCTTAGAAAGAGAATAATTGTGAGGCGGAAGGCAAACAGTATCTTTTTTTTAATTTTTATTTTGTTTACCAAAGTAAATCTGAAAAGTGCAGCCTGAATTTGTATACAACCCCCCTGAGCGATCAATGAAATTACACCTGCAAGTCTTTTGGTCTGTCATTACCTATTCTACCAATCAAAAGACTATGGTTTATAGCATTTGATCATCGCATAAATGTCCAAGCCTTACCACAGCTTCTTTATCAGTCTTAAGTCTGGGCTTTCACTGTTCCATATGAAATATCATATGCATATGCTTTTATCTAAATCATTGCATCATAGGTCTTGCTGTATAAAATTGGACCTCTGCACTTGATTCAAGTCTTTTGCTGCCTATTCTGAAAAAAATATTACCTGTACTTAACCATACTTAAGAATGGTTTATGCCGGCTTATTGATCAACAGCACATGCAAAGCATTCAATAAACTATCCTGCCTCCCAAAGCAAAAATTTCTACAATATAGTATTTGGAAATCAAAGATTATCTTCTCCAGTACATCCAATCCAAACCATGTCTGAGTCCAGCAAGATTGCATTACGCCATGCTGATAGAGTGTAACAAAGGCTCACTGTTTCAGAATGTCCTGAAGATGTTAGATTGTCATGTTGTTCCGACATCCGCTAGCCAAAGATCTGACACACATCTTTGAAGTGATGTTTGTTTAGGAAAAGCAACATACAGGAAAAGCAACATTCAGATACTGATGCTGTCACTAAGAGATTGCCCTTCTGACCTAAATATTCCCATATAAACCCTCTAACAGGTTTCTTCCACCATATATTTAGCTCCATCCATCTACCTGTCAAATTTGACTAGATTCCCCCTACCTGCTGAGGAAAAGAGTATACACAACATAATGCTGCCATCTCCATGTTTCTCCATGGGAATGGAATCTTGCAGAGTGGGAGGGATGTGTAGTTCTAGTTTTCTACTGCATTTAGTGTTTTGCAAATTGGTCAAAAAAGTTATGTTTTGGTATTACTTGACCAGGGCCCCTTCCGTCACACTTTCTTCCTCTCTGTTGCTTTATTTTTGTGCTTAGCCTGTCCACATTGTCAAAATGTCATTTTTAAAACTTTTTCATTGACAGCAGGAGATACTCACAAAACAGGTGACTCTTGAAGTATATTATTTGGATGGTATTTTATTTAGAGTTGCGAGAGCAAAGGGAGCTGAATGAAAAAAATGCATGCAGCATTACATAAAACTAAAATACATTAAAGTTTGTTGTCATTAAAATATAAGGCTATGACTCCTGCAAAATGAAGCTTTGGAATAAATATCTTCTGATTTTTCATACAGGTCATACTCTTGATCCAGTGCATTAAGGCGGGCCTTTTTGCATATAAACTATAGTATATGGAGAGTGGGAGTGTGTGTATTGGCTGCTGCCAGCTGCTATGCTGCCTCCAGCTTGTTTTGTTGAAAGTGAGAGTGTGATTTCCCCAGACCGTGCTCTCTGGGGACGCCTGGCTCCCCCCCGCCATCTTCCTGCAACCCCACCGGTTAAACGGACAGGTCATTGATACACAAACACACATATACACACACAAACACACACTCTCTGCCTGCCGTTCAATCTCCTCTACTAAGATGGGCCCCTACTGGCGCATAAAAGCCACATTTCCCTGGTCATTACTGGTGAGTCACAGCGAATATCTCACCTCACTGTATACACAATAATCAAATCAAACCTGGAATTACTATCATTAGAAATACTGCAGGAGGCAAATCATAAGGAAGCAACCCTGCGAGTAATAGCCCACGCTGCCAAACAGAGTTGTAATAGTTAATCTGATTCTACCCTTCAAAGCGCATAGTGTAATGAGCACCAGGCATTGTTTAAATGACTCAAATGAAATTGATGCCAATTCACCAAGCATGAATGACAGCTCATATGAAGATGTGCACTGGGAATGAAATATGAACAGCAAAGGAGAGGAAGGGGGAGGTTGATGTGTGTGTCAGGATGTGTGGATAATGTTGGTGCTGGTGGCCCCATGAATGTGGTGTTTAACAGTGGTATTAATAATTGCCATGATCTATGAGCTCGTCTGATGTCGGTGAGCCATTAGAGAGACAGTCTCTCTGTGTTCTCCACACCTCGTTTCCTCCCCCTCGCCTGTGTCAGACCCCTAGAATAATTGTGTGTTAATGGGTGAAGAGGCAAGGGGGGGATTAGAGCCAAGGGAAGGAGACGAGGGATTATAAAGGAGACAGGTCATTGTTAACAGAGGAGATGATTAGGTGTGATGACTTGACTCTTCTTGGCCAGAAACAGGAGATGTACGATAACAGAGCTCAATTGGTGTAAAGGAATTAGGAACAGACAAAGGAGATCATAAACACATAAAAGGTCATTCCTGTAGGAGAAGCCGAAACCATAAAGTATCCTAAAGCTGTTTAAAGGTCCTAATCTGGGTAGAATGAGCTGTGAGGGAAAGGAGGGAGTGGAGCACACTCTCTCCTGACCCCTCTCCAACTCACCTGCATCTACTTTCCCTCTTCCTCATTTCCTCTTCCCCTCCAAACCATTCTTCCCACCGATCCCACAAACAAAACAAAGTTGCCTGGCAATGACGGGACCCCTGAGGCCTTTGGCAAGCAAACGAGGAAGTCATACCCAGCTGAGAGGAAGAGGTAAGAAAGGAAATAAGGTTTAAAAAAAGCGAGAGAGAGAGAGAGAGAGAGAGAGAGAGAGAGAGAGAGAAGAGAGAAAGAGAGAAAGAGAGAGGGGGGTGAGGAGACTGGAGCGTTTCTAATTTAAATAAACCTTTCGGCAGAATGAAACTGGCAGCAAGCTTCCCCTTTGCTCACTTGAAGAAAAGGAAAAAGGGGGGAAGAAGGAGGTGGCAAAAGGAAAGCAGAGATGGAGAGATGGAGATAGAGATGTCTCCATGCAGGTTTGGATATCCGCATGGGAGAGTTAGAGGCCAGAGGACGGGGAATGGAGAAATATAGAGATTGAAGTGGAATAAGATGGGGACCTAGATAGAGGGGAAAAAGAGGGGGCACACATAATGGAGGGAAAACACTGACAAGATACACAGGTTAAGGGAGGGGAGAATAGGAAAGAGCTGTGAAAGTTAGGTAATGGAGAATTGTGTGTGTGTGTGTGAAGAGATGGGAGGTGCAATCCATCTGGTGTGAAGACTTCATCCATCCTCCCTGTGGAAACAAAGAAAAAAGAAAGAGAAAGAATGGACCATCTCTCAGCACTGGGTCCGATCAGTCTCATCCTATCAAAAGTTATCCAAAGTTTTTTGGATTGTTCCCAGTACCAATCTGCTCAGGCCTCCGCAGTCTTCTCCGTCACACTGTCTCCCCCTGTCTGTCCCTGTGGCTCGTCACAGCAGCAGCCTGCTCACTGGACTATGCACTTCTAATCGGCTACCATGAGGAGAGGATCTGCAGCAGCACAGGCTTTGCGACAAGAAGTCTCATCACTGATACACAATTAAGTCCTCTGCTGGTTATGTTGGAAGAGAATGGGTTGACTTCATGCAAAATGAGATATGGTAATATAACACAGATTAATAAATGCCTAGAAATAAAACAGGTAAAAAGAAATTCTGGTAACATTTTGGGTGAGTTTTTTCAGGACATATTTGACAAAGTTTAAAACTGTAACCATATAATGAATGGTATTATGTAATAACACAAGTCAATCATCAATTCATCATGTTTTTAGTCAAATCAATTAATTTTAATTTAACTATACAGTAAGCAGTTTACAATTAAAATGTTCAGAGAAATGAAATTGAAGCGGACTAAAATAATATTAATTAGATGAAAATAAAAAATAGATTTCAAAAATACCAAAGCAAACAAGGAATGAAAAACAGTTAAATAATATGTGCATATTCCTGGCAGCAGTTAATCAATAAAACAGCTGGAGGCAGAAAGCTTTACAGAAGTTTGTTGGTTCTACTTTTGAAGTACCAAAACTGTTTGTGTAAAAACAGCTCCTCTAAAAGATTGTGAGACATCTTTCAGCAGCAGCAGCAGCTCTGAATTAATTTAAGGGACTTTGAATTTAGCTTGGTTGTTGGTGCCAGACGGGTTGGTCTGAGTATTTCAAAAACTGCTTATCTACTGGGATTTTACCCACACAACTATCTCTACGGTTACAGATAATGGTCAGAAAAAGGGAAAATATCCAGTGAGCAGCAGTTCTGTGGGCAAAAATGCCTTGTTGTTGCCAGAAGGCAGAGGAGAATGGCCAGACTGGTTCGAGGTGATAGAAAGGCAACAGTAACTCAAATAACCACTCGTTACAACAAGGTATGCAAAAGAGCAATTCTGAACGCACAACAAGTCAAACCTTGAGGCAGATGGGCTACAGCAGTAGAAGATCACACTGGGTGCCACTCCTGTCAGCTAAGAACAGGAAACTGAGGCTATAATTTGAACAGACTCACCATAATTGGACAATAGAAGACTGGAGAAATGTTGCCTGGTCTGATGAGTCTCAATTTCTGCTGCGACATTCGGAAGGTAGGGTCAGAATTTGGCGTCAACAACATGAAAGCATGGATCCATCCTGCTTTTTATCAACGGTTCAGATTGGTGGTGGTGGTGTGGAACAGGAGATGCTAATCATGGATGTGCAACCGACAAATCTGCAACAACTGCATGATGCCATCAGGTCAATATGGACCAAAATCTTTGAGGACTGTGTCCAGTACCTTGCTGAATCTGTACTACGAAGGATTAAGGCAGTCCTGAAGGCAAAAGGGGGTCCAACCCGGTACAAGCAAGGTGTACCTAATAAAGTGGTTTGTGAGTTTAGACTGTGAGGTCAGTGAGTTTTGTGGTTCCCTTGAGGAGATAAGAGAACCAACTAGAAGTGAGGTCTTCTTTTAAGCACTATTCAAGGATTAATTGTAGAGAAGCCAGATAGCCATAGCAGTCAGCTTGAATTTTGTAGAAACACACATTAGAACTTGTCACCCCTGTAGAAAAACAATTCTCTGGTTTAAATTAAAAAAAAATGTTTTACTTTTTTGACTGGAGTCCAGGTAGAAAACAATGACTTTTTTTTTCTCTCCTGGAGAAAAATAGTCATTGCTCAACATTTGATTAGCAATGTTTCTTCTGTGAAGCATGCAGTGTGAGCATCATGTTGTTGGCACGTTTTTCTTCTGCAAGAACTGGCCAACTACACTGAGTGCAATATTATATCAACCCAAAATTTCAGAAATTCTTCAAGAAGACCAGACTGAGAGTGCTCTGAAGCTCAGATTTCAGTACACCATTGACCTCATAGTCAAGAAGAAAGAAGTGGCTTCTTCAGCAGTCGGTTAATTAGTGGCTGAGCTAAAACATGGAGTAAATTCCAGTTAGTCATCTCTAGAAAAAAAGAAGAAATTTGTATTTAACCATGCTATCCATCCAGCCTAAATGAAAGAAACCTGGAGAAATATGGGAAAAATACCTCAAAGCAGGAGGGCCAAGTTTATAGAGAAATAACTAAGAAGCCCCAAGGCTGCCATTGCTATCAAAGGTACTTCAACAAAATATTTAGGAAAGGCTGTGAATATTTATTAGGGGTGTGCAAAGCAGCCAGTATTTGTATCTGTAGTCGTTGAGGCAGGAAAAGTATTTGTGTTTGTATTTTGTGTTTGTATTCGAATTAAAATTCAAAACAGGAGTAAAAATGTTTTTTCCGCATTTCACTTCTAATTTTTGGTGTATTTAATGATCTATTATAATAATTATGGATATGCAATAGTGGCAGATGGTTTTTCATAAACCCAACAATGCACAGTTAACAGGAATGTAACTGAAAAGAAACCAACAGGGGCAGAACATGGCTTTAAAGATTGTTTGCTGGTTGTGGTGGGCTTGGCAGACAATACCAGGAGATTATGCTTTAAATGCATGTTATTATGCATAGCTGATGTTGACATGTGTTAGATATTTCTGCCTCTGCTGAGCCGACTTTTGCACACATTACATATAACTTTTGTTTTATCTGCCACACTGACTGTAAAATGCTTCCAAACAGGACTTGAATTTTTTTTTTTTGGTAGATGGAGGACCAAGAGATGGCTCAGCAGCAGGCACACTCTTTCTATTTGGGTACCCAAATCCACGCAGAGAGTTTCAGCTGAGTGACGGGAAGCTATGCTAAGGTTAACTAGCCTACATCTTGATGTCTGCGAAACAAAGAATGGCTTAAACGTAGCAAATAACTCCCACAAATATACACAATTCAACACAACTACACAAGCCATGTTTTAACCTTTTTAACAGAGCGTTAATGTTACTCTGTCAACAGCCTATTGTCTAAATTACGGAGCTACGTAAACAGAGCAAACATAAGAGTACCCAACTGCAGATGTTAATACTAATGCAGCGTAATGGAATAATCTCCCAATGAAACTTCACTTTCCAAAAGTTATAAACTGCCTCCAGAACCCAGTTAAGTTACAAAAATCTATTCAACAAGAATAGCCATGCAGTAAAGTGTAAAATATCCAGAAATGAGTGTTGACTCAGGACTTTTGCACAGCTGCTTTAAAGGAGAAAAAGGTCTACACTTCTAAGCATCAATTTCTTATTTATGATTTTCCAAGTGTTGCCTGAAGGTCATATGGAGCCATTTATATTTTCCACAACATCACTTATCATAATCTTTGATTAAGTAGCATGCTCATATGCATATAGACCGGCTATTACGAGTTTATTTCAGAGTCAACCAAAGAGTCAGGGCTCGACATGAATGTTGACAATAGATGACAGGATGCGATTACACAGTCTCCGGATTAAAGGTGTGTGTGTGCGTGAAGGCTTGACACGCATTCTGTGTACAGGCCCACAGGTAGGAGCAAAGTCTATAGGATGGATGGAGAGACAGGAGGGAAAGAGAGACTCCCCAAACCCCCTCCTTCAAACATACACGCTGAGAACTGGCTCCCGCTCCGGCTTCGCTGGAGTGGAGAACCATAAATCTTCATATAGCGGCTGTTTTGATTAATGCAGCCGAGTCGAGCTAGGGGGCTGGACCTATCCCATTACGGCCTAATGGAAGATGGAGCGGCGCTGTCTCCACCACTAGGCCCCTGTCATTTGTTCCACTTTGCAGTCCATTTGGCCGAGAGACTACAAGCCACTCCATCAAAAATATTTTCAGAGTTAATTTCCGCCCGCTTAATTCGCCTTGATTCGGATTGCGTATCGAATGGCAGGATCGATTTTCGCCTGGCGTCTAAATTAAATAAAAGAGAGGGGGGTATACTTTAAGTCTGTTTTTTCTTTCTTTTCTCTTTTCCATTCCATTTTTCCACCTCTTTTCCTGCCATCCTTTACCCTGGGCCCCTCATCCTTCTTCTTACGATGCATCTCATTTCCTTCTTTCTCTCAGATTCTGACAAACCCACGTTTGAGGAGAAGGAGGCACAGATCTGTCTGTGATGCTAGTGATGAAGGAGCACAAACTGAAAGACGAGTTTGCAAATTTTCCATACAAAGGAAATACATTTTATGGTTTAAAGGAGATAGACAAAAATAACTCCTTCATCAAAACAAAGAAATGTCATCTCTGGAAGAAGATTTGGAAAACACAGTGAAGAAGAATTGGACAGGCCTGCATGGGAAAAGTGGGGTAAATTAGGGGCATCGGGGTATAGAGGGGGTGAAAAATAATAGGGGGGCAAAGTATCAAAAAAGAAATGAAAAGAGGCAAAAAGCACAGTGACAAATTGGTCGAGTGTGTCGCGAATTCCCTTTTAGATTTAAAGCCGCGTGTAGCCTATCGTCATATCTTTCCAGAGTAATTTATTTTCTCATTTCTCTCCCTCTCCCCTCACTACCCTTCTCCCTCTCTGTGTGAATTTATCTGGTAGTCACGTGGACTGAGAAGGTGGGGGGAAAAAGTCAATAAAAGTCTCTGGCGACAACTGTTTCCCCCACCAGCCTCTCGTCTCCTTCTTGCATTATCCCTCTTGTTTTGCTTTCTATTTGCTTATTCAATGAAGCTGCCTCGCTCCTCCCCATTTCCTCCTTCTTCGGCTACGTTTCCTGTGTCAGATCCTCTCTCGTATCATAAGACTACGAGCCTGTACCTGTTCCTCTCCGGGGAGGCCTATTGATTTTATTCTCCCACTAACAGCAAGCCCCGCACTTTGAAATTACAAAATCAGGAAGCTGTTGGATCCAACTCTTGTATCCATCTATGAAATGTTCCGATAAGTGTAGAAATATTCACAGAGGGTTACAGGCTGAAAAATGAAGGGCCATCGATGTATAGCTTGAAAAAATGTAACCGTGATATAATATAAAAAGTAATTAAAGTGAGATCATTTGCTTTGGTTATACTGGGGAATAAAGGATTTGGCAGCCACTGTTTGTGGAAATTGTCCCTCTTAAAAATCATCAGAACACCTCCAATGTGAGAGAGAGAATGTAAAAAATGTTTTAGGGTAATAACATTGTATACTTAAATATTTTTTTGTATAATGATGAAGAAAATAAGTATTTAGTAAATAACAAGCGATCAATCCATTGTAATGTTACCTTTGTTGGCAATGACAGGAGTCAAACATTTTCTGTTGGTCTTCACCAGGTCTGCACCAGAGGGTGACAATTTTTTGGGATTCCCACGGGTCACGTGATTCCTGCAGGATTCCCGTGGCACGGGAGTCAATTTCCCTATTGGTAACGTGATCGGGACGGGACAGGAGATAATCCACGGGATCGGACGGAAAACCGGAAATTATAAAAACATTTTTACATTTATCTTGTCACATATCCGGGAATAAGCTTTAAAAAATGACGCTGCGATGCGGTACCAATGTGTGTGATTATTAACAAATAAATAATGCAAAACGCAATTCCATCGGGTCTACTACACTGCACGCACCAAAACTGAAACTGCTACGTTGTTGCTACACCACCTGGATAAACTGGTAGGCATATGATATCTGACTGAAAATGCGTGTATCTTAATAGTTTGGTAGTCAGACGAATCGAGTCCATTCATGACGTGGTAAGGTGGCAAAACAATGAGAATGCAGGATATGGTTAATCTTTGATACTGTGCTACACTATGGTTTAAAAGGGGGCGGGGGGAGCGAGCGCCATAGGAGGTAAATTACTAATCCACGGGATTCGGGTCGGGACGGGAGTCTTTGTCTCTGGATTTTTTCGGGACAAGATTTTTTGGGGGGGGCTGTCACGTGATCGGGACATGATGGGAGTATTTTTTTGGGATCGGGACGGGAGCGACAATTGATTCCCGTGTCACCCTCTAGTCTGCACATACTGTAGCTGATAATGTGACCCATTCTTCCACATACTGTAGATCTTCTCTGGAATTGGGTTGTTTTGGAGCTGTCGCTGGGCAACATGGACTTTCAACTCCCTACACAGATTCTCTCAATTGGATTGATGTTTGGAGACCGTTATGTCACTCCAGAACCGTGAAATGCTTTTTACACAGCTACGCCTTCGATGCCAAGGTGATGTGTTTGGGATCATTATCATGCTGGAAGACACAGCATTGCTTCATGTTCAGTGCTCTCACTGATCGAATGAGGTTTTTGCCCAAAATCTCATGAAACACAAGCTCAATTATAATTTCCTTAATAAGGATCATTCATCCTGTCTCCTTTGCAGAACAGCAGCCCCAAAGTATAATGTTTCCATCCCTAGAATTCACAGTGGGTATGGTGTTCTTGGGATGCAATACAGTATCGTTCCCCCTCCAACATCAGTGAATGACATTCATACCAAAAATTTATATTTTGGTCTCATCTGACCACATCTCCCAATCCTCCTCCTGGATCATCCAGAGGGTCTCTGGCAGACTTTAAATAGGCCTGGGCATGTGCTGGTTGAGCAGGGAGACCTTTGGAACTCAGTAAGAGGTCAATCTATGATGCCTTTGTAGTAGTAACCTTTACTACTGTATTTCACTGCTCTCTTCAGGTCATTGACTAGTTTCCCCTGTGTAGGTCTGGGTTGTTTCCTCAACTTTCTCAAGATCATCTGTACCATACAAAGTGAGATCTTAGATGGAACCCCAGACAAGAGAGATTGTCAGTGATCTTGCATTT
The DNA here is from genome assembly GCA_028564705.1 of Apricaphanius iberus. Classification (NCBI taxonomy): domain Eukaryota; kingdom Metazoa; phylum Chordata; class Actinopteri; order Cyprinodontiformes; family Aphaniidae; genus Apricaphanius; species Apricaphanius iberus. The sequence goes on from JAPXFQ010002254.1 coordinate 991,000, forward strand.
ATTCTAATTTCTAATAATTGCTCCAACAGTTGATATCTTCTCACCAAACTACTTAGCTATTGCAGATTGGCTCTTCCCAGTCTCGTGTAAGTGTACAATTTTGTCCTTAGACAGCTCTCTGGTGTTGCGCATGGTGGGGTTTGGAGTCTGACTGGTTAAAGGTGTGAACAGTTGTCTTTTATTCAGATAAAAAGTTTGAATAGGAACCATTAATAGAGGTAATGACTGGAGAACAAATTATCTTCTTAAACCTGCCGCACACAAGCGCAATCTGCTGAACTAATAGTCAATAGAGGCTGTTTTCTCAGCAGATAGCTTGCTGTGTGCGCCTAATTTTTGGTGAGTTTTCAGCCTCATGAGGCAAAAATCAAACAGGTTTGATATTTTTTGCCTCGCAAGGCAAAAAAATCACTGCGTGAACTCTCTGTGAGCTGTCTGCTGAGCCCAAATGTTCAAGCGACCAATCAAAACGCGGTCTCTTATCACACGATTCCAAGATGCCAGCCCACGGAGAAGATTACATTTTATAAGATAAAGACGCATGGAACTTTCACCAGACAATATCTGGTTTATATGATGCCCCGTGAACCAAATGTGTAGCAGCATTTCCTTAATTACCATCTCGGCCTCCTTTTCATTCATTTTTCTTAGGTAAGGGATGGGGGCTGCCGTCTTGGAATCATGTGATCGTAGACCGCATTTTGATTAGTCGCCTTAATATTAGGGCTCAGCACACAGCTCACAGAGAGCGCACACTGCAAGTTTTTTTTTCCCCCTCGCCAGGTGAAAAATATCAAACCTGTTTGATTTTCACCTCAGCACCTCATGAGGCTGAAGCTCACCAAAAATTAGGCTCACACAGTGAGCTATCTACTAAGCAAACGGCCTCGAATGACTATTGGCTCAGCAGACTGCTCTTGTATGTAGCAGACTGTAAAATAGTAACAGATCTGTGATGGCAAGAATGATACATTTCTCCATAGGTTCCAAATACTTAATATATTACTTTAAAAAATACAATGTAATTTCCTGGATTTTATAAAAATATTTTATCTCTTGCAGTTGAAGTGGTAACTATGGTGAGAATAACATACCTCATCTTTTTTTTTTTAATGGGACAGCTCGCAAAATAAGTGGCAGCCAAATACTTTTTTTGCCCAGCTAAATGTTAAACTTCTTTAGGATCAGCAGTTCACTAGCCAGGACCACGCCACAGATTGAATAAACAATTCAGAGGCAAGAATGAAGCTACAAGTTCAGAATTTAAACAGTTTATTGAAGGCATGGAGGAAGACTCAGTATGGGGGTGCAGTCTTCAGGAAAAAACGTCTTTCCAAGCCGGGTCGGCAGGACCCAGAGAGAGAGAGAAGGCGGCTTGGCAGGACCAGGCAACCTAGAGGGATGGGAAGGGAGGGGTAAAATACACGAAGGAGACAGAAGAGAAGTGAGAGGCAGACAGGGTTTATATGTGTATCACAGCGTGATTGGGAAGGTGAGAGAGGCCGGTACCAGGGGAGGCAAGTTTAGGGCTGATTAGGACGTGCGAATGAGGCGTCTCTTAGGCTCCTGAACCGAAGTTAACTTTGTTAACTACATTTTTGGTATTGAAACTTTCCCTTTGGGAAAGTTCTATTCTCCTATGCAGGAAATTGATTCCAGTCTTGAGTTGTTTTATCACAAATTGTTTAAAGACATAGTAATCTTAATTAGGGATGCACCAATAGAGATACTGGTATCGGGTATCAGGGCCAATACTGTTCTAAAATACCCGAATCGGTATCTGTTAGGTTCTGAACTTAAATGTGGAAACTACAATATTTTCACAGAAATATGTTTTTCACTTGAAATTTAATTTTTGTGTTCATTTTGACAGGTTTGGTTTTCTAGACTCCATGAAAGTACACCAACACACAGCAGGTAGTTTTAAAACAAGTTTTATTCAACTCTATTTTCAGGTCGTCTTGGGACAACCAGGAAGTTGGAACCGGAAGCCAGGAACTCAGGACTGCAGAAAAGTATAATTAGAATAGTTTTTTAGGAAAAAGTAATATTGTGGCGTGAATATTCTTACAGGTATGGCTGGATCGTGGAGCCGTAGGTAAGAGGATTTCAGTAAGCTGAATGTTTCTGTGAATGGACGCTGAGGCCAAGGGATTCTGATCCAGAGGAACCAAGAGTCGAGGAAAGATAAAAGAAGGTGGTCTGTGAGGAGATTATGCAAGGTAAGGATTCCAACAGCACGAACAAAGATCTTTCTTACTTGATCTGCTGGAGGATCGGCCTTGTACCGCGGAAGTTGCGAGAACAAACTGGCGTCAGCATGCGGTCATCGGTCATCGCTCCCCTATTAAGCTGGAGGTAATGAGCTCCGATGAGCTGCACCTGCCACTCCTGCCTGCCATGCCCCTGTAGAGAAAGGTGAGAGAGGCACCGCAACAGACAGCTACAGAATCCTAACCCTTTTTATTTACATTTTATTTTTCACCTAATTCACCATCATTTATTGTAACAAGCAGAAAAGAACATACAACCTGTCTTTTCAATTCATTGCATTTTTTTTTTTTGTCAGGCAGACGTATCTGAATTGGAACTCGGTATCTGCAAGTACTCAGATCCAAGTATCAGTATCATATCGGTTTGAAAAAGGTTGTATTGTTTCATCCCTAATCTCAATGTGTGTAAAGATCTGAATTTGTAAAAGGTAAAACCTTTCTAAAAAATCATTTTGTCATTTAGCATCAAGAAAAGAAAAATCTTAAACAACCTACAACAAAAAGAGAACTGCTTAAAAAGGGATGAAGGAGTGAGCAGATGACAGAGATGCCTGAGGAATAATTAGTGGAAGCAGTTGCAGGTGAGAGGGAGAGAACAGGTGGAAAAAAATATGGGCTTGTGGAGCATAACAGCAGGGAGAATATAGGAGAAAGCAAATTAATGAAAGAAGGGAAAACTAGACAGAGGAGCAATCCTAAATAAGAAGAACAAGGACCAACTTAGAAGTAACTAAAGATATCTAAGAACATGAGAATACCAGAATTTAGGGAAAGCTCAAATGAGTTTTGGTGAAAAGAGAGGAGGAAACAGAACAGAACCATCTGATGAAAGAAATTAAGTCAAACACAACTAACAAGGAAGGCAGATGAAATAAGGAAACTCAAATAAAGGGTTTAAAAAACTAAAACAATGCAATAGAAAGATGAAAATATCTAGGGACAAGGAATGAAAATATAGAAGGAAAATAGAGCCAAAAATAACACTAAAATCCTTAAGTAAAAGATCACTGAAGTGAACACCCAGAGATAAGCTAAAATAAAGTAAATTGAACAATGAAATGAAATAAATGAAAAACAGACACCTAACATCACAACAGTGGGACAGTGAGTAAAAACAATGATAATCAGATTTTCTACAGTGTATTTAATATTTTATTCAAGCTGCCTTGTTGGCAGTATTTTTAAATATTGTAAAGTACATTTACTGTACATTCAGTGCATCCGATACCAAGGTCTGTCTTCAAAGACAAACTTAAAATTATTTTCAAACTAATATGTGTTTTTCTGACTTCTGTGTCAACGATGAGCTGAAAGGGTTGATAAAGTAAGAAGTTGTTGCATTTTGGGAGCCCTCGAGGGAGGTGGGCTCACACTACCACAGCAAACGACTGATGACCGATGCACCCAATATGAGTTGTTCACTCAGCCCCTGAAACACCAGTGCCTCCATTTCAGTCACCACATCTGTTATTGTCTGATTCTTAAGAAAAAAGTGGCTGAGCGGAGGATAATGAAATCAAAGTCCAACACACACAGAGTCAACAAGCCCTTGGTAAGAAGCTCACTGTGTCAATATTAATCTCCTGGACAGAAAGTCGAAATATAGCGTCTGTCACACATCATCTTCTCTCTCTCCTGTCTTTCTCTGGAGAAGAAAAAAAAGATGAAGAGGAGCTGGTACGGGGCAGAGTGAAAACAGGCAATTCACATTACAGTATAAACTGTGGGATATTTAAAAAGTTAATCAACTTTTGTCAGTAATAGTTAGTACAAAAAAGATGCAGAAAGTTACTAAAAATCAACAATAGGGAATTAGGAGGATTCTTTTATCAAATCACTGAAGGTCTGAAAATCTTTAGTCTGCCCACCATATTTGTCATTACATACATAAATGACTGCACACTCAACAAAAGAAAATGTATATAATTATTGATTGAAAATTGGACCAGAAGTGCTTGATATTTGTTTTCTGTGTATCAGTTTTTGAAAAAAAGTAAGACAGTGACATGAATCATATTTTTGGTTCTGAAACCATTTGATAGGACCAAAATGGGAAGACCATTTCAATTGTCAAGTATTTTAATCAAGATAATTTTTGTGTTTTTGTCTGTTGTCACCTTTTCATCTGCTTTTGGCTGATAGAAAAAGTGTACTCTCTTAAAGGGATGCACCGCTCAGGCTTTTGACAGATAATACCATTTTTTTACTCAAACCTTAACTGCTGTTCTCTGTTTTCTTTTTTGGGTGATTACTATTTTGTTTTGTAAAACCCATAATCTAGACAAAATCTTTTGTACAAATTTTAATATCACTAAACAAATAAATACATCAAGCATTGACATTCAATGACAAAAAATTTCTTAAAGTTCTTTGAGGGCGGGAATTCGTTGGAATCTAACAAAAAAGGAAGGAATTGAATGATGACCTTACCCATTATTAGATTTCTATTAGACTGAAAACAAAGTAAAAGAGAGTTCTCTGGATTGATGCGTTTGCAGAGCTTTCAGTCGTGATGCATTGAGTAACAGGGAAAAGGAACTCAAATATTGACATTCTTAATCTTCCAATCACTGAGCAAATATAGAATTGATAAGTTTCGATCACTGGCCGATTGATTGGTGCATCTGTATTGAAATGCTTTTCAAGAGTAAGTTGTATAGTGTTTACAATGATATTTAGAACATTATTGTAATGTTGTTGTGTCCTGTCCAGTGAGTGAAATCTAATTAATTTCTTGCTAATTAATTTCAACTTATACCTTTCTTGAAGAGACTAAAGGCACTAGACTTTATTAACTAAACATAACTAAGACAAAAATAACAGATATAAAAAATAGGATTACCTCAAAAATAAAATTTCAAGTGAAAAAAAGTATGTTTTTATGTGAGTTTATGCAGATTTTCCACATTTTGAGTATTGTTTCATGGTATTGGTTAAGTTTATCCGGTATGATACATGTACTTTAGATGGTATCTGGGCCGATACAAATGTCGGTGTCGGTGTATCCACAGTCTTGATTCATTAATATCTTAATCCGACAACATTTTTGGTTGTATTGGAAATAACTAAATAAATGCATACTTCAAACTATTTTTTACTGAATTAGATGCTTTAAACATTAATTGGGTATTAATTGAACCAGTCATATGCCTTATAATATTGTAAATCAGCACTGTAGAAATAGGCATAAATATACTGAATTGAAGCTAACCATGCCTATAAAAATGCTACATACTGCTCTGTGCTGTATGTTTTAAGTTTAAAGCAACATGTTCCAAAACACTTATGGGTTTTATTTCTTCTAATTGGAGTAGAATGGCTTTGTTTGGTTTAGATTTTTGCTCTTTCTCTTCACTGAAAAAAAAATCAAAATTACTGTCAGTTCTGTCACTTCTTGTTTTCAGGGATAGGGGGTTCAAAGGAACATAACACATGAAAAAAAATGAAGAAAAAAATGCACCCTGATGGAAGTAGTTGTTTCGAAGACAGAACTGGAGGAATAAGAAGATTCTCTGTATGTATATATTAAACTGTATGTCCCAAACCTTTATGTGATTGTTTTTTTAACTCATATAAAGTAAATAGGAGGGCATATTGTTAGTCTGTTATTTTATTGCACTGAACTGGAAAGGTTTCTCATTTTGGAGTGAATTGAATATGGAAAATATCCTCCGGATCCCTAATAGTAATAAAAAAAAAACTGTTTTACTAAAATCTTTTTAACTGATTGGTGCATTACTAAACCATGTTTTTGAAAGTTTTTTTGTTTTAGATGGTTATTACATTTCCCAAAATGTGTTTATTTTGAAAAGTAAATGTAAATTTCTGAGGGGAAAATTAGCTTTTGGTTAAATAAAAAAACTCCACCTGAATACCATATCCCTTCAAGTGCTTTCTTTCCTAACCTTAATTTTACCAGGAAAAAATAATCACATTGATATTAAAATCCCTTTTACAAGTGAGTCCTAACAAAGACAGCGGCTTAAAACAGCTCCAGAACTACATATTCAAGGTCAAAATAAGAGAGGTGACACATAAGAGCGAGCCACTCAGGCCGCAGGGCTGCAAAACTATTACTGCTGCTGAAACAAGATGCTTAAGGCCTGTGATCACAACACAAGTTCCCTTGGTGATGAGTTATAAAATGTCCCTCCCTATATATCATCAGTTGTCCAGTGTTCTGAGATTTTTCTTCCTCAAGCACATCCACCGTACGTTATATATATCCTTCAGTCATCCAAGACTTGCTGCCTCCTTTTTTCAGCCTGTTATTTCTTCTTCCCACTCCTCTTACCGACAACACTTTCCCTTCTTCCATCCTCTTTCCATCTGCTTCCTAAATTCCTCCCACCTTTCCTCTACAAGCCTCTCTCTCTCACACTCTCTTCGTCTTTTGGACATTTCTCTTAGTCTTTTCTGTGTGCCTCTCCATTCTCAGTTCCCCCTCTTTCCCCTGTGATGAATGAGTCTGTCTACTGGTTGCAGTTCATATTTACTGAGCAGGGGAGCACACACTGTCAGTCTCTCTTGCCCTCCACATCTCTATCCCTCCACTAAAGAGACAGAGAGAGCAAGAGGTTACTGTGGGATAAGAGGAGGAGGGAGGCCGCAGTCACCAAGATTTTCAGCTGGCTCAGATGGGAAAAAAGTCGAGACCAGTTTAGTTCGTCTGAGTTGGCTAAAGGAGAGAGAGAAATCTTCCGCACCTCTTCACCAGCCTGTCAATGCAATGATACTAATAGTGGAATAAACAGCTCCTTTTTCTCCTTCTATGTGCAACGTCTGCCGTCAACTCTTAAGCACTCAGTGCAGCACAATTTAGCTGCATTTTGTCTCTCCATCCTTTGTCAGAGCTGTGCTTTTAGGCACATTTGGACTTGAAAGGAAGCAGAGTAAGCTACAGCTTTACTAAAGGGCCGTCCCAAAGAAAAAAAAAGAAAAAACAGTTTTATCTACGCCCACTCGCACCAGTGTGCTGTGGCAAGTCAAACCGCACGTATTGACCCGTGTGCTGACCCCCCCTCTCCCACGAATGAGAGGAGTGGATGTGGGACCTGCCGGAGCCCAAAGGGACAGTGCATGAGCCCCGCAGAGCCACTGTCTCTTCCCACACACTGACCTCCGAGGCCAGCTAACACCAAAATCACTGTAGTGTGACGACACCGGTGACACCCAGGGCCAAGCGTGCACAATGGGTTCCACTGCCAAATTGGCAAAATATAAACAGTAAATACAAGGAAAATTGGATGGCTTGAATTACATTACAAGAACAAAATCCCCTCAACTGGACTTTTATAAGATTTGATCATTTAATTCTCAACCTGCAACCTAAAATGCCACCAAGCGTCTGTGAAATGCAGCAAATATAATATTGTTTTCTTTTCTTTTGCTGCTTTAAGATGAGGAAGGATAAGTAAATGTTATGTTGATTTGCTGAGGATTTGTGGTAGAGCCTTAGCCACCATCCACATATTGTAAGCAAGCATGTGTTTTACTCTAAGAAGACAAATGAAAGCGAATAGCAGGGGTTTCAGAGCAGGATGGGAAAAAGAGTGGAACACCAAAAAGGAGGGAAGGAAAACATCACACCGTAATCATCTGATTATTAGGGAAAATTGGACTCAGCTATTCCCTCATATCCAACGAAAATTGGATATGAGGGAAGATTTTCTTAGGAGCACAGAAAATGTGAAAACAATGGCCGATATCAAAACGGATGGAAACAAATGTAGGGCCCTGCGGATAAATAAAACGGTGTGAAACATCCTAAAAGCTGACAAATGAGAGGGTCAGAGGTCCCACACTGGATGCACTATTACAGCCAGAGGAGCACTATTTATGAGGGGACATGAAAATATTTTCCACATGCAGTGCTCTCTGCAGGCTATTTTATTCCATAGGTCTAACTTTGGAGAGAGATATGTTTCCTGAGGTTTACTATTCCCTGAAGCATCACTTCCACAGCTATCCATTTCCCCCTGGTGCCACAAGAGAGGAACTACTGCCTTTTGAATCACCCCGCTTTTATCACAGAGATTTGTTACACAAAAAGTAATTCCTCTTGTTCATTTTTGTTTGCAGATAAATAACATTATAAATTAAAGAATGTATTTAACATAAGCTAAAACAAATAAAAATATGATTTGTATAACAGAAATTCATCCAACTGAAAACCAGGTTAATGTACTGCAAAGTTCACCCTCAATACTCAATTCCTCATAAATTACTGCATTAGTCAGGGGAGTGGCATCTTCGATCAGCCTGTCTCTGCTGAGGTGTTAAGTAAACCAAAGTTGTGTTAATAACGGCCTTCATTTATCTGCATTGTTGGGTCTGGTGACTCTTATCCTCCCCTTGTTAATACTCAGGAAGTCTTCTGAAGTTATCAGGTCAGTTGAGCTTGATGGCCAATCAAACACAGAGATGTTGTGGTCATCAAAGCAGGTTTTGGTACTTTCGGTAGTGTGGGATGGCCATTTGCTAATGCAAAAGGCAAGAAATCCATTAAAATGTCCTTATGGATGGCTGCACTGACTTTGGAATTGATAAAACCCAGTGGACTAACAGCAGAAGTTCTCCTGACTCTCCAAATTATTCCTGACTGTGAAAACTTCAGATTGTACCTGAAGAAACATGGATTATCTGACTCTCCAGTTTCCAACCTGACTTTGAGGCATTAATCTGAAAAAAGCCTACATTTATTTTCATTTGAAAAGAGGACTTTGGACAACATAACAGCCGTTCAATCACTTTTCCCTTTAGCCCACAAAATGTCCTCTGTTATATTCTTATTTTCTAAGAAGCTGACTTGTGTTTTCTTTAGCTATAATTTAAAATAATCACAGTGAACAGAAATTAATTCTCTAAATACCTCTCTCTTTGTGTATTGAATCTAAACATATAAAAGTAAAGACATCTGTGCCTGGTTGATTCTAGCTTGTTTAAACAATTTATTTTATTGGCAATAAATCTTGTTTATTTTATTTTCAATGACTCAACACGCATAAAGAAATCAATTTGTAGGCTGAGAAATAGAGCTGAGTATGTGACTGTGACAATGAAAAACTTGCAGAATCTTCTCTGCAAATGACAAATAGCTTTAGGTAGAGGAAGTGTGGAGAGTAGCACAGAACCTTCCTTACTGGAAAAACAAACCTTGGGATCATTGGAAGCAACTTGAACGCAGAGTGAAATCAAAAGAAGATTCTGCAACAAGGGCGAATCCCATATTAGGTTTTATCAGGGACCACCTACAGAATCTACCAGTGGAAAGGATGCAATTGATGCTGTCCCGTTGTCCTCCCAACCCCACTGAATAGTTGGTATTGATCATTATTGGTAGGGCGCTAGTCGTAGATGGACCAAAATATATGCACTGGCTTACATTTGATACAGAAAAATATAATGTATTCCTTTAGCAGTGTGTGACTAAGCTAGTGATCAGCATGAAGAGGAAGTACCAGTCTGTTCTTGTTGTGTATGTGTATCTCACACACTACTGAAGCCCCTGTTTGTTAAACCAATAACTTGTTAAATAGCAAATTTGTGTTGTTTCTTAAAATTTCAATCATACAATCCAATAAAAACAACAACAAAAAAACAAGAGAAAATAGCAGCATAAGCCATTTGGTGTTGGCAGACAGCATTCAATAAGTTCTCCATAGACTCAGCTCTGCCGCAGAAGACACATGCAGTTGCCTTCCAAATATGGCACCATTTAAAGGACATAAACAGGCTTTTCAATGGGACAAGATTTATTGCCAAAAAACATTGCTGCTACCAATATAATTAACCAAATGCACATTTCATTACTGTTTGTGCTAAGTTTATGTATGAGTTTCGCTTTTTGAATTGAATTACCTAATTAAATAAACTTTTAACGATGCTCCAATCTACAGAGATGCTGCTGTTTTTACCAGAAATCCTTCTCTGCCACCCTGCATTGGTTTGTGAGCCACAGCACTCTCCCAACCTCCTCATCACTGGATCATATTTGTCCATCTGCCTGCCACGCCGCAGAAACGCTCCAAAACTGGCTTCTGAGCAATCCATCTCAATTTTCCAAATCTATTAACTTTCTTTGTGTGGCCTGCCTCTCCCTGAGCCCGATCTTTAAAAACCGTGGTTGTTCAACAATTATGATAACTGCAACGGGGGGAATTAGAGAATCCACCCATTCATCTCTCCGCCCCTCCTCCCAGCACAGACATGACGCGGCTAAATGAAAAATGGACACACTTTAAGAAGTATTGATTCCAGCTTTAAACAAAGGTACAGTCAATATTATTTACTCCTAAATATATCTTTGTTATCTGTGCTGGAGTCGTAGTTACTGCTCTGTAGCTGTAATTGCGGACATAAAAATAATAGAGCAATTCCCACTGAATTGACTGAGACAGATTTGGTCGCAGGCCTTGTCCAAGTGATGCATATCCTGTGTGTATCAGAACGTCAGTAAGGTTTTCCAATGATTATTGACCAATGAGGCAGGTGTATATTCCGATCCAAACAGGGAGGAAAATGTGAAAGATGTAATGAATAAAAAAGTAACAAAAAGCATTTCAAAATTGATTAAAACCACTAAATCAACAATGAATTGTCCCCCTTCTTGTTTCCCATGTATTGTTTTCAGATTGAGTTTCCATCTAAACAGAGTGTGGGAAAGTGTTTCATCTAAAATTCAATAAACCCTCCAGAGTTTCTTTAGTTGTGTGGAAAACATCATTTGTTCATAAATTTCAAACAGATTCAATGTACCTTTATGTGCATGTTTGAAAGCTGAAGTTTAAATGTCCAATCTCAGCCTCCCTTTCATCTTTTTACAATAATAGCTGACAAAAGAAATGAAGAACAAATTATATTGTCAATTTTCACAATATATTCCAAAGTAAAAATGGGAAAATGCTCCACACCTATAGATTTTCATAGAAACCAGTTTACAATGAACAAGTTATAGCATATTTAAAACAACATGTTCTCATTCTAGCTTCTCAGCACAGTTTTGGAGCATATTTACAAAATTGTGTAAAAACATTACATTTTATGAAGCACAATTATAACTGAATTTTGTTATGTTTGTTTTAAAAAACGACAGACACCTAACATCATAAACATTGTTTTGCAGGACGTCCAACATCTCCACTAAAATATATGAAGCTGAAGCATTTTAATGTATACTTTGGCCCTTTAAACTGCTTTGGAGCTTTTATTTAGGCATCCATGATTTCCTGAGTAGATAGGAGTAGAAATGTGAAATTATAGACTGATTTTTCTAATCACTCTTTACAACAAGAAATAAAATAGAGCATGACATTCCAGTGAGGTTTTCATCAATTGAAATGGCTGCCTAAAGTCGCTCATATCTTCCGTCTGAGTGACTATTGAAAAGTTTAATTCAAGGAACTGAGGACGGACTTTTTATTCCATCACCAAATAGTGAGGAAAATTTTAATGGAGGTAACAAGAAGAAGATTTGGGGTCATTCTTGTGTTCTGTTGGTGTTCTCTGGTCCCTTTGTTTCCTCTGCCTTCTCATCAGGTCATTGACCCTTGCAGGACTCCCTCCATTACCTTAAACCTTGTAAGGTCATCCCAGCTGCTTTCACTCTGATAATCAGTCCCACCAGCTTGTTTCAGTAATCATTCTCCAAACCTCAAGGACTATGCAATGATTTGTAAGTTCCTCTTGGTATGCTTTTCAGCTCTTTCTCCAAAACAACAATTTGTTTCAACCTTAACCTGTCCAAATACATTAATGCAATAAATATTGTAGTTTAAGGCTTTTCAACAGGAGTGCTAATAGCGGAAGCCAGCATTTATCATTTTACACATGACCTCTAAACATAATAAATTTGTAACCAAGAAAAAAATTTATGTAGACCCAAGATCAGTAACTCTAGGTCTTGTGTGCCACTGTCCTGAAACTTTTAAATGCATCCCTGCTCCAACACACCTGTATCAAATAAGTTGTTAATGACCGGGCCTTCTGAAAAATTTGCTGAGATGTGGGGAGGTAACTCAGACTGATCAGTGAAGCTGCTACTTGCAGATGTTATCTTACATTGTTGAGCCAGCCGACAGAAATTCCTAACAAAGAAAGGAATTGGCCAGTAAAATCTGTCAGCTGAGTCAGTTTCAATGGACTTGACTTGATGCCCTCAAGACATAAGTTAGCTGACATCCAGACAGAGCGATTTAGTGGCCAGAAAGTATACAACAATGCATGTCAACAAAAATGAAAAAAGAACCTGGAAAATGTACTAAAGTTTTTGTTTAAGCTTGTAATTTTCTTTCTTTCAATAAAACATGACTCAAAAGCATGCTTCTCTGCATTTGATACGTGTGAATGTGGTTAGATGAATAAGTAAAATCCTCTGAGATGGATTCAAATTTACTTCTTATTTTACCTGCAACATCCTTGGTGTTTTAGAGATAAACTATGATTGTCACTGTAATCCAGTTTTCTTAATTTGACACATTTTTAGTTTTCTTATGAAAATCTATTCTACTGATTACCCCTTTATATTTGACAGGGGTTTTATTTAAAAAGATCTATTGAAAAGTATTGAAAACAGAATCTGACTTAGATCAAACAGTGTGAATTTACATTTTGAAAAAAATTTGTTCCTTCCATGTCCTGTTCAGTTGCATTTTTTTAGATACGTTTTTGTCAAACTGAACTGTTATTCTCTTTTTTTCTATCTTTATCACGTCTCATGTGCACGGAGTATTTCTGTGGTACACTCTACATTTTACATAAAGCAAAATGTGATATGCTATGACTAATATGCATTTTTTCTATAAATAATATGAAATGTTGATATTTGCCTTTTTGGGTATTTAGTTTGGGTAATATTTTCTGAATATTTTTTTTCCCAGTGTAACGGTTTTCTATGTTCATTACCCTCAGTCTCAAATCCACTTTGTTTAATTTTGATGGTTATCAGGGATTTGTTTTATGGTTTTTATCTTGTTATCTATATAAATTTGTAGTGGGAATTTCTTGAACTCCTCATTGTACTTTACTTTAAGGTGGTCATAAACAGTCGCTATCATCTTCGTCAAAGTCCTATAAGCTGCATTCACCTTCTTACATTTAATATTTTATACAACATTTTTGCCATTTCATCCCAACCTACTTCGATTTCACAACTTTTTTTTAAAAAAACAATATTTTTCTAAGTTCTTAAACCAGGCCTTCCTTTCTTCCTGTCTGCTTCTTTACAAAAAGAGAAATTTGTGTGTGGTTCTGCTTTTGGTTGATAAATTAGTTAAACACTTTAGTGCAGATGAACACCTTACTATAAAGTGCATAGAGGGAAGACAAGCTGCCAAGTTTTGAGTTTGTACTAAGATGGTGTTGGACAATGATACTTTGTCTTTAAAGTAGTTAAATTAAATTTTCTGTCACAACTTGAGGTTATCTGTAAAGGAACTAATCTCTTTATATGATCCAACACTCTAAGTCCTCCTGAGATGCCTTGATGTACATCGTATCTGCTCAACGTAGTTAACTATTGAGTGTGATGCCATATGCACTTTTCTCACATCAAGTGAGAATATTTGGAGAGTTTGAGAAGCGGAAAGCCATTATAATTAGCTAAATTCTGTTGATTTCCATAATTATTTACAGACTTGGGATTCAAGCAGTAAAATGACACAGGTTTCATGCATTTACTGAATAATTTATTTTACCTTTACATATAAATCAACAGACGAAACAACCGATCTGAACATCCTAAAGAGCTCTATGTTGTGTCACATCCACAAACCTTCTTCAGTTAGTGTCTTAAAAACATTCTCTGATCTACTCTGGACAAAGAACAAAAAAAAAAGGCTTGAGGCAGTTCTGTGAAAAAGTGTCATGCAGTAAGGTTAGTTAATTTCAATATTTCTAGAGTTTTCAGAGTTATACAGAGTTTAATAAATAATTGATCACAAGTTAAAACTTTCTCACATTTATCCAAGCGTAGTGTTAGATTGTATGCAGCTAATTTCTTTTCTCTAATTTGAAATGATGATCGTCTCATTTGCATTCTTCTCATAAGAGCTCAGCGACATTTGGCAACATGTCCAGAAAGATGGTGAGAGCGTGCAAACCTACGGAGGCAGTTGGGGCAGGCATATGGCTTTTCCCCCGTGTGGGTTAGCATGTGTGTTTTCAAATGGCCCGACAAGCGGAAGCTTTTGCCACAGTCTTTGCACGTGTAGGGGCGCAGATTAGTGTGACTCCTCCTGTGTTTGCCCAGGTCGCCGGAGGAAGTGTAGCAGCGGTGGCACTCTGGACATTCAAAGGGCTTCTCCCCAGAGTGGATCCTCTTGTGCTTCACCAAGTCACCAGACTGAACAAAACTCTTATCGCATTCATTGCATTTGTAGGGTCTCTCGCCAGTGTGGGTTCGTTGGTGGTTTCTCAGATGAGAGAGGCGGATGAACCTGTTGCCGCACACCGTGCAGTGGTAAGGCCTCTCTCCGGTGTGGGTCCGTAAGTGGACTTTTAAAGCTCCAAGATCTCTGATCTCCAGCCCACACTCCCCACACTGGTGAGCTTTCTCGTTGTTGTGCAGCTTGGAGTGAACCCTCAGGTTTCTCCGGGTGTTAAAGTTCTTTCCACACACGTTGCAGTGGAAAGGCCTCTCACTGGAATGCGTCCTCACGTGAAGATCCAGACTTGACTTGAATCCAAACTCCTTTCCGCATTCAGGGCAGGAGTACTCCTTCTTCCCAGAGTGTGTGGTTAAGTGGGACTTAAGGTGGTGTGACCTTATGAAGGCTTTGCCACAAACATCACATTTAAACGGCTTGTCCCCGAGGTGTAT
Source organism: Apricaphanius iberus (assembly GCA_028564705.1). Classification (NCBI taxonomy): domain Eukaryota; kingdom Metazoa; phylum Chordata; class Actinopteri; order Cyprinodontiformes; family Aphaniidae; genus Apricaphanius; species Apricaphanius iberus. The sequence goes on from JAPXFQ010002254.1 coordinate 1,006,090, forward strand.
CTTCATGTGTTGGCGCCAGCTGCTGCGCTCCCCAAACTTCCTCCCACAGTCCTTGCAGACAAACGGCCGGTCCCCGGTGTGGGTCCGCATGTGGTCCCCCAGGCTCTGGGGTGTACGCAGCTTCTTGCCACACTCTGGACAAGGCAAGCCGGTATCCAGACAGATCGGCTTATCCTCAGATTCAACATTTGGTTCATGACACATATGGCGTCCTTGACCCCAGGTAGCCTTGAAACTTTTCCCACAGTCAGCGCAACTGAGGTGCCCCCCTCTGATAACTACGGACATGTTGTGCCACCTGGTGCAGTGGTTCTTCAGATTCTTCAGGTACTGGAAGCTACGCGCACACGTCGGGCATGGATGAAGCCTGCGGGGAGGAGCAGAGGGGTGGGCCTGACGCATGTGGATGCTGAGGTGGACTTTGGATTTGAAATTGCTGCCGCAGACAGAGCAGGTGTGTTTAAGGTTGAAGCTTAGGGTGTGGTTTGGGAGGCTCCTTTTGAGGTTAGCAAGATATTCTTTCTGATGGACCCACTTCACATGTTTCTCTAAATAATCCAAGTCAGTAAAGGAAACAGTGCAGTGGGGGCATGGAAAAAACTCAGAAGACAGCTCTAAGGAGAGATAAACAGAGACAGAAAAGTTCATTAACAAAAAGGACATCTTTTCTATTACATATATTTTTTATCAACGGAATGAGAAAGAAAATAAACAGTATCAGCTAAGATATGAAATAATTATGAAATAATTAGAAACATTTAACAAATGAAAACTCAATAGCTGTTGCAAGCAAACGTTAGTTTTTCAAATTTTGGTTAGCTTGGTTTATATAATTTTTTATTGAAGATAAAAAACTCCAAAGTTGAAACATGATGACAAGTTTAAAATTTAGGATGAAACAAAAAAACAAACAAAATTAAGAACCAGCAATCACTTTATATTTGTAGTTTATTACACAGAATAAAAAAGTTAGGGATGCAGCGATACCGATACCCTAAGCAACCTACTGGCTAATGTATTGGTTAGTTAACCAATACCATGAGTTGATAATTAAAGGCGGAAACAATATCTTCACAATTGTTTTTTTTTTTTACTTGAAGTTTGAGTTTTGATGTCATTTTTATTAATATTTTCATTTTCTATCTAATTCAGTATTTGTTGTAACAAGGAGAGAAGAAATAAAACATGTCTTCTAATTCACTGCATTTTTTGTGTGGGGTAGAATCATCGCCATTGGTACTCGGTATCAGCAAGTGATCAGATCCAAGTATCGGTATCATACTAGTTTGAAAAGAGTGGCATCATTGCATTCCTAAATGAAATAATAATGGATATCCTTATTCCCTGCAGATATATTGCCAGTGCTGGTTTTTGTTAGAATTAAAAAATATATGTTTTTCTCTTAACAGATTAAAATGAATACCTATATCAGGTATCTTTGATCTGAAACATTTAAGTTTGACAAAAAAAACTGAAAAATGTATTTAACATTTTCTACTATCAACAATAAAGCAGGTAAAATAACTAGTTTGCACAACTTACAGTCGAGTTATGGCACTCATCTAGATAATGTGGATCTAGACTTCATACCAGGTATCAACTTTAATGAATCAGAAAAACCCAGAATAAAATTCTGTGTAGAATTCTCTAGGCATTTGCTATTTTGCATCTTAAAGCCAAAACCTAATAAATGAAGTCAATCAAGGATCCCACTGGTATTGGTAAAAGTCAGAAAACAAGCACAAAAACATTAAAATCATAGAAACATCAAGACCTGTCAGTGAAAGAATACATTACAGTCTGGAGAAACCAAAGTTAAATGTTCTGGCCATAATGACCAAAGAAATTAGTACAAAAGTTTAAAAAAATAACCAGAAGTGCAGATAAATACTGTGGTAGCAGCATCATCTTAGGGTTGCTTTAACACATATAAGGCTTAGCTTTTTGTAACTGAAGGAAATTAAAACCAGGCTGTTTTGGCCCCAAAACATTCAGTTCCCTGCAAGAAAGCTAAAGATTAAGAAGGATTTTTGTCAGCATATAAATTTCTTAATATTTATGCTGCCCTCGGGCAGGAGGCTTCAATCCATTCGGGCAAGAACCTCTCACCACAAGAGGTTAAATAGCTGAGTCTCCACACCAGTTAGTTGGACCAGTCCCAGCCTGGTCAGCGGCGAGCATGAACTGATGAAGCCTCTTGGATAAGAGGTGAAACGTCTTCCAAGACAAATGACCAAGTCCAGTTGCGTTTGATTGAAATTTCCTTGAGATAACCATGACCTGGATGAATGATAATATTCACAGGCTCTCACCACAAGAACAATTTCTTTCCCTCTGGTGTTGGACTCATGAACAAGAATCCTAAAACTGTTCCCACCCCCTGCTCTAATTCAGACACAAGCTAATTGGGAGACTAGGTGTTGTTTTTTCGCACCTGTCTGATTCTCTACCGATCGTTCCTGCAATCATGTATGCATCCATCTGTTTAACCAATTTTATTTGTATTTACTGCATGCTCAGAAGTGTTTCTCTTTTTGTAACTTTGCACAAAGTATCACAGCAATCTCCTAATCTTGTGAATCTGTTCAAATGTTTGACAGAATAATCTTTCTGATTTAACTTCAGAATTTTATTCCCAGATTTTTTTTTTTCAGAATGGATGTGCCATTAAAAAGAAAGAAATATCTACAATTATCATAGTCTCATTTTCAACAATACATATTATTTATTTGCAGTGCTTGTACATTTCACCTAAGGGGATATTGAAAATGTCTTAATGTCTAAATCAAGTTGTTCAATTACATATTAACCTGCCATACACACCTGTTAATCACCTTCACTAAATAAACTGTAAGCTAACAATTTACTGTTTAGAACGAGAAATAAAATGTTGTTCTTCTTAAAGAGGCTATATGGAACTTTTCCCCCAAAATAAACGTATCATTAGCCTTTTGCTTTGACCATTTATGACTCAAACATCTTTTGATGAGCATACTGCCACCTTGTCAGCTCACTGTGGGTGCCCCTATAATCCTGAATCCAATTTTTCCTTTTTTCTGTCGGGTCGGATTTTTCGCACGCTGTGTCTGTGGATGTGACAAATGCGCGTTCATGTTAAACGTTTCAGATCACCACCGCTAGTCAGCGATTAGCCTACACTCGCAAGCGGTGCAATGGATTGGACAAATACACAGAAGAGACCCAGGACAACTCTGACACCAACAGGAACTCCACATAAAACTTCAAAAGGTAAACCCCCGACAAGTGCCCGGAAAAGATCGAAGATTGAGAGTGACCGGCGCCGAACAAGGACAAGAGTAAACCTCGGCTTCGCATTTGAGCGTTGGAGAGAACTCAGATCTGAGTTGGGAATAGGAAGAGACCCGGACATGGGTTTCTTTCTACTGAAAAGGTAATATGTGATAAAACTGTACATTGAAATAGGACTGTGTTGTTTGCAGTTCACAGTCAGAAAGTATTTTAGTGACTGGTGAAGTGTGCACGCACGAGCGCATGCTGCGGGAGCGAGCAGAAATGAAGAGCAGTTCCATGTTTGGCCACAGGTGTCAGTCGCGAGTTGAAATTTCAGGAAACTCCCTATAGCATCTTTAATAAAAATAAAGATGTTTATGTCAGCAGTACAAACAAACCCCAGGGACCCCTCAGGCAGTAATGGACATGAACTCTAAACACCATGAAGGCTCAGCATTGGATTAAGGGCTGCTTGAAGGACGGCTGGAACATGTCCGCTTTTTTGGCTGTATTTTAATATTTTTCGGAAATACATTTTTGATCCTGTATCCCTTTTTTAGACTATGTTGAATTGGTTGGGAAAGCCTTTTATCTACCCTGCTGAGTTTTACTGTGATTCAACCATCTACAGTAGTAGCTCCACCCCCTATGCATCAGATAGTAAAATTATTATATAATTATAATTTAGAATATATTATTATAATGAATTATAATATACATAACATCCAGAGGACAAGCCCCTACATGGGACGTACCATCGGAACATAACTGAAGTGGCTGATGTCAAGAAATCCTACCAATGGCTAGATAGGGCTGGCCTTCAGGACACCACAGAGGCACTCATCCTGGCAGCACAGGAGCAGGCTCATAGCACCAGAGCGATAGAGGCCCAGATCTACCACACCAGACAAGACCCAAGGTGTAGGCTGAGCAAAGAGTCATCTGAGACAATCCGGGACATAACAGCAGGCTATAAAATGCTGGCAGGGAAAGCATGCATGGAACATCATAACCAAGTGGCTGGAATAGTATAAAGAAACATCTGTGCAGAGTATGGGCTGGAAACCCCAAGGTCAAAGTGGGAAACGCCTCCAAAACTGGTGGTGAATGACCGAGCAAAGATCCTGTGGGACTTCCAGATCCAGACAGACAGGATGGTAATGGTGAACCAACCGGACATTGTGGTGGTTGATAAAGAACAGAGGAAAGGCGTTGTGGTGGATGTGGCAATACCAAGTGATGTTAACATCAAGAAAGAATATGAGAAAGAAATACCAAGGGCTCAAAAAGGAGCTAAAGAAGGCTTGGAAAGTGAAGGTGACTTTAGTACCCGTGACATCTCAGCACAGAAAAGTGCAGTACTTGGAACAGCAAAGGTACTGCGAAGGACCCTCAAGCTCCCAGGACCCGAGCTTGGAATGGGAAAAACCGTCCACAGTGGGCGAGAGGGGAATTTTTATGTGTATATATATATATGAGCACGAGAGAGAGAAGGAGACATGTATAAATAAATGGGTTAATACAATTAAAAATAAATAAATCTGTAAATCTGTAAAAAATCTGAAAAAAAATCTTTATTTTCACATTTATTTATCTCCACATTTATTTATTTATTTTCAGATCAGAGCACTCGGTTGTGAGGTGTTACATGGGGGCTTCCCGCTAGCTTAGCTAGAAGCCCAACCGGATTAGCCTACAATTGTTAACCTTTGGCCCCCATCACCTCATCAATTAAGACACCTCTGTTTTCATTTGTTGTTCGCAGGAGCCCTCCATGTCAAGGGCAGGCCTGCTGATGAACCAGTATTACTCTGAATGTGAGATTCCAGCAGCAGGGTGTCTCAATTCTGTCACAGACACACAGAGTAGCTAGCTGATGCTAACACTCTTCCTCAGCCACTTCACTGTAAATAAAGAGACTTGAAGCTGACCAATCAGGCTTTAGGCCAGTGTTAGAAACACCCCCTTATTAGAATACACTCCTGTAAATAAATCTGATCTAGAAATACAGAAATTAATAAATGTGTGAATAAATAAATAAATAAATAAATGTGGGGATAAAGAATTAAATGTAGATACATAATGTGAAATTAAATAATTCAGTATGTGTGTGAATAAATAAATGTGCAACTAAATAAATACAAGTGGAATTAACAATAAATAAATGTGGAAATATACATTTCATTTAATAAATGTGGACATAAAAATGGAAAGTAAATAAATGTAAACATATGTAATTTAAAAATGTGGAAATAAATACCTAAATGAACGTGTAGATAAACAAATGTGGAAATAAACATAGTAATAAATATCTAAATAGATAAATGTGTAAATAAAAATACATATGAAAATAAAATGTTAAATAAATGTGGAAATATTTCTAGTTCTATCCTATATTCCCACATCTATTTATTAATTTATTTGTTTTATAATGTTTTTAACAATTTATTTATTCATTACCATATTTATTTCTTTTCTTTGTCTATCTATGTTATCTATATTTATTTCCATATTTAATTTTTTTGTTAATTTCTATATTTACAAATGTATTGTACATTTTATTTGTTCCCATATTTATTTCCACATAGATTTATTTTTTTAATCTTTATTTGTTTATTTACAAATATATTTATAAACTTCATACACTTCTTTTTTTCTTTCAACATTTATTCATCTATTGTTAATTTTGTTAGAGATGGTCCCCCATACTCACGCAGTAAACAAAACATACCCAGTCCCCTAGAGGAACTGCAGTTTGTTTTCCAGATGTAGCCTGTATATTTTACTCTTTTAAATCTCTACAGTCCCACTTACAGTCAGAAGAAAATCTATTAAGAAGTTTTTAAACTCATGCAACCCAGCAGATGTTATTTTGAAAGAAAAGTAGTCCAGATTTTCTACCTGACACTGTTTTGTAAAAGGTTAAAACTTCAATTACAAGGTTAAATTAATGTGACGCTTCATTAATAATGTTTATTTTTCTTTTATTATTCTTTTTATTCCATTTTTATGAGAACAAGGGATACCCCACCCAGTGCCCCCACACACAACCACAGACATCCAACACAAACACTCACGCACACTGGAGGAGAGAGGTGCTTCTTTATAAACTGCTTTTCTGTGTGGAACAAGTTAAACATTAAAACAACCAGCTACAATACCTTGCAAAAAGTATTCGCACCCTTAAAGTTTGTTTTTTTACATGTGTCAACATCGTTTACAAATTAAATAAAACTATATAGTATATATTTATTGCAAATAATGATAAGGTTGACAAAAAAAGTTGCATTTTAAAGTTAAATTAATACATTTTTTAGGCTATGCATCTGCCACTGCATATAGTCAAAGCCTCACTACCGCAATAATTGTTCTATGAATAAAACTAATGCATTTATAACAAAAGGTAGTTCGGTATATTTACCTTAAGTAAAACTAAATAGCACATAATTTCATTCAATCATACACTGAACAAAACTATCCTTGCTACCATTTTTAATGAGCTGAACTTAAAGATCTGAAACATTTTCCATATACACACCAGACCCATTACTCTCAAATATTGTCATTACATACTTAGCTATAGTTCATGTTAATTGAGCTATCATCTTAAAAATCACTATTTTAGATACTATATGACACTTAAAGATGACACGCAAATACTATAGAAACTGCCTGCTCCTTCAATTGCATGCATTTTAAATGTGATCCAAATAGTCGACTAATCTGCAAAATAATTGATGATTAGATGATCATCAAAATAATCGTTTGTGGCAGCCCTACCTTGAACACACCATTCCTGCAGTGAAGCACAGTAGTGGTGGCTGTATCACACTGTGAGGATGCTTTTCTTAAGCAGGGAAAAGCAAGCTGGTAAGAGTTAATGAAAAGATGACTGTGGTGCAATCCTGAAATAAAATCTGTCTGACGCTCCATTAAGCTAGAGACTACAGCAGAGGTTTATCCTTTAGTTAAAAAACAAAATTTTATTGAATCAGTCATGCACTCTTCGTCTGTTTTTTGGCTTGGGATTGTTGCATCAACATCTATGCAGACACAACAAACCATTACCAAAACATGCAATGAAACAGTGAGCTGACAGATGTGCGAAGCCGACATAGGACTTGGAGTAGGCCTGTAAAAATGGCAGAGAAAATCTTGAGAGCTCCCAGTTATATCCTCTACATAGTTTCAACTGTTCCCATCTGACAGGAAGTTTAACATACTAAGGCCCCATTTCATTAATTTAAGATTATTTTAAATATTTATTACAAGGAACTTTGTGCAATCGCATCACATTTTAACTATCATTTAGTTGCATTAGTTTTGGCTACATTGTTCTGACATTTTTTTTTCATCTATTGTTTTATCCTTTCCAGTATGGGTAAACAGTAAAGGATTATGTATTACATGTACTACTGGCTCTATAACACCCCAACCCCCTAAACAACTAAATGAAGCATTGATTGGATTACATAAGGCAAATACCCTAAAATACGATTAATAATTTAAATCAGGGGTGTTCAAAATGCGGGGCCGGGGGCTATTTGTGGACCTCTTAATAATTATGTGTGTCCCCCAAATGCAACTTAACAATTGTTCATATTCAGCCTGCCAGCTGACACTTTAATGTTTTTAGGATTACCTTTTTGTCTCAGAAATGAAAATCCTTTAAGATCAAAATTGTTACGTACAAAGAAATATATAATAAACCATGTTTTCTGTTTTAATTTTAACTTCACTTTAAATAGGACCAAAAACATCCAAAGGAAGACTTGCATTCAATCCTTATTAAACTTGGATAAACTGTTTTTGAAGAAAGTGGGAGCTGTATCCTGTGTTTGTTGACTATATCACTATATTCTTTTTTAGTTTGTCTGTTTTCTACAAACAGTCTGTTTTCCATAAGATGTTGCATGTTTAATTCAAACAGTTACTAGAAATTCATAAATGGAAAAAGTCCAAAGCACTCATCTCAAGATTCTTAACATGTTCTTCTAGAACGGCGTTTTAATATCTTTCATTAAGACGAGTGCCTTGGACTTTTTTCCATTTTTGCCCTTCACCAAAGAGCACTGTCTTATGCTACTTGATGAACATTTATATTAGTTCCAAGAAAGCTCTCCTGTTTATAACTTTTATTTACTAGAAATTATTTGGGTGTTGAAAAAAATATATAATAGGTTTATGGCCCAAATGCAAACAACACTTTTCAGTTTTTTGTTTATAACGACTTTTATAGACTGTTATATTCTCTCCATCTACCAATGAAGCGTTGTGGGTGTGAATAATTTTGCAAGGCACTCCAGATTTTTCTGGCAACGTCAATCAATGCTATTTCTCTAGTCCAGTTGCATGCTTTATACCTGTGCAGACCCCCTCTCCCTCCTCAAATTCCTCCTGGATGTTCCCCGGATCTTCCTCCTCCTCCTCACTCTCTCTCTCCTCCTTAAACCAAGACTCTGTCTCCTCCTCCTTGACAGGAACTCCATCGGAATCGCAATCGAAAGGGAGGTCAAAATCAGACTCAACTTTGACGTGTCCCTCTGGGTGGTAACCATCGGTGACAGCGTCAGGCTCAGTGTCCAAACAGCTCGACGTGTCCTCACAGTAATCCTCACCGATCTCCAGAAGATGGGGTTCCTCCTTTATTAAAACGTTCAGATCGCATCCGTTAGTAGTGTGTTCTTCATTAGAGTCTTCATCTTCTTCAGTGGATGAGGTCTGCTGCTCTGAGTCAGACTCTGTTTTGACTGTGATTACATTGTACTGCTCTTCTTCCATCTCTTCCATCATAGTGGACTTCATCTTCACTCCATCACCACTAGCATGCAGTTTTAGCTCAGTAGTGATTATCCTGCCTCACAAAAACAACTAAAAGCGTAAAATAGGCATAAACATGAACCGGTGAACAATCGCGATGGGTTGCTACTTTGATTTGTTAGCAACGGTTAGCATCAAAGCTAAGCTACACAATCAGCAGCAGTGAAGGCACATCTTTGTTGTGGTTGCAGCATCGGTCTGCGTTTTTTCACGGCTAAAGACGAAACCTGCAGCAAATGCGCAAATGAAATAAAATAAGATTAAGAAAAGTGAGGTAGTGCGAGCTAGCCTGCACCAGTTATAGGTTAAATTAGTGTTAGAGCGAGCAGCGAAAACATAGCGGGAGCGCAGGAACAACAGCAGCTACTTCCTCTCTGACCGAAAAGCTCAGTCCAATGAATGCCTACGGTCCAGTTAAAGAGACAACAGCATCTATCTATCTATCTATCTATCTATCTATCTATCTATCTATCTATCTATCTATCTAGTATACTAAATATATTTTAAGTTGTTCCATTTTAGCACATAAAAGTATACTAAATACACTTAAAATTGAGCTTTACTACAATGTAATTACTATTAAAACATGTTTAGTACAAAATTAGTTGTTCCAAAATAGCATAATTTAACTAATCATGAACACACTTGAAGTATAACAATGATTAGTGTTGCTTCAAGTACACAAAAGTATGTCAAATTATAGTACACTTAGTGCATTTATTTTTCCCTTGGGTTGTATCACTGGACGACAGAAATATTATAAAACAAAATCTAACCTGTCCACCCAAACTGTCATAAACAAGGAGATATTACACAGCAAGTACAAGGCACACTGAAGGAGTTGTAAAGTTCAGGTAGGATAATTTGATAAGTATTGCACTCCACAAATATCTATCTATCTTGCTGCATGAACGCTTTGTGTGAAGGAAAACTGCACATAATCAGGAATGCATCCAAATGCATCCAAATGAAAAAAATGTTCCAAGCTTTAAGTGTCTTAGTGAGCATTGTATCACTGGATGACAAAAATATTATAAAACAAAATCTAACCTGTCCACCCAAACTGTCATGAGCAAGGGAAGCAAATTACACAGCAAGCACAAGGCACACTGAATGAGTTGTAAAGATCAGGTAGGAGAATTTGATAAGTAATGCACTCCACAAATATGGCTTTTTTTTTAAAAGAGTGGAAAGAAAAAAAAGTAATAATTGAAACAAGTCCAGTTTGCTATAAGCTAGTGTGTATAAGCCAGAGTGGAAAACACTAATAAAAAAATAAATTTTGACCTACATGCAAAACACTGCGTAACACACAACCTCATTAAATCATACTTAACGTTCCTTCATAAAGGGACTAAATTAACATGCCGTTTTAAGTTATGGCAACCACCATTCAACAAATCAGTAACAATCACAATGCACAGACATTAATACAAATTATTGGTATATTTACGATCTTTGGGGTTTGGTGCCTTGCCCATGGACATATTGACATGTGGCAGGAGGAAGTGGAATTTAACTACGACTTTCGGATTGCAGGACGACTATTCTACCCACTGAGTCAGGCACCCTGACTAGTTTCATCATGGTGGGGGCTGTCATGTGATTATTTATTTTTTAAGCAATGTTGATAAGAAAACTGAGCCTAGTAAAAGTCTTGATGGAAACGTAATTGAGAATCTGTGAATATTGATATTCATAGATACTCCACAGTCAGTCTGACACTTGAGCTGTGAGTGCAAAAAGGAATGGCCAAAAATGTCTGACCCTCAACATATAAAGCTGGTTAAAAAAAACTAAGCATCTATAAGATCAGCAAAAGATGGTTCTACAAAGTATCGTCTTAGGAGGAAACAGGACAAACGCACGACACTCTTCACAATTATACACTTCTCTCTATAGCTTTATTACATACATTGGACTTTCTGCTTGTGGTTTAAAAAAAATGTTTCACAGTACCTTGTATACCATGCACCAAATCATAGGTGCAATAAAGACATGCAGCCATGTTCCACAGACTTTATTTCAGCTGACTCAGGACACTGAATCTTTACTCAGTCTTTTTTGCACAATACTGTTCCCTTTCATTGAAAACAAAAACAAAAAAACATACACAACAGAAGTTATGTACAAAAGTAAAGTATGTAAACAAAAATCAATTCATGCACAAAGATACAAGACAAAAGCTTATTTGCGGAGGGCTCCTATAAATAACGTTTGCTTCATTGTTTTGCAAATTGATAAAAGAAAACAATTTTCTTTTAATCTGATAAAAATCCAGCAGCATCACTGTCAGTTCATTTCTTTACAAAGTGTGCTAAGAGAGAATGGGGTCATGTTGGCCAGGAGGTCACGGGCTCCATGCAGTGCAAAGAGAATAACAAAGGAAAGTAAATATTAACGGCAACACAACACAATTAAGTGATTTAGCATCCGACCTTTTCAAACACATGTTTTGACTATAGTTATATTTAACAATTACAATCATCTTGTGTTACCAGTCATAGACTGACATATTGAAAACAAAACAAAGGCTTAAAAAGGAAATTTTTTCATCCGTTATGGACTAGTCCTGTAGTGTTTGGTAAAGAATATCAGAGCCTAGAACAGAATACCAATGTCAAAAACAAGAAATGAAATGTAGAGCATTATTTAACTTTTTTCAGGAACTGCACCAGACATGTCTACCATAAAAGTTTCAAGTGTAAGCCAGCTGACTCGCTGAGAAGGCATAAAGTGAAGGCAGATAAGACAAACAAAGTAATAGAAAAGGTGGATGAATACGCAAAAAAAAAACATACCCAAGAGTTTACCAAAAACATAGTTTACAAGCCTGCCACAAATGGAGTTACAGTTAGAAATCACCAATATAAACTGATAAAATAACCATCTCACAAGCAACAGTTTCTGCACTGGGCTGACAATTAACATTATGCACAATATATTGGACCAATTTTAGTGTATTCTTTGCAGTTAAATTTAATACTGTCTGATTGTCACATTTTTAATGTATAAAGCAAATGTTGGTTCCGAAGCGTGCATTTTATTTATCTAAATTTCCTTTTACACCTTTTTTGGTGAGTAAGTTTTAACCAGATTACCCTCTAGGGTGGTCCTGCGTCATTAGGGTTCGCACACCCAAAGATTATTCTGTAGAGTAGCAGTTGTAGTGCATTGCAGAGACAGCTGACTTGGTCATGTGAAGCGCTGAAACATCATAGAGCAACACATCATACAATATAAGACACTTATTTCAGTATACAGTGTATGTACATTTCTGTTCAAAAAGCTCATTTCACTGCATGTACAGTAACTTCATTTTGGACTTTGCCTTTCAGCTAAGATTCTTTCAAAAAATTAACTTCTAATCTTGCAAACACTTTACAGGCTTTCCACGTCTGTCTTTGTCTCCTTTTTTCTTATCTGTTGCTTGCCTTCCTACATTGCCATGGTGGTCAGGTGCTGATGCAGACCCTTGCGCCCCGCACCCGCCCCTGGGTGCCCGCTTCCGCTACCATGGCCGCAGTATTCCTGCAGATTCTGGCGCAGGGTAACCAGCGCGGAGCCCAAGCAGGCGCGATTTGGTGCCAGGACACCTCCGGGCAGCTGGAACAGGACGGTGGCTACCCCGGCCATGCCGTCCTCTGTGGGCTCTAGGGTAATGGGCCCCACCTTGAAGGAGGAGTAGGAGAATCCCATGAGCTGTGAGAGGAACGGGTCGGAGCGACAGAACTGCTGGTAGCCAGAGTATGTGGATGGATGGTGATGAGAGGACTGGGTGCCTGCTGTGGTGCTGGCATAATGATGGGTGTTTAGGTAGTGCAGTGGCAGATGCTGTCCGCTGTTGCCTCCACTACTCAAGGTGAGGTGGTGGTGATGGTGGTGGTGTGCTGTGGGTACGGAGCCTGGGTCGTGTTTATAGACGGGTCCCGCTCTGCCCCTCTGGCCCACCACCACTCCGCTTAACTTGCCTGTGCGAGCGTGAGCGATTGACACAGTGCTGCCCCCGACCCCACCACCAGCTGTGGGTAGATAAATGAGCTGAGGCTCTTCTGGTTCAAGGTATATGGTGAGTTTGGCGAATGGTCTGGACGCCATTTTGGTCATCTCCTGAATGTGGCGACGCTGCTCCCGACGGAAGTCCAGGAACTGCTTGACCTTCCACAGGAGGACGCACACAGACAGGAAGAGGAAAAAACAAGAGAAGAAAACTGAGAAGAAGACAAAGAGATCGATGTGGGCCTGGTCCTGTCGCACAAACAGCAGGCCCTGGGACTCGCCCTTTCGTTCATCAGTTCCCACACCTCTGAGGGCGATGTAAAAGCGGCTGGATTTCAGGGAGTGCACCTCATGCGGGAAAGTGATGACGACACGATCCCGAACTCCTCGGACAATCAGCACCGTCTGTGGCTTCCACACAGTTATGTAGGAGATGAGTCCCACTGCGCGCTCCTCTCTGATTTCCCTCTCTCCCCCCGGCGGTTTGGCTTGCAGCTGCAGGGGATTGTGGGAGAGCATGGGACCTCCCATATTGGTAGAGGCGTTGGCAAACACTTTTATAGGCGACGGAGGGGAATCCTTATCTGCACCTGCGGCCGTCCCACGACTCACTGATTCGTCCTCTATCTTAATAGTGTGAATCCCCGTGTAGCGGTCCACATCCACGATAAAGGTGTCGTGTGAGTTAGAGACGTAAACCTCCACTTCTCCGAAGGTAACATCTATGGTGACCCGGATGTCCACATTGGTAAACTTTGGCTGAGCAGCAAAGAACACGGTGCGACCCTTGGGCAGGTTGCGAATGGTGGGGTGGTGGAAGCAGTTTGTTTGGGACGTGGGATCAAAGCAGAACTCTGAATCCACGTTAAACTGACGGTAGCACTGACGCCCATTCACTGGGTTGCCATTAAACGAGTCTTTGCATTTGGCACACTAAATGAGAGAACCAGAAAGATAACTTTAGAATAAAGTAACCCTAATACTAAATGTAGAGGTTAGTAAAATAAGGGAGGATGTGATATTCTTGTAAAAAAATACATCTGCCATACTTGCTGCCTGTAGCAGTCTTTTCTATCATTCTGAGGGCTACTGAGGCAGGACGATGTCTCTGTGTTGTTTTGGCAGGGGCAGCCGCTACCATCAGGCTCACATGTGTCTGCATGGCCATTACACTGACATCTATGATGAAAAGAGAACATTAGCAACCAAAGAACAAAAAAACAGTTATAAAAAAGTATCAATCTCATTTGTGTAATCTATATATGCATGTCAGCTTTAGTGGTTTTTGGCACAAGAATATTTCTGGTGCCTTTTTAATCTTTTGTTGAAAAAATACCCCTAATAGGAGTATAAAAGGAGTATTTCAGTTTATGGTCATGTCCTACAGGCCCAGCATTATGCTGAACAATGATAACAGCGAGTTGTGCATTGCTTATTTTAAGTGTTTTAAATGGGTAATAAAACAACTAAAATACTTACTAGCAGTTCAAGTGCCAGACAAACAACAATTCTTACATAGTGTAAAATCATACATGAAACTACTGCCTTTCTGACCTAATGATTAGCTTCAATTTTAATTTTTAATTAGATCTAAATATAAATACAGCTGCTCTTTGAAGAACACAGTAGAAAATAACCTGTATCATGACAGCTCAGGGATAAAGCATTTAGATGATTAAAGACGTGTTCTTCAGCAAGGACACAAAAGTATCCCATACCTAAAATGTTTATTTGGAAAAAAAGTTAAAAACCATGGACTATATTATACTTTATATTTATGAGCAACTTTTTGTTGATGTACAGACGTGGACAAAATTGTTGGTACCCTTCATTAAATCAAAGAAAAACTCATAATGGTCACAGAAATAACTTTAATCTGACAAAAGTAATAATAAATTTAAATTATTTAAATGTTGACCAATGAAAGTCTGACATTGCTTTTCATCCATGCTTCAACAGAATTATTAAAAAAAATAAATGCATGAAACAGGCCTGGACAAAAATGATGGTACCCACAACTTAATATTTGGTTGCACAACCTTTTGAGGCAATCACTGCAATCAAATGATTCCTGTAACTGTCAATGAGACTTCTGCACCTCTCAGCAGGTATTTTGGCCCACTCCTCATGAGCAAACTGTTCTAGTTGTTTCCGGTTTGAAGGGCGCCTTTTCCAGACAGCACGTTTCAGCTCCTTCCAAAGATGCTCAATAGGAATTAGATCAGGGCTCATAGAAGGCCAGTGTTTTCCTCTTAGCCCTTCTTGGGTGTTTTTAGCTGTGTGTTTTGGGTCATTTTCCTGTTGTAAGACCCGTGACCTGCGACTGAGACCATGCTTTCTGACACTGGCCAGCACATTTCTCTCTAGAATCCCCTGATAGTCTTGAGATTTCATTGTACCCTGCACAGATTCAAGACACCCTGTGTCAGATGCAGCAAATCAGCCCCAGAACATAACCGAGCCTCCCCCATGTTTCACAGTAGGGACCGTGTTCTTTTCTAGATATGCTTCATTTTTCCGTCTGTGAACATAGAGCTGATGTGCCTTGGCAAAAAGTTAAATTTTTGTCTCATCTGTCCACAGGACATTCTCCCAGAAGCTTTGTGGCTCGTCAGCATGTAGTTTGGCATACTCCAGTCTGTTTTTTTTAATGATTTGTCCTCTGGCTCAAACAGCGAAGGATGTTCCGATCTGACACTGATGTTCCTTGAGCATAAAGTTCAGCTTGGATCTATTTTGAAGTCTTTCTAGGCTCTTTTGTTACCATTTGGATTATCCGTCTCTTTGATCTGTCATCAATTTTCCTCCTGCAGCCACGTCCAGGGAGGTTGGCTACAGTCCCATGGATCGTACATTACTGAATGACATGTGCAGCTGTAGTCACAGAAACATCTAGCTGCTTGGAGATGGTCTTATAGCCTTTACAGTTAACATGCTTGTCTATGATTTTCTTTCTCATCTCCTGAGACAACTCTTTCCTTTGCTTCCTCTGGTTTATATTGAGTGTGGTACACACCACGTCACCAAACAACACAGTGACTACCTGGAGTCCTATATATAGGCCCACTGAGTGATTACAGGATTGTAGACACCTAGGATGCTGATTAGTGGACATACCTTGGATTAACATGTCCCTTTGGTCACATTATTTTCATTCTTTTCAAGGGGTACCATCATTTTTGTCCAGGCCTGTTTCATGCATTTATTTTTTAAATAATTCTGTTGAAGCATGGATGAAAAGCAATGTCTGACTTTCATTGGTCAACATTTATATAATTTTTATTTATTATTACTTTTGTCAGATTAAAGTTATTTCTGTGACCATTATGAGTTTTTATTTTATTTAATGAAGGGTACCAACAATTTTGTCCACGTCTGTATTACATGAAATCCTAATAGAATACATTTACTTTTGGAAAATTTGACAAAACAATTGTGAAAGATATGACAATTTGAAGATTCAGGAACTTGCCAAGCACTCTATGAAATGTTCATTAAGAAGGAAATTTATTGTCTTCTGAGCACCAAAAATTACTCACTTTTCACACTTCCCATTCAGTAGGAAGAAGCCACTTCGGCAGCCCTCGCACTTGTCCCCAACACTGTTGTTTTGGCAGTTCACACACACAGCAGTATTTTCTGTGGGACCTTCAGACACCCAGGTCTGAATCTGATTCAAGAACACAAAGAGATGGAAAAAGCTTAAGCAAACTTACTGGTGCATTTGTTTTAGACATTTAGAAGAGAAGGAAAGGAAGGACTTCAGAAACTTACACCAACTGAGTCTACAGGGAAGCGATGAGGGTTCTCAATGGCCTTATTATATTCATCTCGGGACAGACACACCATGCCATTTCCCCTGCAAAAGTCCCGACATGGACGACAAGTGCCGCCATCTATTGCCGAGCCCACAAATAGAGGCTTGCATTTCTCACAGTGCTTACCCTAGAATTCAAGCAAGTAAAAACATGAATCACTTATGTGTATTAAAAACCTTTACAGTGTGTAGATCTTAGACCTTTATTAACACTTACTCTGGTGTTATTGTGGCACTCCAGACAAAAATCTGGCTTGTCAACACTGGCACAGTTGCTGTGTTTGTTGCATTTGCACTCAGAGGAACAGTTATCTCCAACAAAGCCAAAGTGACACTGGCAAACTCCTGGGGACACGCATGTCCCGTTAACACAGCCTTGTGCACAAACCGGCTCACACTGACCAGAAATACTAAGGAGAAAAAACAGAAGATTGAGATCTTGTTAAACATTTAAGGTTACTATGAGGCACAATGTGGTATCCCATAATCCAGTTATAGTATTGCATATCTGCCTTATGGTTCAGTAGCGAACAGCGATAAGCAGCCTTAAGTGAATAATCCTGCAGCTCTAATACTGTGGCAGATTATGTAGCATACTACATTTTGGCACCACAGCGACAAAATATACACAAGTACTGCTTGAATGTCACATCCGTGACCAATAATTTTATTTTAGTGTCATGCTGTGCTACGTATACACTGTCAGCACTGATGAGGACTCTCACCTCTACTTGCCAAATGCTCGAACTGGCTGCAACAGCAAGACAGTCTAACCTACTTTCTCATTAATTTACTATCTGTTCCATGGGGACATTCATTGACTATGTCTTTAGCCTTGAACATTCATCCCAAGTTGGCAAGGCAATTTAACCTTGCTCTACAAGATGGATTCTCGCGAGATGTGGAGTTTTCTAAACTCATGAGAATCCATCTGCTCCAATCAAAACGGTCCGATATCCGATCCATATTTGACTGGGCCAATCATTTGTCAACATTGTGGTTTGAGGCGTTGAGTTCAGTTGTGACAAAGGTATCAACTGCCCTAAGAGAAACAAGCATGCCAGCGCCTGTTGAAACTCACGTAGAAGTCGCTGTTGAATCGGCTGTAGAGGAACTGGATACTATTTCTTCGTTAAAAAGTGAGTAAAGGGAAGCACTTTGTGAAAAGTGAAACAAACATGGCCGCACCGGTTGGCACTCGCGTAGAAGCCAGTGCCAGGCGGGGGCTACCTTGCGCGTCCTCCAATCAGCTGAAAGTTCCAGATCGAAATGTGTAGGGTCAACACAGGGTGGGGCTACAAATAGATCTGGCTGATGCCAGGTTAAAGGCAATTATGGGACAAAAAAAAAAAAACTCATCACAATGGTGTCATAGCTGTGGTAACTTACTCTGTCCTAACACTGTCGCAGACTGGACATCATAATACATGCACATTATATAACGCGAATTAGGACAGCACAAGACTTGATGTTTCACAAACTCCATTTTAATTCTTAACTTGTGTAAAACCTAGCTTTAGATTAGCCATCAAACATAAAATAAGAATTAATGCGACAGCAGCCTTATTGGAAGTTGTTAATTACCTATTAAGTATGTAACCCTGCTTGCATGTGCAGTGGTAGCCCTCAGGTAAGTCATGGCAGTCCTGAGTGCTGTTGCAATGGTGATGACCGTTGGCACACTCATCCTCCTCTGGACAATGCAGGAAAGACCAAGTACTGTTCCTCACAGGACAAACACCCTCGCTCACGCCTGGGACGGGATCAGTGATAACAGTTACAAAAATCAAAATGGATAACATCTTTAGAGACTCTGCTTTTTAAAATCTTCAAGTGAAGATTTTTTTTTCTCACCATCAACTCCCCCTTGTAGGCAGCGCCCAGCTCCATTACCTCCTCCAGTAGCACACCAGCCACACTGAGGCCTGGCAATGCACTGTGAGCACTGGGTGAGCTGGGAGCACTTCGGGGAGCAGGAGTCTCCCCCAGAGAGAAGCCGGCCACACTGGCCCGCTTCACAGCGAAGGGGTACGAAAGATGGACTCATGCACTGAAACGTGTGAAGATGGTTTTGTTGAATATTAGGGTTATTTAAACGCAATCAAACAAAGAATGTGTAAAGCTGTAAGATTTGTACCTGCTGCAGAGCCATACTCCACACACAGTGCTGCCAGCCCCCATCAGAACCTCTGGAGCCCAAACAAAGGCTGCAGTTGTGCAGAGTGTGGCAGGGAGGAGGGCATGGGAGAGGTGGAGAAGACTCCACCTGCATGGGAGAGACGTTGAGCAGCGCGTAGCTGAAACACGTCCAGTCATAAGTGGGGTTCACACTCAGGATCCGCCTTGTTTCACCTAAAGAAGGAACATTGCATTCAACTCATTGGTGGAGCATCAACAACAACAAAAAAAGCCTCACATCTTAATTGCAAATATTGCTCTATATAATATGCAAATACAGCAAAATCAGTAAAAGTCAGTGGAGTATACTGGCTAAATGCAAAATTCTGTTTTTTTTATTAAAACAAAGAAAATTGAAGTATTTTTTATTTTTTACATAAACACAATATTTGTAATGAAAACACTCTGAATTGTGTAGAAAAGGTCAAATAAGCTAAAGGTAAAGAAAAAAAAATCTGCAAATCATTCATAATATGAAACTTTAAGGGTCTCACATTTTTGCCTTAATGAAAGAAGCGGATTCAATTTCAAGTTCTCTTAAGCTTATTTCGTTGATATTTTCTTGGCCTTGAAAAAAACTTTAAGTGCTTTCTCAGCACTAAAAATCTTCTTTTAGAAGATTTTATTCTGTGAAAATCTAAATATAAAAGTATCAATCTACATGAACTGCTTATGGTGAGGAGCCAAATTAATATCATTCTTGAACATGAAGTCGCAGGTCAAGAAGATTTTATTCTGTGAAAATCTAAATATAAAAGTATCAATCTACATGAACTGCTTATGGTGAAGAGCCAAATTACTATCATTCTTGGTCATAGAAGATTTTTCCAAGGGTTTTAAATGGAAAAAAAAGCTTCACTTTGAACACCCCAAGAGACCAAAGTATTTTGGTTTTGAACTAGATATGGTCAAATGGATACCTGCCTCTTAACCGCTCCCTACAAAAATAAGTCTATAAGCTTAGCACTAACAAGAAGCTGTGAGTCATATACCTCAATGTCAACAGCAACCATCAGAGTAAAGCCGGATTTTCTTACAGTGCTTACCTTAACATAATAGAGCTGGTTCCCTTTTACCATTGATTCTACATTTTATTAAAAATAAAGTAAAACTAAAAGATAATCATTTCCCCCCCACAGAGTATTCAGGCTGCCCTTAACCCAGGTCGCCCTTAGGAATGAGTCAAATTGGCCATATCAAAATCTCCAACTGTATACAGTAGTAGGTCCCATTTCAATGATTTAATTAAATACATGCGTTTCAATATAAACGCAAATTTTCTACAAATAAACACCTCCAGATGAAAGTTGTGTACCTGTACGTTTGAACTGGCGAGTCCACATGCATTTTCCAGAAGCAGTGCACTTGGGGCAGTCTGAAGCTTCACAGCTGGTCTCAGTGCAGTTGCTAGAAAGGAAAATCTCTCTCTGGTTGATACGGCAGTCATGTTCTGATGTACAGCTGACAGAGCTACTGATACAAGCCCCTTCTGGACAGTTTGTGCACCACTTACACTGTAAAGCAGACTGGGAAATTTAGGAAAGATATTTTAGTTTTCTGAAAATTTTCGAGAATAAAGTAAGACAAAATGAAAGCATGTTACCTGTGATTGACCGGAAAACGTTTTAGGGTGCCGAGCAAGGCATTCGCTGCAGGTCTTAAGTCTGCGACACTGGTCTGGTTGACGGGGAGTCGGGGAGCAGGTTGAGTGTCCCAAGATGCAGCCCATTCTAGGGAAGAAACAAAGTCTTAGGCGAGCTGCTCTACTTAAGTAGCTGCAGATAACTTCAAGCTTAATTTCTAGATCTTGTGTTACCTCTCTGCCGCATCAGAAGAAGCACAGGTACCCCTACACCACACACAACTGCCTGTGGTAGTGTTGCAAGCCTCTGGTGTGGGCAGGAGGGCACAGGGGTCAAAGGGCACAGTCAGAGTTAGGAGTCTACCCAGTGTGACGCCATTAAAGCCACCTGACAGGAAAAGGCGACCATCCCAGCTCGCCATCGCAAGAGACACTGAGCGATTTACTGGGTCTCCTACAGCTGAAACTGAATGAAAGGTGAAAAACTATTAGTTTATAGAATATTATATTCTGAAATGAATCAGCAGCTTGAGATTAAGAGAGTCACCAGGCTGTATCCAGGTGTTACAGTTGATCTGGTACAGAGACACAGAGTTACTGTAGTCCTCGGCTTCTGTCCTCCCACCCACAATGACCATGGTGTCTTTGATCAAAGCAGCAGCGTGGAAGAAACGGGACAGAGGCTGTACAGCAAAGACATAATACAGAAACCTAGCATGAGTTATATGTATGCAATGGTAAAAATGCAAAAAAGTAAACCTAAAAACAAGTGTAATTTCTTACCTTTTTACCCTGTGAGGGAACCAGGAGAGACCAGGTAAGGTTGGGGTAATACAGGCTGTAGAGCTCGCCTGATGGCTCCACCGTCTCCACATGAAAGCGATAGCCTCCAAACACATAGATGGCATCAGTGTGCTCATGATACACTGCTGAGTGGCCATATAAACCTGACAGAAGGGGAGACAGAGCATCAGATTTCTGAGCACAAAAAACATTCTCCACATTCATCTACATTTCTGTTGCCTATACCCATTAAAATGTAACCCTATTTGAGGTTTTAAACTTGAGTTTTTTCAATGACTAGATGTTATTTAACGTGACAAAAGAAAAGTTATACAACCTGTAGGTGGTGTTCCTGTGTGAGGCACAATTGACCAGTTCCCTGAATGAAGGCTGAACTCCAACAGATGATGGTTGAAACCGTTTTCTGGAGAGTATCCTCCAATCAGTAGAACGGAGGAGCCCCGACGTAAGGTTAAAGTGTGACCGGCCACCGGGGGCACCACTGAGCTCTGTCAGACATGGATGATTAGATTTCATTAAAGCACAATTTCAAAAAATATTCTAACCTACCAACAAAGGCCCCCACTAACCTGGTGTTCTCTCCAAACCAAGCTGCTGAGATTTAGACTCCAGGTATCCATGGAAACGCCATTTTGAGTGACACCCCCTACCACTAACATAAAGCTATGACCACCCTCATGGCTTCCGGAGTCCATCTCATAAGTGTTTAGCAGTGCGGCGGCGTGGTGATAGCGAGCTCTGGGAGTTTCCCCTTCATCTAGAGAACTTGTCAACATTTGGGTCCAACGACGGTCCACCACAGAATACCTAAACCGACCAGTAGGAGACTTGTTATTAAACAGAAGGTGGAATAAATTGTTTCAATCTCGGATTACTCCCTCCTACCTGTACACATTTCCAAGAATGCCATCTGACAGAGAAAGCCCCCCATACATCCAAAGGTTGCCCTGCGGTCCAGACACCAGAGAGTGTCCCATCCTGTGGAGGAACCTATGGGCCTGTTTCTGTAAAACAGAAGTGCTTAAATGTAAAGGTGGATTTTAATTTATCAATTGGTGTAATTATAAAAGGTAATATATCTTTTTATAAATTTGCTTAGGAACTACCATTGTTAGTTGTGTATCCAACAGAGTCTCCCAAATCAAACTGTTTGAGTCCCGAAGAACGGAGCAGTCTGAGCCGGCCCAGCTTTCAGAGCACACACAGACTCCCAGAGACTGAAAGGTGGCAAATAAGAATAGTTAGATAACCGTATGCACCAATGTGGGCAAACTTCTTTGTTACATCTGCTAAAGATTAGCAAAAATTCCGCTTTAATCACAGTGAGATAATTTTATACTTAAAATTTTTGAAAAACATTGAATTTGAGTGCATTTGTTTAGTGGGGTACATATCTACTGTTTTACCATAATAATTATGTTTAATTAAATCAATGGTAGTACAACTGAATACCCCAACAACTCCTTTTAAATAAATACAAGTGAAGATTTATTCGTATTCATAATTATCTTTTTTTATGTTTATCAGGCTTCCAGAAACTTTAAATTAATAATACTTGATTGTTTTCCCTGGGAGATAAACGTGACAAGACATGACCCCCCCACACACAATGAATGGAATTAAATTCTGACCTTAAAGGGAATTTTTTTTTTCTTTCTTCAACCCGGATCCTTTTTTTTTAAAGCAATTTTTATGATTTTTTCAGTCACACTGAGAAGTTTGGAGCCAGTTTGAGCCGTTTAGCAGTATTTATACATCTAGTCTTGATCAGCGTACATCAGTAGAGTGGGAGTACAAATCTGCTTGTAATAGGGTTTGATCTGGCCCTAACGCCTTAATTCTACCAGTTTTATATTCTCCTTGGACCTACGAATGCCTTGGAAGTGCTGCTTTATTGTCTTCTGGGCCGATTTGAGGGCTTAACAATAAAACCCCAGTAAAACTGTAACGAATCTGCAGATGCCACGGTAGATTTTTGGATGTACGCTGATCAAGACTGGATGTATAAATACTGGTGAACAGCTCAAACGGGCTCCGAACTTCTTAAGGTGAGTGAAAAAACAAAAAATTGCTAAAACTAAGGTCCAGGTTGAAATGGAACAGAATTTCCCTTTACTTTTGCACAAAAAATATATATGTATGATTATTTATTCTACTGCGAAACAAAAATGTGTTCATTCTAAGAGTTTTTTTACATCTTAACAAAGAATGCAAGAACCTGTATTTGCACCCCCCCCCCATCATTTTCGCTTTTAAAATTCTAAAATATTTGGTACAATTTGTAAAAATACATGTTAGTATTGTTCTCCAAAGGAAATGAATCAAAAATTACATTTTCCATGTTGAAGACTTACTATATTACAAACTCCTCTTCCTTCTGTTGCTCCACAGTCCTGGGGACACATGGGTCGGTCACAGTACGGTCCCCCGTATCCGTGAGGACACTTGCAGAGTCCATTTTGACACTGGGCTCCACCTGCACACACAGCTGAACCCTCTTCATCCTCAGAGTTCTGCTGACAACGTCGCACCCAGAAAGATGCATTAAAGCCTTGTGGTTTATTGGAAGAAACGTTGGCTTCAAAGTAGACTGAGATCACACCTAGTGTTCAAAAAGAAGACGTAACATTGTGAAGTCGGAACCTGCATAAAGTGTTTGCTCTAAATTAGAAAATGATAGACCAGGTATGAGTGACAACTACCTGAGGTGGCCTCAACAGTGATAGGCTGAGTCCTTGTTGTGCCGCAAAATGCTCCAATAAGGTTGTGATCAGAATGTACGACTCCATTTGGTAGAAAACGAGGAAGGCCATCAAACACATAAACATAAGAGCTCTGCAAAATGAAGCACGTTTGTCATTAATCTCTTACGGAACAAGGAGATTTTTGTGTGCTATGGAGCAGCTTGGACATTAACTTTTATCTTTTTCAAGGGAACACTGGAACTCACTTTACAATAGGTATGGGAGTCTGGGTGTAATGTGAGAGCCACTGGGGGGCAGAGCTGTTTGGGTTTGCAAGGTCCAAGCTTCTCAGTGACAGACAACACCCACAGACAGTGAGAAAGTCCTCCTCTGCTTTCTGTGCCACTCCGCCATCCCAAAGATGACGACAAGGGGATCGTTAAGGAGGAGGAGGTGGAGGAGGAGAGCAGGACGGAGCGGCCCTGGCACTGACGGTAACATGTCCCGTTGTTCCTGTTTAACAGAATAATCGTTCAGTCAGATTCCTGTTTTTCCTATTAAATTGGTTTAGTTTAGACAAAAAGATGAAAAGTCAAACAGCCCTTACCTCGGGTCTCCATAGTAACCAGGAAGGCAGGACTCGCAGTGTGGTCCCTGGGTGTTGTGAGTGCAGTAGCACTGGCCTGTCTGGTTGTGACAGTAACCTTGGAGCGGGTCGCCATGTCCATTACACTCACAGGGGACGCAGCCGCCGCCTCCAGCCAGGGCGGAACCGAAGCTCCCCGGACGGCAGTGTTCACAGTGAGGTCCTGTAGTCCAGTCTGGAAGACAAAAGAACAATCGTGAACAAAGTATCAACCCACGCAACAATGCAATGATACCCTTTTTCTTTTTAAGGGAACACCGTCAACTATAGGAAACGATAAAACCAAATAAAACTAAATAAGTAATGGCCTCACCCTGGCATTCATCACAGATCCCCGGAGCAGTGATACAGGTGGAGTGGAAGTTGCAGCCACAGTCAACGTCGCATTCGACACCACTCAGAACCAAAGTGGCGGGGTCGGATGTCCACCCCAGGGAACATTCGCATTCAAACCGCGGGCTGCCGCTGCACTGACCCTCACGACATTCATTATAACAACTGGGAGATGGGGAAAAAATGTAACATCATTAGAATTACAGACTAAATCATCATTTAAACGGCACAGTTTCCTATCCCGTACAAAATCCTTACGTCTGGTTGCAGTGCAGAGTGCCGTCACCAGTGTATCCTCTCTCACAATGGCACTCATACGAGGTGGGAGTGTTGATACAAGTGGCGAAAGGGTGACAGTTGTGGAGGCCCAGCCTGCATTCCTCCACGTCAGGACATGTAGGATATGACCAGACAGCATCTTTCTCCTCTTCATCAAAAATCTCCAACTCCATTTCCATTTCCAGGGGTCTAGGTGGAGCTGAAGTCTGAGGTTCAGGGCTAAAAGAACATAAAGAGTGTCAAGTTATAGTATAGTTGGTTAATTAGCGAATTAGCTTCTACTGCTAAAGAAATAAAAACTGTACTCTATTTTTGTTTACAAAGCGCTACAACAGATACATTTTCATCTTAGTACTGACTTTTAGCAACAAATTTCACATAACACTTTACTTTGTGACTAAAGACAGCTTGTAAGGAGTCAACAAAGTGAAATGAGTTAACTTACTTTGCAGCCCGAGCTTCAGCCACAGCCACACTGCAGTTGTACACAGACGGATCATCCATTCCTGCCCAGTCTCCCCGCAAACACCTAAAACAAAAAGAAAAAACACATTTTAATTTTAATCACACACCTGTGATTAAAATTAAAGTATTCTCCAGTTTTAAAATGTAATTCTTGTTTTTTCAGCCCATATTCATAATATGCTACACTTACTTTCCAATTGTGGGATTGTTGTGGTCACCACACCAGCCACACTGAAATGTTCTCAGGCACTCCGTACATGTGTTTAACGCTGAACATTGCTTACACTGAGGAACCGAATGGACACTGATAATGAAGAAGAGAACAAAGAAAAAAAAAAAAAATATGTAAAGACAAGAGTTAATGTCACAAACAAAAATATTTAAACATGTGTCTAAGAAATGGAAATACACTAAGTTATCTAAATCATAAATTATAAAAAATAAATGTACATACTATAAAGTGAAAAATAAACCCAACAACTGCAACTCATTACATACATAACATTTGAGCTATTTTTTTCCATACTATATATTGTTTTAGTATCCTTGTTTTACCTGTCATACCAGTCCCTGCACTCTCCGTAGGGATATTTTGTGAGGTAGGCAGCAAAATAGAAGCAGGCCTGGGCAGATTCACACCAAGCACACTGACTGGAGTTGGACAGGCACTCACTGCATGTTTTTCTCCTTGGAAATAAAAAGTAGGAATTAATTAGTAACAAATCACAGATTCCCGATGATATTGTGTAATATCCAACCAAATGCTTATTTAATAGTTTAGTTTTGCTCACTGGTTGCAGACTTTAGGACACCCGTTTGGGTCACGGATGGATCCTTCCAACCTTCCTCTGCGACTGCACTGAAAGTCACCCTTCTTGCTGGAGTTTATCTGCCACTCACAATAAGGATCCTGTGGACCAAAGTTAGATGGCATCACATATGGTTATTGAGCGTTCTGAATTTTCTACATTGTATCTTCAGAAGAGTGGTCCACAACCTCTATTTTTTTAAAGTTACAATTTGTTCTGTACCTGAGTGCATGCAGAGCAATCTCTGTACTCCTCACAAAGAGTGCAATGCTGTGGTGCCAACAGCAGATGGCGCTGACCGTCACCTTTGCCTTCAAACATCTCTGTCTCAGGACAGTACTCCAGGTCTGGGCCGTCCCGCAGCAGGCAGCGGGAAAGAGATGGACACCAGCCACATGACTGGTCAGACAGGCAGGCCAGACATGACATGTAACCCGAGCAGGAACCTGAGCGGTAGGGCTCCAGGAAGAGGAAAGAGATCTCCTAGAGGGAAGGGAAATGTGATTTATATTCTATTTTAGCATAAAAAACATTAGGGAATCTACATGGAATCCAAACATAATCTGTCTCGTTACTATTTAAATGTTTACGATCATTATTGCTCTTTAAAAGTTTAACTAGTATCAGTACTTACGCTCCCTCCAGACAATGTTCTGTTCCAGATCAGGGCCATTTCACTTGTTTGTCCCGAGCCAGAGTTGTTAAGGTAGCCTTCAGCTTGAACGAGGTAATGGTTCCCCCTCGTCAGGTTAGAGAAGAGTCTACTTCCATCTGGTCGGACCAGCAGCTTCAGGTCCTTTTCCTGCTGCGCTGCCCAACGACCCACCACCTCCTTAAATTGGACAGTAAGGTAGTTAGTTAAATCCTAACACCATTAACAATAAATATGTGTGTGTGTGTCTTTTTTTTTTTAGATTATTTGTCTATTTACGGTGTTTTTTATTGTGTCATTTGTTTGTTCACCGGTTTATGTTGTACTGTGTGATGCATCACCAAGACAGTCACTGTAAACGCCACATAGTCCGAGATGAATGTCCCCACGGGGTCAATAAAGTGTAATTTGATTTGAATTAAACATACTGGCGTGCATTTTGATACCCTTTACAATTTTTACATTATTCTACATTTTAATTTCCGATATTATTGCATTTAGTGGGGATTCTACATGATAGACCAGTACAATGTTGTGCATAGTTGCAAAATACATAAAAAAAGGTGGAAAAGTTCAATGGGTATAAATACTTCTGCAAGGAACTGTACAATTGGATAATCAAGAGTGCTACACTAAACACACACATGCAAACATGACTCTGTACTAGTGGTGTTTTAAAAGAAAATATAAAACAGAAAAATATCGAATCTGAATTATTATATTTTAATTCTAAGAATCTAATCAATTCAATGGTCCAAAAATTGTTTCACAGAGTTTTCCATTTTTTACAGCTAAAATAGGAGTGAAAAGTTCAAATGGCCATTTTAAGGCAAACAACAACATTTAAAACACTTGTCCTCACCATTTGAGTGGAGTTGGGTCCTGATGCCATTCGAGCCTCAAAGTGAAGCCTCTGGATGCGAGCCCATATGAAGACGGTCTCTGTGGGAGGCGGTGAAGGTGGAGGCCCTCCCCACAAAGGGTGGATGAAGCCCTTGAACTGCAGGGCCACATCCATTTCTGTGGTGGGGCTAAGAATGATGTTGGCGCTGCGGAGGATGGATACCTGGTGGAGGGGTGAAGTGGATGGAGGAGAGTGGAGGGATGAATGGAAGTGGAAACACATCAACAGCAGCACTATTCTCTATAAACTGCTCCACATGCTTGTTACTACTTGGAAGGAAAAAATCTTGCCCATGCAAAACAGAGACAAAAAGAAAGAAAAAAAGAGCTGAGTATAAGTCAAGAAATGGGAAAACTGAAGATTTTAGAGGTGTTATTAATTGAACAAACATAAAAGTTAGACAACAGTTTAGTTATAGTCTCAAAGGAGGGAAGGAGGATTAGTTATGAACAGAGAGGGAAGGAGTTACAGCCACAACCAGAACAGTGAGCAGTTAGATTTAGACTCCATACCTTGTCAGGCTGGGAGTCGTTGCGGGGGTGCTGGAAGGTGAGCAGGTGCAGTCCCGGGACATAGTTCTCGGTGCGACAGGAGTGGAGGGAGGTTAGGAAACGGGTACGCTCCCCCCACCAGCCGTACGCCCCTGAGATCTGGTCCACACGGCACGCACTTCGCTCTGTGAGACCGAGAGGGAGAGGTCAGCACACAAGTAACACATCTGACCTCTTAAATACTTTTATTATACAGCAGTCACCTATAATATACTACTGTACTGAAGTGTAATTTGTGACTTCTGCGTGTTGTGCGCTCAAGCAGTAAAATGACACAATCACAGGCTGTGATTGGACAGACAAGCCAAATCAGTGTCTGAGCTGCCTCTCCAATCACATCTGGGTACAGTCAAGTTACCGAACTCCACCAGAGTTACACAATCACACAGAGGTCTCTAGTCCCTCCCATGTCAACTCCCAACATATTTTTGTTCCTTCTCTTCTGCCCTCCTTCCTCCCTCCTTACGTCTCACCTGACACTGGCAGGCAGGACTCGTTCTGAACACACCAGCCAAATTCACCGGGGGCTCGCGCGAGTGATGCCGGGGTCCCGCTGAACACCAGGCAGGACTGGCAGTCTGACAGGAAGCGAGCCAGGCCCAGGCACCCAGTGCTGCCACACTGTGAGCAGAAAACTGAAGTTAGACAAAGAAAATCTAGACAAGCATTTAAAGAAAAATACGTTTTTTTGTTGGAGGTTAGGTCTGCCAACTCCAATTAGGACCAATTTTGATATTTAACTGTAAGCACTAAAACATATAAAAACTAAATAGTTTTTCAGTTCTTAGATAGAGCTAGTAGATTATGTAGAGATTCTTTTAAACATCATCACCCTCAGCAAAATCTGTCTCTATCCTTTATCTAAAAAAAATTTTCACTCAATATTAAACTTAAAAAGTGAAGAGTGTAGGTTGATACATTTCCCGATATTTAGTTATGTGAGTTATTAATTTTTTTGTGAATTTGAATAACCCTTGTGTTCTGTTTAACGCTGTGAACTCGGTACTGAATGTGAATGATGTCTGTTTGGAAGACTTTGGAAGAAAGTCTCTATTTCAAGTCTTTTTGATTATTTACCTTCCTTCTATCAGCCATTGTCTGACATCTCCAACTGATGTGGTTCCTTTCCTACACTCGGTCCATGGATCCTTAATTGAATTAATACCTATATTATTGACTGGGCAAGTACCAAGATATTTTAAACATGCAGTGATTCATACTCAGGAAACCAAGGTCAGACACTATACATACAGCTAACTATAGGCATATTTCTAAATGACCTTTTTTGAGTAAAATACTAGAAATAATCCTGCACAATGATCTGATAGAGTATCTGAATAATTTTCCTATTTTGTCTGGTTTCTAAACCATTTCATAGCACTGAAACAGCACTGTTACAGGTTATTAATGAAATCCTGTTAGGAACTGACCATTGCAAGCCAGTGTATCTTGTACTGCTGAACCTGACTGCTGCTTTCAATATGGTAAATCATGCCATTTTGATTTATAGACGTTTTAATTATCATAACATGAAAGTTATTTCATTTGGTCCAAATCGTTTCCCTTGTTCCAAGGATCGTATTCTTGCAGGAGCTGTGTCACCAATTTCAACTGACACAATTAAAGCCTTTCCTCTCTAGTCACGATTTGCAAAGTTATCCATGCTTTCATAATCTCCCAACTAGATTATTGTAACTCACTTTTAGATGGGGTTAGGCACAGCACAATAAAACGCTTGCAATTGGTTCAAAAAGCAGCAGCACGACATGAGCAAATATCCGGTCTTAGTATCCATACACTGACTTCCAATCCAATTAAGTGTTTAAAGTCCAATTGTTTTTTTAATCTGTTGCGCCTGTATATTTATAAAAATTTCTTCAGCTTTATGTCCCTTCTCGTTCTCGCTTACCAGCTGCTCCGTACAGTTCTAAAATCCAGATTGAAACTCAGGGCTGACTGCTCCATTTCTGTTATGGCTCTGGAGCTTTGGGATTAACTCCCTCTACATACTGGACAGGCTACTTCTCTGGATGTTTTTAAATTGTGCTTGAAAACTCCTTTTCATCTGCTTTCTTTTAAATCCATGAGTGGCTGACATTTTTTCTGTTATCTTTGTTTGTTTTTATATGGCTGTATTATGTTGTATTTTATGTTTTAAATTGTTTTGCTGCCATCTTCCTGCTGTGTGGCACTTTGGTCAGCGATGTGCTGTTTGTTTAAAGTGCTATATAAATAAAGTATGGTATAGTACCTAAAGAGTGGTAAAATATATATATTTTAGCATTTCACCAGCTGAAAAACAAATTACTGCAAATATTTTTTTTGAGGGAAGTCTTACCGGGTCGGTGGGCTGGTACTCTCGACAGCGGCCTTCACACCAGCTGCATTCTGGGTTTTTCAGGCACATACTTTCATCAAGCGCCTCAGCACAAACAGCATCCTGCATGAAAAGGAAGTTGAAATAAATGCTTATGTCAAAGTCTTTACATTTTCATCTCATTTCTCACCAGGTCTGACTTCATATTACTCTTTATTCTGTTGCTGTCAAGCACATTGACTCACCCTGTCGCCTTGATCACTGCTAACGAATAATGGTACTTTGTAAGCAACAAGATCTCCTCGTGAAACGCCGCTGTAACCGCCAGCAACCAGCAGAACGCGTCCTTCCATCACTGCTGCAACATGTGAGTACCGCCCTCTCACAGCTTCACCATCTTAGAAACACATTTTTAAAATTACCATGTGCCATAACTGTCTACAGACGCTCCAAAAGAAAAGGAAAATCTAGAAGAAAATAGAGATACTGACTGGATGACCATCTCTCCCCAGAAGAGACCCACTGGTGGCAGCCCAAATGATAAAAAAAGATTTCTTCATCATAGCATTTCTCTTCCTGGTAATGAATATGTACATTTCCACCTGGTAAAAATGACCGGACAGAAAATAGATAAACACAAAATAAGTTCAAAACAAACAACTACAATGATTTGACTCTTTCTCACCATAGACCACCATGTAGTTTCCAATGACTGTGGCAGTGTGGAACGCTCTCTCTCTGGGTCCAGTTGTTGGAAAGCGGGACCGAAACGATGTCCAGAACCGCCTGTCCACGTGGAATACGTCGGTGTTGTTCACTCGCACACTGAACCTCGAAATAAGCATAAAATTAGTATAAAAATGTTGTCTGAAGCAATTCTATTTTTCTCTTACTCCCTCTTAATAGGATGTGCATAAAGAAACTAATGACTCATTAGGTATGAACCTTGCAGTAGTGGGCCTGTGACCTCCATAGACCAACAGGGTCCTGGATGGGCTGTGAAACACCATTGAGTGGCCAGCAGAGGCAGGGGGTTTCCCACCAGTGGGCTGAACTGTTTCCCATCGCCCTGAACCGTGCAGGCCGAACCGATACAGAGTCGAGGAAAACATATCCTCCTCAGTGCGACCTGGTACATGAGGAAAGGTAACATTTAGCTCTCCAAATATAATCCCAATTTCAATACAAACCCAAATGAGGTACTGTGATATCAAGCTCACCTCCAAAAACATAGAGATAGGTGTCCGCCACCGCCGCTGCATGATTGGCCAGTTTAGGAGCGCCACGTGAGTACGAAAAACCGAGCTGTTGCCAGTCATCCTTGACAGGCCTGTACATCCAAATGTCACTGGCCAGGGATCCATTAGCTAGCTCTCCTCCAAAGATAACCATATTACCCATGTACTGTACAGCCGTGTGGGAGTGACGAGCCACCTTACATAAGAAAGATGAACAGAAGAGAAAAAAATTCAGGACAACATTTAATAGAGACGTTCTACACATCTATTAATTTCTCTCCATCTTAAATCATATCACAGGATAACAAGTCAAAGCAGTTCTGAAATTAATTTCCATCCTAGGTGATTTACAAACACATTTATAGTAGTACATACAGGTATGAACAAACTTTTAGCAGGATAGAGAATGATTTCACTCAACTTATCTGCAAAGGTAGACTGAGAAACTTTGATCTAGCGGTCTGAATATAAAACAAACTGGACACTGCTTTAAAACCATCAAATGAACTGACATGACTGCTCATGCAGCAGTTATTACTGGGATGATTCATGGTTAAAATGAATAGTTTCTGTTGGAAACGGCGCTGTACAACAGCACTCTATGGGATTATTATGAAGAGAAATGCTTTGGCAATTTTTTAATGAATTGATTAAAGTCTTACTACTAAAAATACATTTTCTTTTCTTCTTACTTATGGATCACAAGATTCTGTATATATTTATTTCCAGTGTTTTTGAGCTGACTGTACCTGTCTCTGCGATCCTATGAGACAATGACTGCCGTCACTCATAACTCTCCAGCTGTTTTTCTCATGTTTGCATACATTTAGAAAGCTTTTATTCACTGCAGTCGATAAAGCAACATCAGTATGCATATTAATAATGGGTCTGAGAATGGTCATATAACCCCTAATTACTAAATAATCTATTTTAAAATATTTAGCATTCAAATATACACATAAACACACACAAAAAAAACACTTACAGGGGAATAACCGTAAGACCTGCTTTCCCATTGGTTGGATGTAAAATTGTATTTGACCAAGTCTCCAAGAGCTCTGTTCAGATCAAATCCTGCAATAGAATAGAAACATTAAGTTCATTTGCTAATGATACAACGTTAAACATGTATTCCAATTAGGCTTTTGTTTTTTAGATTAGAAGCATCTTATGAAATAAAAAGCTTTAAGCAAGTATTTAACATACTTTCCATGTAGCCAAAATTTCTGTATTATTTTTCTAATGGTCTGATGTAATATTCTAACCAACTAAGAAATTCAACATTGTGTTTTCATATCGTCTAACAGACAAAAAGACTTGAAAACATCATTCAGTATTTGACCAATCTACGTTGAGGTTTTAATGTTCACTCATCCTCTATATGGTATGTATAAATCGGCGCTGTTTGTTCTGTTTATTAACAAATCAGAACCAGCCGCTAATGGAGGATAGATTGTGAAAGGCTGTCGTTCTGCATACATCACACCAGTCAATATAAATATGGTCCCCTGATAAAGAAGCACAACCCATAAGAACCCGAGAGTGCACTTGAAAAGTGGATGGTCACCTTACTAGGGGTGCACCGATCAGACTTTTTCAGTCCCGATACCGATGCTCGGTCTTTGTGTATCTGCCGATACCATTGCTGAAATAATCAACTTTATACCTTCCACCTTATACCTTTCTTGAAGAGACTAAAGGCACCAGACTTTACTAACTAAACATCACTAAAACAAATTAACAGAAGTAAAATATGAAATAAACATAAAACTAAAATTGAAAGTGAAAAATGAACCAGTTTTTGTGAGTTTATTGCAGATTTACCACATTTTAAGTATCGGTTCATGGTATTGGTTAACTTTAACCTCAGGCTCAAACAAATGTTCCGCATTGACTGTAATGCAAACTATGATTAAATTTGTTTAAAAAAAATTTTGCCTGCTAATACTTCTGTAATTAATTTAGCACAATGAACACATTGAATTCCAGACCCTAGTTTAAATGTATTGAATATGACTGCATACTTAAGCGCAATACCAGTCAAAAATGGACATCTAGAACAGAGATCGCACCATTCCAAGAGATCAACGCTTACCAAAATATTTAAGTCATAATATAAGGCAAAAAATGAGAGATAAGTAGTTTAAAAGATTTTGTGTAAACACAGAGCTAGCTCTCTTAACACACAAATCCTATAAATGAACATTATTAGTGAGATACACCCACCTCCAAACAAATACATGGCTCTCGTTGAGGACAGGTACACGCCAGCAGAACCAGTCCTGGGAGGTGCGTTTGGGTTTCCCTCACTCACACGCCACCACTTTCCTGCCCCGTTATCATCGCGGAGACCAAGCTGACAGCTGTGGCCAAGGAAGCCTGGGTTACACTGACAGCGTTCTCCTTTCTGAAACAGAACAAGTTATAAAACAGTAATAAAACAGAGTGATTTACTGTAGGCTTTCTCTGTAAAGACAAATACTTGAATGGCAACAAGTTGCTAACAAGTGGCCACAAAAAAATCCCTCCCCTTCTTGTTACCTTGTCACATTGTCCGTTCATAGAACAAGCCTGGGAACACAGAGGAATTGTACAAGATGCTCCTCCCCAACCCTGATGACAGTGGCATTTGGAGGTGGAGGAATCACAGCGGCCATGGCCGCCACAGGCTCCAGGACAAACAGAAAAGGTGTATGTTGCATTGAAGCCCAAGAGGTTGTAATTAGCATCACTGAAGAGGTGAATAAGCATCTGGAAGAAGAAGGGGAAAAAAATATGTGAAAATCTTTTAAATCTGTAAAAGATACGACAAAAAATGTATTTCTATTTACTTACCTTGCCGGACTTGGCTTCAATGGGTTCAGGCAAAGTGTTGCCACTCAGACTGGCAAGAAGTGGACTTTGGTAGGAGTCACCATCATACACAAACAGGTAGTCATACGTACACTCTGTGTCCATAAAGGTGAAATTCAACACAATTCGATGACTGCTGCTAGGAGCTGAGAAATTGAAGAAGAATATTGCTCAGTCTAATTGTGTAAGAAAATAGGATAGTGTGGTGCAGAATTATGCATACAGTAGATTATTTTGTAATAGACCAGCAGAAGGTAGTGGATGGTTTTCTACATATAAAAATCTGAAAAGTCTTGCATATATACCATATGGCACTTTTTTTTTGAATTAGGTCTAGAATTTGACTGGGCCATTCTGACACATAAACAGGCTTTAATCTAAACTGTCAACCTGTATCTGCCTCAGCCTAAATTCATTTGCAGGCTCTAGTGGGTTATTTTCCAGGATAGTCCAGTACTTAGCCCCAGTCCTGTTCCTATCCACTGTGACCAACTCTGTTTCCATGATAAAGAAAATATATCCTCACAGCATCAAGCAGCCACTCATTCCACCACATATAGCATGCGCACATGGGCCCAAAAGTTTAATCTTGTCTTCAAAATGCTGTTTGTTCACTAGCAAACCTTTGTTGCCTTTGCAGAAAACTTTTGTTTTCACTAAGAATACTTGGTAAGTTGCTGATTTCAGAAGGCTGTTGGCTGCATTGGACTTTATTTAAAGTGGCAAGTGTGTAGTTTCCTGACAATATGGGGCCGTACATACCTAGATCATTGCAAGCAGGCAGTATTTTTGAGTTTGAGTGATGACGGATGGCCATACAGGCCAGAAATTACAATTGCACAGTGTTTTACTTCTACAAGGCCGACGTTTCAAACTCCAGAGAAATATATGCAGCAAAATGAGAAGTACATCAGACTCTCCTTCAACACAGGCGAGTGTAGAGCTAAATGTGTAAAATAACAATATTTGTGAAAGGCAAAAGTGTTTAGCATTTTGTAGGTTAGTGATATTATTCAGATATTTTTCTAAATGAATAAACTGCAATGTTAGATGGAATGACAATAGAAAGAAATTACACAATTCAGTGTAGCATCACTGTGATTGGTGCTAGTTTGAAAACAAAACAAAAAACATAACAAAGAATGTTGTTACCTGTCCAGCAGTAAATATGCAACCTAAGCCTGTTTCCTTAGATTTTGCTGCTCCTTCAGTTATTTTTATTTAGAGAATGCAATGCCAATGTTAACTCTAGATTTCTGGTGGTGTTGATCGTCTCTGTGAGCTTTTGCCTCTGACGCAGAGCCACGGGCTGGGTCCGTGTCACACGAAGCTACAGACACAACAGCTGACAGCGCATCTCTCCCCAAGTGGGAACAGCGACCTGGGTTGGGTGCATCCAGGATCGCATGGTCTGTCGGTCAGGCTTTTTTAGTCTATTCATTGAGCTCTTCATTTAAACTTCTAACAAGGATGAGGGAAAAGGGATGTAACCACATATTCAAAAATCAGTAAAGGCATTTTGTCCACATTGGCTCACGTCGAAGGAAGACAGCATCCACTAGGACCCGCACCCTTTTATTTTAGACCCGCTTTTTATGGCTTTATGTTATGAAGCAGCCAACAATTCAATGATTGGGCATCATTTTATTCATTTTCAACAATATTTTGATGGACATTTTCTGAGATTAAATGTCACTTTAAAGGAAATCAGAGTAAATGGGGCTGGATATAAATGCATGCCACACTTCTCAGATATTATTTCTAATAAATATTTTTTTAAGCCATTTCGTTTTCTCTCCCTACTACAGAATCTTTTATTACTTTGTGTGTTGCCTATCACATAAAATCCAATTTAAACACATTTAATCCTGTGCTTTGGAGCATGTAATGTGAACGATAAGCACAATTTGCATCGACTCTACCTTTGATAAGCCACTCGCAGTTCCCATTAACAGAGTAGTTTCCGGGTCCATCTGTGACATAACCTGGAGGTCCCCTCAGCACCTGCCTGTGGCCCTTGCAGTCCCCTGCTTGACAAACAGGTGACTCAGCTGATAGGAGGACCAGCAGAATGACAACGGAGACAGGGAGAGGGGAGGCCATCTCTGGCACTGCCTAAAAGGAGGAGGCAAGACAGAATACTGTGGGTTAATTTTAATCGAAGCACAGTCTCTTAAACATAAGCAGTAAGGGTGTGGATTTAAATCCCCCTGATCAACCACATAATCCCCCATTAAACCCTGCTTGATAAATCCCTTAATGGTCAAATAGACAAATATGAGGTGCTACTAGGAAATATTTAAGAGGGTCCTCTCTCCCCCACCTACTTGATTGCACAATTTCGCTGATTTTCCTGCAGGATCTCAAATTGGATTTTCAATTTGGTCATCACACTGGCATTCACAAAACTACCCGGACAACCTCCCATATTTATGCTTTGGGATGCACAGGCTATTAGGGAAACAACAGATTTTCGTGTAGCTGCAGACTAGCTACAGATGAAACGACGGCTGTCAGACTTCAGATAAAAACAAACGAAAATGCAACGAGAATCCTTAAAACAGCTTCCAATGCATAAGTTTAAAGCATTAGAGAGAGAAGAGAGCAAACGAAAAAAAAAAACAAAGATTCCGCAATCTATGGTACCCTGCAGAGTCTGCAGGCTATCATAACAAAGCTAACGGGTAAGGTGTTGCTAAGCTAGCTGGCGGAGAACCGTTAACTGCCTGGGGCCTTCAAATCGTCGTTTATTGTCACACTTTATAGCCACACTTACCAATTCCCGTCTCTTTCAGAGCGAAGATTTTTACATTGTCGGTTATTGTAATGCAAGCAACCACAGGGGTCGACTGATCCTGTTTTGGCGAAAACCAGACCGCTAGCTCGACTAGCTAGCCGCGGTTAATTCGCTGCAGTGGACAGAAGCTGCAACACGGAGCTAAATCCAGATGCGTCAGTGGCCGCAGAGAACCAGGAGAAACCATCCCTCGGAGTAATTATGCTGTGACGATATTCGATGCTGTTCTGTAAGGGAAACTTGTCGTCCGACTAGAAAACATCACCACCAATCCCCCCCTCAAATACGTTTTTAAATGCCTTTACTCTAGCAGCCCCATGTTAAAGACCTCAGCGTCGTTGTTTTGGTGTTTATGGCTGCTAGCTGTGACCAGAGGTTGCAAACACAAAAGACCCTCAAGTTGCTTGTAACAGCACTGCCATCCAGTGGAGATGGGTGGCAACATCTGGACAGAAGCATCGCTCATCATTTTATTAATACAAGATTCAACTTATAGTTTCTAAAAACGTCATAGTCTTTCTTTCTTTTGAAAATATTGTGTTGTATTCCCCCCGTTTACTGCGACACTAATAGATGAATCCAGTGCAACAATTTCCCCTCAGACGACCCACCAATTAGTGTGCCTGTAATCTAATCTCATCATAGAGGCCCGATTTACCAAGTAAATGTGAAGATCCACGTCTCAGTACTGTAAACCATCATTGTGTACTTTATAAATCCAGCCTTTATGGACGACTGACGAGAAAGAAGGTGTTGTAGAAAGTCCCAAAGCGGGGGGGGGGGCGCTGCCGTCGGTGCCGGCTGGGGGGGGCTGTGGTCGGCCGGTGGTTGGCGGGCCCCCGCTGCTGCCCTTTTCCAGTCTCCCCGGCGGGGTTCTTGTCGCGTTGCTCCCCGGTGGGAGCCCCCTGCCGCGTACCCGGTCGTTCGCGAGAGGTCGGCGGTGGCCGGCGTCTCCGGAGCCCGATCGATCCATAATTGAGTACACTTGGACATGGCTCCTGCGGTCTTTGGTCTTAGCGCTCGCGGAGGGGTGCTGATGGTGGGGCCTCTGGCCGGTGTTGGTCGGCCTCCACGGTGACTGACTGGTTGGTGGGGTGTGGGCTGGTGGGTGGAGGTGCTGGGTTCTGTTGCCTCCCGGCCATCGGGCGGTAGTAGCAAGGCTGGAGGATGTCGGCCTGGGGGTTGGCCGCCCGGGACTTCGGTTTGCTCACGGGCCTGGCGCGACATGTCCGGGGTACCCGAGTCGGTGGTGCGCCGGGTTCCGGCCTCGGCGCGGGGGCCCTCGGAGGCTGGCGGTGCCTGGGGCGTCTCTTATTGGCGGGGAGGCTTTTTACCATCTAGCACAGGCGCTCTTTTTAACGGAGTGCGCTTGGGACGGGAGGGGGGAGGGTGTTGAGGGGGAGGGGGGGCTAAACTCAACCTGGATGTCTAGTGACATGTGTTTTGTTAGCAGTGTGAATGTTGGGAAGGATTAGGTATGCCCCTGGCATGGGGGCTGGTGGATTGCCGGGGCCCCCATGGGGCTCGGGGGTGCCGCTGCCGTGGGCCCCGACTTGACGTGCTGGGGCCTCCCACCCCTGGTGGATCGGGCTGAACAGGGGTGCCTATAGGTAGTCATCAGGGGAGCTGGCTCCCTGGTTGTTGGCAATGTCACCCCATTAGTTTTTCTACCCCATCCCCATGCCTCTGTCCACCTACTCCTTCATTCTACCATTCACAAGGCCTTGGGACGTGGGCACGTCACTGGGGTGCGGGATGGAGCTTCCGTCTTCGCTACCCGGTGGCGGCCTGGGTCCCGATTTTATTGATCAACTTAGACACTTACACTTGCAACATTTACATGGAACGCACATGTAGGGACCTGGCGGTGGGGCGCATTAGCGCTGGGGGCGGGACCCCTCACGGCCCGTTGTGGGGGACCTCGCCTGTTTAAACGCATCTAGACACTGAGGGCCCGGGGGGGAGATGGGGGTACCCGGCAGTATTCCCATGTCCCACCCCTCTGTTTTAAGTGCACATTAGAACAACACGCAACAACACCACATTGAGCGGGGGGAGTGAGGCTGGGGGGTCTTTCCACACCCCTGTTCGTTGGACCATCAGGGGTCGGAGACCGGATAGAACATCAGGCCATCTGGTCGGGGTCCTGGGCTGGTGGGCTGCTCTTGCCGGTGTGGGGGCCTTGGCGGTCTGCTTTCCCCCGTCCTGGTGGGGCCTGGTGGGCAAAGGGGGTCTGTCTCCTTGATAGTGGTAGCAGTTTTAAAATTAAAACGTCTGTCCCTGGGCCTGGGAGTATGGAGTATAGTGTACGTATGGGGGGTATGAATGAGTGTATAGCGTCCTTTTTCCGTATGTCCTGTATTTGTAAGAATGTGTACGCATGAGAGGGAGGGTACGTATGAGTGTCTCTGTCTGTCTATGTCTACCTGTCAGGTTGGGTGTTTGGCTGCTCTCTGGCCTGATGCATCTTCTTCCCTCCCCGTCACTCCCCGTCGGTGATGGATGCTCCTGCCCGCTGGTTGATGATGGCTCTCGATGCCTGGGGCCGGGGGTCCCGGTTGCGGCCCGGCTCGGTCCTGGTGCATGTCGGGCGGGTCCTGGGTGGTCCGGTGTGTCGGGCGGCCGCTGTTTCGGGCCGACGTCCTCCTTGGATTGACTGGGGCACCTCTCATGGGGGTGCCGGGGTTGTAGAACAGGTTGGTGCCGTCCGGTGGATCGGTGGGGACCGTGCCTGGCGCCCAGGCCTCCTGCCGGTTCCAGGACTTCTGCTGGCTGGTCTGTTCACCTGGTGGGGCTGTCCGGCATTGGCTGGGCCCCTGATCTTGGCGCCCTACGTGGGACGGGATCTGGACCCGGGAGCTGGAAGATCTGGATGTCCAGGTGCCGGCTGGGCGCGGCCTGGGGAGGGCGTACATCCGCTGTGGCTCTTGCTGTGGCTCCCTGGCGTGTGGGTGTGTGGGGGCGGGCCGGGTTGTTGGCGGTGGGTATTGGTCCGGGGTGGCGGCGGCGTGTGTTGTCCGTCGGTTGGCTGCGGATCCCCCTTGTCTGCGGCGGCGGCGGGGGGCCCTTGTCGGCTGGTCCCTGGTTGGGGCCCCGCTGGGGGGCGGGGTGCCCCTGGTCCCCGTGGCCTCCGGTTCCTGATCCGGGCCCGCCCTGGCGTAGCCGGTTACCGGCGGAGCCCGTGGGCTCGTCACTGTGATCTCTCGGGCCCCAGCATTGCGGCTGGTGGGTGCTCCCCTTGAGACATTTCATCTGTCCACTCTTGGAGGGTGATCGAACCCTGCACATGATCCGCCTGTGTGACTTTGTACTCTTGTGACCCTGGATGCATACATCTGCTTGCCTCCTCCATTCTGTGTCGATGTCCTGTAGGACGGATTGAACGTGTCCCTTACACCTCTATCAATCACTTTGCATGTGGAAACCTTAATCAGACACGTGCATGCACGCACACACATAGTGTGGGACATTGGGTTGGGACGGACATAACTAATTGAGGTTATCATCATTAAT
This sequence comes from Apricaphanius iberus, assembly GCA_028564705.1. Taxonomy (NCBI): domain Eukaryota; kingdom Metazoa; phylum Chordata; class Actinopteri; order Cyprinodontiformes; family Aphaniidae; genus Apricaphanius; species Apricaphanius iberus. The sequence continues at coordinate 1,047,583 of JAPXFQ010002254.1, forward strand.
TTTTTGTGTCACAGCTCACAGGAGCTTACCAGAAACATTTATATTATGTTCATTAATCAATGCTTGTGTGTAGGGAATGTGTAATTCTTAGTTTATTCTACTAGATCCGAACTATTGGTTTGGTTCTGTACAGTTTGTCGTTTTTGTTTTGTATTACTGTTTCTCTGCCGTCCGGCAGAGGTGGAGGACTGGGATGTTTTCTTGTTTTCTTTGTTTGCCTCCCTGTCTTGTGTCGTCATCGCGCCTCAGTTGGTCGTTTCTTTTCTTCACCTTCTCCTTCTCCCTTTCTTGTCTCATTTAGAGGGGTCCATGACGTCAGGAAATTAAACCCACAGTAATCACTAATAAAGATTTTTCATACATATACATCAAGTGGCGTACTACAGCGAAGCTGTAATGCTCTGCTTGGGAAAGTAAAACTGTTGGGCTTGTACTTCGTACTCAGACACCAATTCTGAGTAACATACTGCTAGACAGGACACGTTAAAAAAAATAAATAAAAAAAAATAAAAAAAATAAAATAAAAAAAAAAAGTCCCAAAGCGTAACGTGGAAGAAAGTGATCTGGTCAGAGAAGAATGTAGAGATTCATCTTCTAGCTAAACAATGACACTAAATATTCAACCAAAAGTAATATAGAATGCTTTAGAAATAAGCAAATATAATCAATCAATAATCTTTTCTGCTTATCCTTGAAGGGTTGCCACAGGACACAAACAACTAGGCATGCAGACGGAGCAATTTAGAGAGCCAATTTATCCTAGCAGTCATGTTTTTGGGTGGTGGGAGGAAGTCAGAGTACCCGGAAAGAATCCAGCCATGCACAGGGAGATCATGCAAACTCCAGGCAGAAAGAGCACAGGCTGGGATTCGATCGCAGAGCTTCTTGCTGCATAAGTGCAAAAACACTGCGCTGCTCTGCAGCCCAATAAGGACATTCATTAGCTACTATTAGCAAGACTGAGTTCAGACCTAAAGCCATCTGAGAATCTGTGGCAAGTGATAATAAAAAATGCTTGAGCATACATCCAGCCGTTGTGACTGAGACTTAAGTTATTTTGCAAAGAATGGGCTAATTTTGCAGTATGTCCCCAAAGGCTTGCAAGTGTAATTATGATGAAAGGTGGTTCTACAGACTGCTACCAAGTTGTTAGTAACAACGTTTCCCACCAAGCTTTTAATATTAACAGTAAACATATTGAAAAACATTTTAAAATCATTTTTAGAATAATTTACTTTTACATCTATCACATATTATCCTATTAATATAATTTGTAGTTTGCAGAACTATTGTGACAAAATTTTAAGGGAGTACTGGTGCAAGGGCTATTTTTGTTGATTCAGCATTTTCTTTCCGGGACTCCAGCATCCTCCCAAAGTCTATAGATGTGCATGTGTAGTTTATCTCTTTAAAGGAGGTAGGACCTTAAAAATGCATACTTCAACCTATCTCCTTTTCAGACAACTGATCAAATTAAACTGTAAATGATTAGTTTTAAAGGTCTGAAATAAACAAAATTGCCAACGTTTGAGTCTCTTCAAGCATTATTGTGTTTCCTAGTGATAGACCTGGGGCCTGTTTCAGAAAGGAGGTTAAGTGAAAATTCTGAGTATGTTAACCCTGAAATGAGGAAAACTCTGTTTTCGGTTTCAGAATGGGAGGTATATTAAACCTGAGAAAGCAGAGTGATGCTGCGTTCAGACCAAGCCCATGCGTCAGCGTCGGTTGCGGCAAGATTACCTGTAAAGTCTATGGTTAAGTACGTCAGAGGTCCGTCAAAGTCTCTGCGATGCTTTGTGTACGTTGGCTCCGTCAACTTCACTTGCGTTACATACGGCAACGCAGTAACGCAGCAAAGCAGAAGTTCAGCTAGTTTAACTTTTGACAGACCCAACGCAGTTAACGCAGTGCGGCAACCAATGAGAGCGTCTCACTGTAGTTATGTCACTATACACGTATCTTGAATGAAGTGCGGGTCCAGTGAAAACATTTTCAACAAACGCAGATTTAAAAAATCAGAAATAACACTTACCGAAGTCAGATGGACAGGCGCTCCTAAAGAGGAAAAGAAAACCTGTAGTTGGTGTCCTGGTAGGAGATTTAAGCTCCGATGCGGCCGAGGAGGTCGTAAAATTAGGCGCGGGACAGACGGCAGTAGCGCTGAAAGCGAACCTCATCCATAAGCAGCTCCTGGAGCAAATGGTTAAACTCCCCAAACTCAGAACGCATCTGAATAATGGGCGCAGATGCACCCGATGTCAACGTTGTCTAGCTTTATATAGCAAATAAAGCCAAGTCACTTTCTAGTTACGATCCACCATAGTTCAGAACATATGGCAACAGAGGAAGCCCCGCCCATGCGTTGTTTTTTCCTCAGAAGCAGTCTGTGGAAGCCAAAAACTACATACGTCAAACTTCATCCGTTGAATGCGTTGCCTGACGCAGACCAATTGTGCGGTGTGAATGCACCATAAGTCCAGCCCGTTTCTGAAAGAGAAGTAACTTATACTCATAGTCAGTTACCATGGCAACTTACTCTGTGAACCTAACCTGGCCGGGAGCAGGTTTTTTTTCGGGAAACCCAGAGTTTCTTTCGGTCTCCTCCCATTTTTTAAGGAGGAAGCGGTATTTCTTGCCTTAGCCTTAGTCATTCATTGCCTCCGTATTGAAACAGGCCAATGATGTGGTTCCTATAAGGCAGGTTCTGAGGTGTAGCTGGGTTCAATAGTGCCCCCCAGAGATTCCTTCAGCAACAGGTCCCCCACTGTTTAGACAGGGGGCAATCTCTACAGCCTCTGAGTGGAGGTGGCCTGCAACCTGTTCTTGGGGACCTCAGCCTTCTCTCTGTTGGCTATACTGAAAGCCAAATCCAGGACTCATATTTTGAAACATGCAGTTATAGCAGGCATCTAGGTATGGCTTTCATAAAGACAGTATTAAATTATAACAATGATAATTTGGCTGAAGATTTTTATTTTTCTTTGTTTCTTTGAGGATGGTACCCAAAATATATTAATTAACCCACCAAAGAAAGCCCTATGTAAAAACCAACATTACTTGAGTTTCTAAGTAAAAGGTAGTAATTTAACAAGCACTAATATTACATTAGAAAATATACCCAATGAATTTATTGCCTATTGGGCTCATATAGTTCTCACTCACAGCGCTTAAAATATATTTTAGAAAATCACTAATTAGTTAAAATTGAAATATCAGCAACTACTAGAGGCCTGTAGAGTATAATTCTGCACATGTTTACATTACCACACTTTATAAGACCCCAGTCATATTTGATAAATTTATACAATTTCCCATGAGCCTTTGCTGTCGTAGTGGGCTGGATCAAACTACCAACAAGTTTACATGTCACCATGCTGGCTGCTAGGTTAAACAGCTATTAACATGGAGCAGGATAATCAGTGGCATACAGACAGAAGAGATTTATAAAAATGTAAATTTTCTACATGTGCAGTCATTAATATATCCAACTCTGCTCGGGAGAAGTAGGAGGAGCTAATCTGTTTTTCACTTGTTGCCATGGTGAATCATGTTATCCGTGTACCATTGAAGAGGGCTTCTTATATCCTCATGCACAAGTGTAACTCAGGGTAACTTTGACTCAGAGTTGATTGAACCAATTCTTAACACCTGCTCTGAAACCAAAAACTGAGTTTGATAACTTAGAGTTGGTCAACCTAGAGTTCAGGTTTTGATTTAGTTTGTTAAACCTGCTTTCTGAAATGGGCCCGTTCAGGGCGTACCCCCTCCCCCCAAATGACTGCTGGAGATGGGAAACACCCCTCCTGCATAGGATAGACAACGTATATAATGGATGGATAGGTGAGATAAAACGAAAACAAGTACATCTTGAATCAAATCAATAAAACATTTGACAGTGTGAAAAAATAAAGGGCATTAATACTTTGATAATGGTAATTTATTCAAATATTCAATGAATTTCAAAGACTACATTTAAAACTTATGTTTTAGGATGTTTTCCAGAAACACCATCAGTATAATCATGACAAACCCATTATATTGACATAACATGGATAGCATTTTTAGATAACATTTTCTGTATTCAGATTTAATTCACCCATCTTTAAGGTTATGTACATTGAAACACCAGCATTTTTTAAAGGTAAGAAAAATAAATTTTTAAGGGGGGAGAAAAATAATGTATGAGCCCCGACAAGATTTCAAGCGCAGCTTTTTGATTGATTACTTTTCCCCCGAAGGAATTAAAAAAAGCCACAAAACAAAAAATTTCAACATAAACCTTTAACAGATTAAGAGCTTTTTCCTGTAATATGATCATACTTAATCATATGCTCCTTTCCTGAAACTTCCTATTGGCCACCATAACTCTTTTTGCTGCATAATCATTATTTAACTAAAAAGGCACAAAAGCAAAAATGGCTTTTTATTCTCAACACTGAGCATCACATACATGTTGTACTTTGGGCACCAGTTAGATCAGAATAAAATTGATCATATCAAATCATTTAAAAAAAATCTATCATAAAAAAAGTTTAAAAAACAAAAAAAACCTGCTACATGGTTTAAAGGTAAAGAATTACCCACAAAGATGTCAGACAGAGTTTAAAGAGCTCCTAGCAGCCAGTGCAAGTTAATCTGCATCAGACTTTGGTCTATCTCTATTTAGATATTTCCACAACATGCCCCTAAAGGCAAAATGTTAAGTTGTTTTAGTGCCCACTTTATATTAAAAGCCCCTCCCTCCAAAAAAGTTTTACATCATGCATTATCTGGTCAACTTCCAACCTGTAGTATGGCGGGGTCATTTATGATGTATGCACAGCTATTTTCCCGGGAGCCAGAATCATAGGAGTGGCATGGAGGCCAGGGCCGAAAATTGGGAAAATGAATCCCTCAAACTTGTGTGTAAGGGTGACCAAGTGCCTTTCTCTCCCAGCGTCCCAAAATGACACCTCACCCTTATCCATATTTAGCTTGATACGGATTTTTTCAGGACACTGCGGCACCGTTAGCTCTGTGCGCTGATCAGTGTGGACCGTATAAACCCCTTTACTCAGCCCTAGGGCCCACACGCCACGACTGGGTGACACTGTAAACTTCTTTTTCCGTTGCATGACCTCTTTGCATACTCCCAGGATCCACTTGGGGTTGTCACCGACGATGACGTCCCATTTGTGTTTGCCGGTTTTGTATCCTTCAGACCCCATTACGAAGACGATGGGATCGAAGCGCTCCTGGTTGTCAGGAACGGTCAGACGCTCTTGACTCTCTTTCACGCTGGTGAGATCAGCGTTCAAAGAAAGCCATGGGGAGGCTGAGTTTGGGTTGAGTACAACTGGGTCTGCACAGAAAGGGAGAAACAATATGTAATGCAAATTCTAAAAGCATAATGAAAGCATTCTCTTAGGAAATTATGCTTTCAACAAACTATCAGATCAGAGTTCTGCTAAGTTTTTAAAGCTCTGATCTGCTATTACATAGGAGAAAACAAAAACTAAATATTTTTTCTAGGGAGCTTGCCATGATCAGTGATTAATGGTGTTTTCTATTTGTAGTCTGAACTCGGAATTTCAATCCAAAATCAATAATATAATCAACTGGAACGCCCTCCAAAGTTCGGAAAGTCAGATCTTTTTGGGCTACGACTGACTTTTAATATGGCCTCTAGTTACAGCTTATTTCTTATTACTTCTACTTTAATTATGTCAGAAATACCTAAATATACTTACAATATTTGACATACGACTTCATGTCCTTCCATATGTTGAAACCCAGAGAACCAACATGCTTGCCAATGTCTATCAGGGATTCAAAACTGAAGGCTGGATCGAGTTCAACCCACTGGGCCCTACAACAGAGACGAGGATCGGTCAAAGAAACACAGTCAGAACTGCTCTAATTTATGTTGGTTTACATGCTGATATTCCCGCCAAAATATTACAGCTGTGACTTACTCTCTTTTTACATTCTGGAAATTCTGCAACATGAAGAAAGGAGTAGTTGTGTGTTATAAATTGGCCTTGAAGCAAGTTTTGTAATAAAAGAACCAACTCAAAATGAGACAGTAGAACAAACTGCCCTTTCTTACCTTCAGGAGGGCCAAGTCTTCATTTCCCATCTCTTTCTTTACCATCTCAATGAGATTCTTTAGTTCAACAATTTCTCTCTCCACGTCCTCAATCGATCTCTGCATGCGTTCCATCTTTTGCTTCTCTTCATAAGCCAGTGCTTCAAGCCGCCTGGTTTCTTCCCGATAAAGCACTTGATGGAGCCTCTCAAATTCAGCCTTGATTTTTTTCTCTGCTTCCCCAGCCTGATGCTGTGTTAAGTTGGAAAGAAACATTAAAACAGTGCACACAGTTTGTCCTGGCATAAACAATAATTTGACCTTTGAAAAGTAACATGAACACTATGAGACGGGACAGTAATCTTACCCTGATAAACTCCAATGCATTGCTGAACTTCTTTTTCATTTTTTTGTGCGACTCTACTTTCTTTTCAAAAATCTGGACTTTGAAGCTAAGCTCCTTCTGTAAAACCACAAAGAGAACAACAAAAATTTAGCAAAGGAACAAATATCATGTGTACCTACAGCCGTTCTAAAAATAACGAACTGGTGCTTGAGATTAACTGCAATAAAAGTGGAAGTATCTTTATTTGTAGTAGACTAGGATTTAATTGAACAAACTCTTGAATTAAACACTGAAGGATGTGTATAGCAGTTACTCCAGTTAAATGTAATATCCAAGCACATGTACAGGAATTCAGTTGAACCGGTTTGATAAAACTTTTACTTCAGGCGGTTTTTGCTGTTGTTGAACTGGTTAGTGTAGCACGATGAGTTATTCAATAATTATTGGGTACAATTTACTACAGCAAACCCTCAAGGTTGACACCTTCAGTTACTTTTAACACAACAATCTCTTTGTTTGTTTTCTAACCCTTTTTGTTTGTGGATTAAGCCTCAGTAAATCTTCCTATATAAATTTGGATAGGGAAATCAAACATGTTTGCCAATCTCTTTCCTTGAAAATTGTCTCTGTTCACAACAATCAGAGCTGTGATAATGCTCACATCTAGCAGTAATATGCCAGACTCAGCTCACCCGTTCCTAAAGCTTTTTTAACCTCCTAACGTGTCAGCTGGTCTTCTGATGTACAGTAAAAAAAACAAAAAAAGTGATTAGTTTTCTTGTACTTTAGACCTAGAGGACATTAGCAAATGTCCCGATAGTGATCATAATTGCCTATTTTCTTCTTTTCCTCTTTCTTCCCCATTACTTTTAGCATTTTCAGAAATGCATGTGTCCAACTGGCTAAATATTTAAACATAAAATGTGTGTTCCTAACGCTTGGAGTCCAAACAGTCCTCTGCGACATGAACATTGCACACACTGATATGATGACAATATCATTGTGAAGCCCTAGTGCCTTTTGAATAATGGATTTTCCTATGGACCAACATAATCAAGTACTTTGTTCTTTCTTTTGTTGGATTCAAACCTACAACCTCTTAAAAAAATACAGCACTTATTTGAAGGTAAGATCTTAAAGAAACAAATGGTTCCTACTGGGGATGCACCGATAAAGATATTGGCACCGGGGTCGATACCGTAATACTCATATCGGTAACCTACCCGGTACCATGAACTGATACTTAAAATGTGTAAACTTACTGAAAATATTTTTCAAATTAGCTTTTAGTTTTGTTGTCATTTTTAATAATAGTTCTTTTTAATCTAATTCACCATCATTTGTTGTAACAAGCAGTGAAGAGAATAAAACCTGTCATCCATTTCATTGCATTTTTTTGTGGTGTAGACGTATCAGCATTGGTACTCGGTATCGGCAAATACGCAGATCCAAGTACCAGTGTTGTATCGGTTTGAAAAAAATGTGGTACCGTTGCATCCCTAGTTACTACCTCTGCCAAGGAGGTTATTCAATAAAAAAATGCTTTATTGATTCCAGAGTGAAATTAAGTGTTGTATTTCATACTAATATGCTTTCAGGAGTTGTTGAAGATCATGATGGGTGTGAGTAAAGAGGACTTCCTGTAGCAGTCTGTGTTGCAGCAAAAATGAAACAGCCTCCAACTGAGGACAATGTTCTTGTAGGATGGTCTTTTGAAAAGGATGCTCAGGGTTGTCCATATTTGTTTTTACATTTTTTATTAAGAATCCTTATTTGCATCATCATCATTTGTTATGTTTTCACCAGGGTTTGTTTGTCTGTTAGTTGGCAATATAACAAAAAACTTTTAGGTGGATATTGATGAAATGATCAGGAAATATTTGAAATGGGACTGGGAATAAGTTATTAGACTTTGGGTGTGATCGAAAAACTGCCATGACATATTTTCGTGATAAACTACTGAAGTGATAGTGACATTAGTGCGAATTCAGGTATATAGAGTTATGTTTTCATGGTCAAGGAATGTAGCGGGGAAAGGTGTTTGACAGATGATGCGATAAAGAAGACACTTGCTGCCTGCTGAGTGGCTTTACCTTGCACATGGAAGTACCCTCTCTCAGGGACCACAGTCTGTGATTGCTGTGCTGGGAGACACAGTCCACGCACACGGGCTCCTCGTCCTTCTCACAGTACAGCTCCAGCGGCTTCAGGTGAAGGTTGCAGACCTCCTCATTGGGCGGGTTCTTGGCAGGCCGCAGGTTGCTCTGCCGGAGGAAGCTCTCGGAGGCGTCGTTGAGGGCTCGGTTACTGATAGCGTGGCCCTCTTCATACGGCACCCTGCAGACGGGACACGTCCTGTTGAAGGCCCAGCTTTTCTCCTGACATTCCCGACAAAAGCTGTGGGAACACGGCAGCAGGACGGGGTCCCTGAAGATTCCCTGACATACAGGACATGTCAGGTCCTGCCGGAGCGGGAGAGAGTCATCGCCCATTTCTTCTTCCATGTTCTCAGCACTTTTCGTCCTTATCAGTTTTTAGGCTTACTTTCGCTTCTTTTTTGTTTTAAACACGGCAGACACACCCGGCTTTCTTTACACAATGTCAAACAGCCTCACGCTTCTGCTTAAAAGGACAAAAGTTATTACAAGGATAGAAAGAACTAATACAACTAAAGTTACAACGCTAACTAAATTAACCTCATCTTTAGGAAAGTCCGTTTCCGCGTTGCTCTGACTGGCAAAAAGAAGGAAAAAAGAAGCTTATGCAGGTGTAATTTTTTACATCACTGCCCTCTAGTGAATGTGGAGGTCTTAACGTGTCTCTCCAAAAAGCAATTCAAACTGAAATGACTACTAACCTCTGACAATAATATTATATATCCATCATGTATTTGTGTATCTTTGTTTTAATGCAGTGGTGGTTCTGGTTCAAATGGCAGCCCTGTTCAAGCACTCCCATTTGCCGCTTTAGACACTCAACAAAGCTTAGCCTATTTATAAATAGATGTTCGGATGAATGAGCTGATAGATTCATAATTCCACATATTGTACTTTTTTTCCACTCTGTGGTGACATTAATTCAATTCTGTTTATTTATATAGTGCCAATTCACAACAGATGTCATATCAAGGCACTTTACAAGAAAAGTCAATTTAGTACAATTATACAAACATTCCAATCAGTTAAATGTTTCTATGTAAGGAATCCCAGCAGATTGCAGTGAGTCATTAACGTGAGGTTGTGCCCGGATCATGCAGGCTCCAACCACAGCACTCCCTCAGTAATACCTCATACTGAGCAAGCATGTAGCGACAGTGGAGAGGAAAAACTCCCATTTAACAGGAAGAAACCTCAGACAGAACCTGGCTCAGTACAAGCGGCCATCTTCCACGACCGTCTGGGGGTCTGAGAAGACAGAGAAGAGACACAAAAAGAAAAAAAACAACTGATGTAAGCGTATGTTCTATAATAAAGAAAGAAAAAAGTTCACAACAGGACATGGAGGATGTTTGGTCACTGGGAGCATCATCCGAATCGATGCTCCTCATTCAGCAGGGCGTTGTAGATGAGCAGGATACCGGACCAGGTGGAGCTTCTATGGAGAGGGGGAAAAAAAACTTAAGAGAAATCAAAATTAACAATTAAAACAACAGCAAAAAATACATCTGATGAGTAGTAGAAGAGAAAAGTAGAAGAGTTAAGAAAAGTGGTCAAGCTGTCTCCCAACAGTTTAAGCCTATAGCAGCATAACTCAGGATAACCTAAGCCATTCTGACCATAAGCTTTATCAAAAAGGAAGGTTTTAAGCCTAGTCTTAAAAGAAGATAAGGTGTCCGCCTCACTGACTAAAACTGTGAGCTGGTTCCATAGGAGAGGAGCCTGATAACTAAAGATCTGCCTCACATTCTACTTCTCGAAATTGTATAGGAACTACCAGTAAACTTGTTAGGAAGATATGGAACAATCAGATATTGTTATTAAGGCTTTATATGTAAGTAGGAGGCTCTAAAACTGTATTCCGGATTTAACAGGGTGCTATTTTAAAGGTTTTTGTCTGTTGAAGCCAGGGGTAGGCTGGCTTCAGCCCAAGAGCTTGGTTACGAGAGACCTTTTATCAGGTCGCACAAAGGATGAGACAAACATACTTTTACCGCTGCTTTTTACGTTGTCATGACCAGAGATGGGTAGAAACTAGTTCCATTTACAAAAGTTGCCTAAATGTACTTGAGTAATTTCACCGAATCATACTTTTAACTGTCACTTAAGAAAAATTATCAAAGTAATAAAATCGATTATTAAAATATGCTTATTATGAGGTAAAGCTACTCTTACTTGAGAAAAAATTCTTGATATTCTATTGCTAATAATTTCACTGATCAGTGTAGAATTAAATTTTTATAAAAAAGATAATTCAGTGCATGTTCAAGCAGAGGCAAGGAACCAATTTCCAGTTCTCAGTTTTATTTTAAACAGATTAACAGATATGCAGTTTTACAGAGAAACATGCCCATTTTCTCTGGGCCAGATTAAAGACATCTGACCACGAATGGTTTTCATGTCATAACTTTTATAGACACCAAAACTTCCCATGATCTGGGCGTCTCTTCTCCATCGGAATCTGCTCCAATCAGAACGTTTTTAAAAAGTGTCTTGACACTGACTGGCCCGTCAAGAATGATGCATTCATAAGATGGAAGTGTCCTCCTCTTGGGTCCAAGTCAAAAGTTCATTCTGAGTTTTATGGTTTTATGGTTCCCGGTCCTCCCTACTTCTAGCTTCTATCTTAACATCCTAATCTACAGACATCCTGGTTTTACAGCCTGCAATAAAACTCTTTGTCTCAGAGGTCCTCAAAGGTCACACATACTCCCAACAATATCCAAGGCCTTTGATGTTCCTCAAAAGGTGCCCAATTAAAATACTGGTAAACAATGTGTCTTTTACCTCTGAATGTTTACTAAAGATATTTAAAACATATGTACTACGAAACTGTATATAAAAATAGCCCCAAAAAAGTAAAATACAACATCAGTTACTCAGTGGCTACTTAACCAGTCCTTTTACATATTACTATTTTACTCTTACTTGAGTGATTTCTTGGATAGCTACTTTTAATTTTTACTCAAAATAAAATATGTTAAAGTAACACTGCTGTCGAGAACAATTATCCAACATAAAAAATAAATAAATGGAAATGGTTAATTATATTCAGCATGCCAGAGAAAAATCTGTTGAAAAAAAAAATCACTTTAAAAAGTTATTGCCTTGCATAAAAATCCTTTAACCCACATTCTGAATTAAACTATGAGTCCAAATAGAACGGAAATATGTATTCATAAAATAAGCAGAACTACGGCTCTGCAGAGCTCAGTGAAGATGTGCAACACTGCAACTATACCCTATACTGCTCACAAAGAGCAGTATAGGGTATAGTTGCCAAGATTATAGCAGCCAATCAGATTAGTTACCATAACTATGCAGACGACAGACAGCTACACATTACATTGTCACCAGGTGACTTTGATTCTATCCAGACCTTAAACGAATGCATTGAACAAATCAACGACTGGATGTCCCATAACTTTCTTCAGCTAAACAAAAACAAAACAGAAGTAATAATTTTTGGACCTAAGGAGGAACGATCCACAGTCAGCACACAGCTTTAGGTAATACAACTAAAAACGACTCATCAGGCCCGTAATCTAGGTGTAATAATGGACTCAGACCTGAACCTCTAGGGTCACATAAATGCAATAACAAGGTCAGCCTTCTATCACCTGAAGAACATTTCTAGGATTAAAGGACTGATGTCACAGAAGGAACTTTCTGCTCAGCTCTCAGCGAGGACGGTCGCTTTTTTCCCTCCCTCCTCCTCCTGTGTCTTATCCCACAGCTCTCTGTCTCCTGTGCCTCTATCTGGAGTATCTTTTGGCAATTTTCTCCGAAACCAAACTGAATAAGCGAAGATGGAAATGGTCAGCTGGTCTCTGAATGCTATTGATAAAATCTACTCAACTCTACGAAGCACCGGTAAGGGTCAACCGGGGTGTCAATCATGGTGATCGGGTTTCTGCTGATTGGAATGGGCAGTTACTGGAACTACCGAAAAATGGAGCAACAAAGATCTGAAACACGGTCGAGATTGGTCACTGTTCTGGAAGCGATTGGACGGCTGAAGGAACAGCTGGATGCGTTGATTCGTACTGATGGGACTCAGAACCAAATGCTGGGGGATTTGGAACTATTAATCTGGGAAATAATTTGGATTTGGAAATTTAATTTGAACTACGATTTGGCTGAATTAGACTACAAAAGAAACCACTGACAGACTGAAGGGACAGAAAGGAATATTTTATCTCTCCCTGCAATCCAAATAATTTATAGTTTGGCTGCCATGAAGACCTTCAACCTGGTCCTAATCAAATGTCCCTGAGAAGAATGTCAACAGAGTCTCCTCTTCCCCGTACACCTGCATCTACTGACGCACACACTGACATGGTTACACGCACTCACATTCACACACACCGTCTCGCTGTATCCTCAATTCTCTCTCCTGCAACAGGAAGCTGGATAACAGCGCGCCTCGATGGCAGCACGTTAACCTGTGGACTGGAGCTCATACCTGCCCATCCTTCCTGATGTGTCATTGTTATTGTCTGAATATGTGCTTAAATGTTTTTTGGTGTGGTTTTTTCTATTACCTGCGTTGTGAGTGCTGTACGGACCCACAACACAGTTGAGCGTTTTTTCTCACCGTGGAACCCTCCCCTACCCAGATGTGTATTTCTCTATGTTTCATAAACGGGAGCGCCGCTCGGTGGCTGCATGCCCAACAGTGACCTGGATCTGTTTGTTGTTGTTGTTGTTTGTAATGATCTTGGACGGGTTGTACTGTATCTGTAAATTCCTTGTATGTGTCATACTTGTATGTGTCATACTTGGCCATTAAAGCTGATTCTGATTCTGATTCTGATTCATCCCAGTTCTTAAATCCTTACACTGGCTCCCTGTACCTCAGAGAATAGACTTTAAAATACTCCTACTAGTTTATAAATCACTGTACAGTTTAGCACCAAAGTATTTTGGAGATCTGCTGTCACTATACCAACCCAGCCGACCACTCAGGTCCTCCAACTTGAGCTTACTTAACATTCCTAGAATTAGAACTAAACAAGGAGAGGCAGCTTTTAGCTTATGCTCCACAAATCTGGAACAAACTTCCAGAAGAATGCAAAAATGCTGAATCGTTAGGCTCGTTTAAATCAAAGATTCAAACTACTATTCAGATCTGCATTTGAGCCCTAAATTGCGCTTTCTGATCACTCTGGTTTAATTGTTATCCTTATTTTTATTTCCTTTTTATCCGATTGTGTTTTGTCTGTTTTTAATCTATAGTAATTGCATAAATTTGTTTCTTACATATTTCTTTTCTCATTGATTGATTGTGTGTCTATCTGTTAAACCTATATGTTTTTGTTTTTGTAATCATGCTTTTGTATTAATGTATTTCATGGTCACTGAATCATGTAAAGCACCTTGAATTGCCTTGTGTTGAAAGTGTGCCATATAAATAAAATTGCCTTGCCTTGCCTATACTGTTCACAAAGATCTTCTATAAAGAACAATGCCACAATCACGTGTTGTGTCACTCATGAACACAGACACACATCACAGTTGCTCAACCGTTGCTGCTTTTAAAGTACAAAGAAAAAAATCTAAAACAAAAAACCTTCCTAGGCTGTACAACAGACCACCTGTTCGGGAAACTTCCCGAATCTCCCATAGTTCAAAGTTAAATCGTGTAGTTAAAATGCAAATATTTGTTAACTTTGCAATGTGTGTATGTTTGTCTTTGAATGTGGACTGCAATGCCCATTGGGAACCATCTTAAGTTAAACACAAAGGTTACACACAACTAAAACTCATACTTTAAGTCTGTACCATTAAGGAGTCTTTTTTTTTTTGCCTTAGCTATAACCAACAGATGGCGCCACTGACCATTCTCTAACAATACAAAAGAACGTGATGGCCACATGAAGTTTTATAAATTGACCGCAAAAAATGTATGAACACAATCCATATTCAATATTAACATATATCTTGGTTAATATGTATCTGCGTGTTTAAGGAAAAATCTTACTACCCGCGTAAACAGGAACACAAACTCTCAAGCATCAAAAAAAGACTGAACACATCATGAACTCCAGAGTGGCAGGAACTAGAAACCTGGACAGCTGTTGCATAGTTGAGTTTAGCTTGAATGATGGTAATCTTTTCATTAGATTTTTTTATTATCAATAGATGAAACAGAAAATCTAAAACATCCCAAATTTTAATTGTCTTCAAAACTTTAAGCCAAATTTCAAAATGTATGGTGACCTGTTTGCCTCTGCCTGAATTAACTGAGCTTAATATAGGCAACCAAAACATCTAAATATAACTGTACCGTTGCTATCTGTTACAGGTCATAGTGCTGAATACGGTATGATTTATGTTACTTAAAATACTAGGCATACATTTTAATTAATCTGTGACCTTTTTACAAATTAAAAAAGATATTTACCACAAATTTATTTTAAAGTGCACCCTGCCCATTTAATGTATTTCTTTGCAGCCTAATGTAATACAACACAAAGTTTTGTTTTTTACTTAAGTGGAGAGAAAAGGATTGTTATTTTTTGGTTTCTCAGAAGCGAAACCAGAAAACTGTGGTGTCCCTCGGTATTCAGCCTCTTTCTGACTCAATACTTTTCTGACTTACATTTCATTGCAGTTACATGCGCAAGACTTTGGGGTCATACCTGTTTTGACATATAGAAAGTTACATTTCTGTCAATTCCTCTTTATAACATAAGCTGCACTCAAAAAAGAAAAACTCACATTTACGTTAAGGGCCTATATCATGCAAAATCAAGTTTTTTGAGTTTTCAACCATATGGTAGTGCAATATTCTTTCTAAAAAATCCACCAGAGTGGTTTTTTGCTTAATTCGAGCATGTCTAAGTAATCCTCCTGAATTCTGCTCTCTGAGCAGCTGCCCCCTAGTTGAGTGTTCAACTAGTGACAACACTGGTTGAAAGTTGAGTGCTCGAGATGTCTGCACTGGCCCTGCAAGCAGAGCGGCTTACCCCTGGCAGATTTTCAAACACACCCTTGTCCTGCTCACAGCTAATGGCTGCTTCGGTTTTTAGCATCTTAAAACACTTTTTTGTTGAAATTTTTACTTTCTCTGTGAAAACGCCTGTTTGGCTGCATGGATTGCAGGATTTTCTCCTACATTCCTTAAGAACAGCAGCTGGCTCAAAGAACAAAGACGCCTGATGGACAGAGAAGTAAGTGGCTACATGCTAATGCTAATGTGGGTTAATCATTGATCAATATGCTTATGTGATCTTATAACAGCATTGTGTGGTTAATTAATTGATCTGTAGCATCTCAGAATATGCAGTAAATGGGTGCAAACAACACCCATGGCTTTTTTATATACTGGGCTGGAAAGATTTGCTTAGTGGACGCAGTTGTGTTGGTTTGGGCTATGTCTAAAACATGGAGATTTAGCAAATTAAATAGGCTTTATTGACTCCGGGTTTTTTTTACAAAAAAATAAATAAATAAATAAATAAATCAACCAAACGTCTGAACCCTTAACAAAACAGAGTTTCTCTGTGCTTTTCAAATTATTTGTGAGAATCCCCTGTTTGGGGAGCATAGCATAGCGTTGGGGTGCAGGAGGCGGGTTTATAGAGAAACGAGCCGTTTCACTTTGAGGTCTAACATTAACTACAGGATACAAGTTACATTCCAGACAAATTAATACTGTATAACAAATACGGTAACATTTTATCATATACATTTCTATACCAGAATTTGAAAGCTGTAAAATAGCATGATACAGTCCCTTTAAAAATGTTATGTCAAGTGAATCCATACAACTGTTAAGGTACTTGGTTAATTATTAGTTACCAAGTATCTAAACAATTACTTAAAGCAGTTGTGTGGAACCACATGACATAACATTTTAAAATAAATGTAAGGTTTTCTTTTTTTGAAGGTAGGCAGGATAGATTTTCATCCAGCTTTCCAAATATGATATAGATTTAAATGGTAAATGCCCTGTACTTGTATAGCGCTTTAGCTGTCAGTTTATTTAGTTTGGATCACAAAGCAGTTCTACTACATTTGCCATGTTAAATGAATCCCATTGATCATCTTTCTTTTACATCACATTTTACTTAATAAAATCTCAATAAAAAACCAATTACATTAATGTTTGTTGTTGCAGTCTGAAATAGTTCAAAGAATGTGACTTTCTTTGAAACGTATGTAGTCGTTTTATTTAATTGGAACATCATTAATTAATTATTTCAAAACTCAATAAAAAAGAAAAAACATTATACAGATTAAATACATACCGCTTGATTTATTTCAAGTTTTAATTCTGTTAATTATGATGAATATCAGGTTGCAACTGATAAAAACACAACATTTTATATTAGAATATTACATCAGACCTGGAAAATAAGATTTAACTTTGGCTTTTCCATTGTTTAAAATGATGTATCAGCATTGTTAAACAGCTCAGTCAGGGAGAATTTTCACATCAAAATCAAGGTTACAAGATATATATTTGCATACCAAGATGCTTTTCCTATCTAAGACATTTCTGCACTGCTGTCGAAACAGCACAGCTTGACCGGCCTGCAACATTTCTGTATGTCCTTTTTGAGTGAGAGGAAATGTTTGGAAGGCATCGTGTTCCAACTTAAGCTAACGTTTCATCAAAGAGGGTATGACCTACTTGTGGAAACTATCATCTCCAAAGCTATGTACTGTTTACCTCATGAAGGACTTCATGCAAAAGCTTTTCTGTTATTCTTTCTTTTGCATATTTACTATCCTTCACTAACTCTTTTTCACGTTTTTTGTTAGAGAGAACAGCAGAAAAAAAACACATTTCCACTCGTTACCAGTACTGAAAACAGGGGTAGGTTTAGTCATACTAAGTCTTTAAACAAAGACAAGCAGGGTGTCCCTTGTTTACTTTATTTAATTTTACACCTACTGGTAAGTATATTGTTGAATGCAAAACATGCATTTTGTGATTCATGTTTCATTCACAACTACAGCCCGTTTTAACCAGAACTAAGTGATTGTTCGAAGAGCAGTTTGGTGCAATGTTTGCAGTGTGGTGTACTTAGAGTTCTGCACCTGAAATATGGTGTGACTTTTGTGGTTGTGACTCTTTCTTGGTCATAGTAGAGGGTGCATATTAGGCTGCCATAAAATTCGGTGTGTGCATCACAGGAAAAGCTAGCAACTTAATTCCACCAAACCCAAAGAGAATTTTGTAAAACACTCAAACTACAGTTCTATTTGTAGTTTTAGACACCAGCCTTAATAGTTCTTACTGTTATACTTAGACTAGCTCAGCTTCCTCTTGTCATGACTTTGAATTCCAGCTGTCCTGTCACACCTCAGCTAAATCTGCATGAGAAACCAATGAGAGTACCATCAAAACGTAATGCAAAAACTCACCGACCTTCTACAGAGTTCTTATCCAAGCATCTCAATGAAGACTTTAAAAAAAATAAGATGCTCAAGTTTTTATTTGAATAAAATATTTTTTCACTCAAAAAAAAAATCAGAAACCTCAAAAAAAACAAAAACATTCTCAAGTGGTTCCACACAGCTGCATTATTAAGTAGCAGTTAAGGTACTTGGTTAGTTAGAGTCAAATGTTAAGTAACCAAGTATCTCAACAGTTACGTAGTGTAGCTGTTTGGAACCACTTGACATAACATTTTTAAGTAATCTGAAGTTTCTTTTTTTTGAGTGCAGTATGATACTAACAGAAGAATAATGAACTAAAAAGGACCCCAATAATAACAGAGGCATCTTTATTTTTTAGTTACAGTTTTTTGGTCTGCTTGTACTCTGCTGACAGGATGGGGAACTTTTGGCTTTTGGGGAGTTTCATTTCTTATTTACTCAACCTCATGTCATGAAATACCAGAAAGCTATGGAAAACAGAAACAGACTGGTAAAATAAATGTTACAGAGCTTCTCTCTTACACCCCCTTATTTTCCATTTTTAAATAGGAGCAATGAATTTTAAACAGTTGTTCTTAAACACACCAACGGATTACTGCAGAGGAACATTTTTTAAATCTTCCTGATGCTTTTAATATTGGTGGGTTTATTGCCAACATCAGGATGTACATTTTAGTTGCAATTTTAGTCATGGAGTAAGTTAATTATGTTCTATAAAACTTACAACTGCTCAACTTGTTCATGGAAGAGAGACAAATTGTGGTAGATGAATAGAAATTTAATTAGATAAAAAAAGTGGAGTGGAAAATGTATATTTTTGGGGTTTGGCATGTTAACCAATTCATAAAGAGCTGTATTCCATACTGGGTTAAATCAGAGAAGACCAGGGCATTTCAGTGTGTCTGATCAAAGCGTTAATACAGCTTAGACATATCACAGTCCAAGACAATTTTTATTTGGGATTTAGAAATAAGCAGTTTGAATTTTGTCTTTACCAAATAGCTCAAACTCTAAAGTATAGACCTGCTTTGACCTAAACTATTTCATTAAAGCTTTATCTGTATGATTTGGGCCGATTCCATTCTTGAAAGTCTAACCTCATCCCAGCCTAAATTCCTTTGCTGTCTCTAAAAGGTTTTCTTCTGGAATTGCCCTGGGTTAGCTGGAAAAGCATCCCTACAGCCGGATGCCACCATGTCTCATCTTTGGGATTATGAGGTCAGGGGGAAGTGAAGTCGTCACTTAGCACCTCCCATGTTAGTCAAACTGTTTGCGTTTGGCCTAATTTGACCCAAAACAGCTTTTTTAACATATTTGCTATTATACTTATATATATATATATATATATATATATATATATATATATATATATATATATATATATATATATATGTATATATATATATATATATATATGTATAAAAATTCTAGTTCCCTCACTCTGATTGTAGTTGTTCAGCCTGCAGATTTTTTTCCTAAATAACGTATTGTGGAGGACTGCAAGGGCGACACAGTTAGATCCGATCAGCTCGTTTATTCAACTCCACCTGAACTACAGAACCACAACCAACTTGAACATTTTCTAATCCAAACATAACATTTAAATATAAACATCCCGGTGTCTTGGTGTGAGTGGAGCCCCCTGGTGGTCCGCCACACGCGGAGCCTGGAGCCTGCAGAACCAGTCCGGAACGTCTGCAGATGAGGCAGAGGATGACGGGGAGGCGGGGAGGGGCTGAGGATGATTTGGGCTCCGTCGGCTGACAAGAGTCTCTGGAAGGAGGATAGCAGTCCATCAACAGCTTGGAGGGGGGTCAGCCCCTACGAGGAGCCTGGACTGTCTGTTTTCACAGTAGAGACTTCCAGTCGAACTTAATGTTGCCCTTGTCCAAGCCTGTCTGTTTAGATGGACAGCAATGGGCAATGGCTGGTGTGTTGCAGAGCCATACTTTTCTTTTTTGGATAGCTACGTTAAAAGGGATTCATGAAATATTTAAAACATGGGATATTATTATATAGTATGGTTCATTTCACATTACCGCTGAATGTAACAATGTTGCTGACATGTACGACCCAAAACTTTGGCCTGCCGGCATTTATGTTCGGCGGTATTATGAGGCCCGTGGCCACAACGTTATTGGTAATGAGAGGAGGAGTGAACTGATGTGTCACGGTACACCTGGAGCTCAACACGAGAGCCAGTCTGCATAGCTGCAGTGATTTCAATGAATATCACTATTGGACATCTGTGTTGTGTCTTACAATGCGCGTGGGTTGCGTGTCGGCCACAGTGAAACTGATAAATCACGTTGTGTTGTTGTGGACAAATTGATGGAGAGATGCGACATTCTGTGTGTCCAGGAGACTTTCCTAGCAAAACAAGACTTGGAAGGGCTAAATTCTATACATCCGGACTTTCATGGGGCGGGTGAATCAACAACTGACCTGAGTACTAAAGTTATTCGGGGAAGGATTCCAGGTGGCGTGGCCACAATGTGGAATAGAAAATATGACCAGTTGGTTAATGTTTATAAGATTGGGAGTTGACTGGGCTATGGGGGTTGAGCTGTGTTGTAATGATAAGAAGATAATAATTCTGAATATCTATACATCATATGAGTGCATCCAAAATGAGGATGAGTATCTAAGCAGATTAGCATTTATTATGTCTTTTATCCAGGACAAGCCCTCTACCTGCATCTTTGTAGTTGGTGACATGAATGCTGATGTAACTGATGCTGCCTCTTCATTTGGTAATCATTTCATTCAGTTTTGCTTGGACAATGGATTGATTTTATCTAGTAAAGTATTGTTGCCAAATGAGAGCTATACGTATATCAGTGAGGCCTGGCATTCTACTTCCTGGCTAGACCACTGTCTCTGTACAATGGATGCTCATGACTCCATCAATATGATGGAAATAGATTATGATCTGGCTACTAGAGACCATATACCCTTTAAGATGGTGTTAAACACAGGCAATTTACCTGTGTTGTTGCCTTTGAAGGACGGCAGTGATGTAGGGAAAATAGAGTGGTCGAAATTGTGTTGGAAAGATCTTAATAGATATGTTAAACATTCGGATGCATTGTTGGGTAATATTAATGTCTCACAAGATGCTTTATCATGTCGGGATATGAACTGTGAGAATGTGCAACATTGTGAGGAATTATGTTCCCTGTATGAATCGATTGTGGAATCTCTCTATATTTCAGGCAGGCCTCTACATAAACATAACAGAAAAGTGTGCCATGGTAAGCCAGGTTAGAAGGATTATGTAGAGGAGCTCCATGCAGAGGCCAGACATGCTTTTAAAACATGGGCTGAGTCTGGTAAAAGCAGGCATGGCCCATTGTTTGAAAATAAAAATGCACTAATGCTCAATTTAAATATGCACTTCGCTATATCAAAAGAAATGATAATACTTTAAGGTCAGATTAACTGGCTAGGAAGCTGCAAAGAAGTAATGTCAATGAATTCTGGAAGGAAATAAAAACTATTCATAATTGCAACACATTCCTTCCATATAATATAGATGGTGTGGGTGGTTCTGATGAAATTTCACAGTTATGGCGGAACCAATATTATGAACTGTTAAACTGTGTAAAAAGTAATCTGTATGTGGTGGATAATGTAGACTTTAATGATGATGTTCTTGTTACTTCTGCTGAAGTTCATGAAGCAATAATGAAGTTAAGAGATAATAAGGCCTCTGGTCTGGATAATATTACAGCTGAACATATTAAACATGCCAGCAAGAAACTGTGTCCTCTGATGGCCATGTGCTTCACATGATTTTTTGTTCATGGAGTGTTATCTGATTCTATGCTCTCTGTTGTACTAGTACCAGTTATCAAAGATAAAGTGGGGAAACTGAATAGCTCAGATAACTACAGGCCAATAGCTTTGGCCAGTGTTATGTCCTTAGTGCTGGAGATCATTCTTTTGAGTCCTGTCTACTGATAACCAATTTGGCTTTAAATGAAAGCATGGCACTGATTTATGCAATTTTGCATTAAAGGAAATCTTAGATAAATATAATAGGCAAAATTCCACAATGTTTATATGCTTTATTGATGCTTCTAAAGTATTCGACCGTGTTAATCATGAGAAGTTATTTCTGAAATTAACTAAAAGTGGAATCCCTGGATTTTTAATTAGAATTTTGGTTTATTGGTACTCGCATCAGACAATGAGAGTAAGGTGGAGTAATGTAACATCTACTCCATTCCATGTGACTAATGGTGTTCGTCAGGGCGGAATTTTATCTCAGTTTCTTCTTAATATGCATATGAATGATTTGTCATTGTTTTTAAATGCATGTGATACAGGCTGTAGGGTTGGTGACTCACTAATTAATCACCTTATGTATGCAGACGATCTGGTCATTTTTAGTCCATGCAGTGCTGGCCTCCAACATTTTCTGAGAACATGCACGAAGTATGGTGCTGACTTTGACATAAAATATAACGCTAAGAAGAGTAAGATCATGATAGTCAGTAGTAGAGAAGACAGACGGTTAACATTCCCTGACTTCCATCTGTCAGGCTCTGTGCTCAGTGTGTGTACCGAGGTTACGTACTTGGGTCATGTTATTGCTAACGACCTGTCTGATGACAAGACTATCTATCGGCAGCGTTGAAAGCTATATGCTCAAGCAAACATGCTGTGTCGTAAGTTTAGCATGTGTTCCTTATCTGTGAAGATCTCGCTCTTTAGAGCGTATTGTACACCTTTGTATACTGCCCACCTGTGGTGTCAATATAAACAAGGAAGCATTAAAAAACTCACGGGGGCTTATAATGACAGCATGAGGCTGCTGCTGAGAGCTTCACGAAGTTCCAGTGCCAGTTATATGTTTGTCATTGTCGGGGTACCTACCTGCCATTGTGTTTTGCGTACTATGATGTACAGATTTATGTGAAGGGCATCTGAGTCAGAAAATGACATAATTGCTGTTTTGGCTAATCCTGTTCGCAGCTCTGTCAGATTTTCTTCTAGACTATGGAACCATCGGCGAACTTCTCTGTATGTTAAATGTTGATTCTTAGTAGTGTATATATGTGAATGTGTTTTTTTATTTTATTTTTTTACATTGTGCCGGATTTTAGTATTGTGATATGTATCCCCCTGCATCTAAAATAAAGTGTTATTATTATTATTATTACCTAATCCTGCTTTTACCTTCTCTACAGCTTTATTTACGGCCCTTCTAGTTTGTTCCTTGGTATTTATGATGTGGATTGCCCAATATTATCTAGCAAACTTCTACATCCTTAACAGAACAATTAAGATGGAATCACATGCAGATGAACTCTAACTTTGTGACATTACATAATCTGATAACCAGTGGCACATGATTTGATTAGGAGTATGCAATCTTAAAGTGAAACTGATTACAAAGGCATTATATTCCTTGTACTTCACAATTACTGCTTTGTATCAGTGGGTCAGAAGAAACTACTAATAAATTGATTTGACTGTGTGTTATGTGACAAAAAATTCTGAATGCAGTGAAAGGGGTGTTAGATGTTACATCAGTATGGTTTTGCTCAAGCAAAGTGTAAATGTGTTTTTGCTGCCATCAGAAGAAAAGTTCACACAGGAAATCCAAAGGACAGCTGTGGGTTCTTTGTTACACTGGGGAGAACAAGTGTTTGAGACACTGCTGATTTTTTAAGTTTTTCCACTTACAAAGCATGTAGAGGTCTGTAATTTGTACCAAGGGTACTCTTCAACTGTGAGGGGCAGAATTTAAAACCAAAATGCAGAAAATCACAGTGGATGATTTAAATTAATTTCCATTTCCATTCCATTCAACCAGTAAGGATTTAGGCTCCCACAGACCTGTTACATGTAGTTCCTCTCAAAAAAGCCCTCCAGTGCTCCACTCCGGTATTAATTGCACCTGTTTGAACTTGTTACCTGTATAAAAGACCCCTGTCCACACACTCAAACAAACTACAACCTCTCCACAATGGCCTAGACCTGACAGAAATGTACAAAGCCATCTGGGAAAAACTGTACAGCTGCACAAGGTTCGGATGGGCTACAGGACAATAACCAAGCAGCTTGGTGAGAAGGCAACAACTGTTGGTGCAATAATTAGAAAATGGAAAAAGTTAAAGACAACGGTCAATCTCCCTTGGTCTGGAGCTCCATGCAAGATCTTTCCTCGTGGGGCATCAATGATCATGAGGACAGAGAAGGATGAGCCCAGAACTATACACTGCAGGATCTGGTCAATGACCTGAACAGAGCTGGGACCACAGTCTCAAAGAAAAACCATCAGTAACACACTCCACTGTCATGGATTAAAAAAAGGGACGTCCCACTTCACCATATTGAGGGAAGGATGGATGGGCCCATGTATCGTGAGATCTTGGCCAACAATCTCCTTCCCTCAGTAAGAGCATTGAAGATGGGTTGTGGCTGGGTCTTCCAGCACGATAACGACCTGAAACACATAGCCAGGGCAACTAAGTAGTGGTTCTATAGGAAGCATCTCAAGGTCCTGGAGTGGCCTAGCCAGTCTCCAGACCTGAATCCAATAGACAATCTTTAGAGAGAGCTGAAAGTCTATGTTGCCCAGGAACAGCCCCGAAACCTGAGAACATAACACATCAAATCAAATCAAACCTTATTTATAAAGCGCTTTTCAAACATGGTTTCTCAAAGTGCTTTACAGATTTAAAATTACCCCACAAACCCCCAACCCCCCCTTCAAAAACCATAAAATCATCCTCACAACTTCACCCCCCTCCCAACCCAACCCAAAATGCAGTTAAAAAGTGCATCCATTGGCCTGTATTCATGTATACATGAAATACATGTATTCAGTTATTTCACCCTTTTTGTTTAAGTACATACAGTAATTCCATACATTATGTGTTCATTCATAGTTTCTTAATTGAGAATCTACAATGTAGTCATGAAAAAAAAAGGAAACTCATTGAATGAGAAGGTGTGTCCAAACTTTTGGTCTGTACTGTATACAAATTATACATTTTTGGAAAGCTGTGAGTCTTGGGTTTCCTAAAATGTAAGAAAATCCAGGATACAATCATAACGGTAGACACAGCAATCACTTTTGCATACTACAAAATCAACTTTGTAGCCTCATATCAGTGCCATCTTAATGTCTTCCAATCAAATATTTCGTCCACAACAAGTCTGTCATCTTCAGTCAAACATATTCCCCTTCTGAAAACCTTTGTAAATTATTTACTTGCAACCATTTCATAGTAGCTTCCATTAGCATGTTCAGATTAGCCACTGTGCATTATAGAAGTGTAGGCTTTTGATTGACATCTTACTTCTCATCCTTCTTTTTAGGTGTATCTTTCAAACGAAAAGTGACATATAATAATGTTGACTGACACATCCAATAGGCAATGGAATGCTGTGTATGAAGATATCTCCCAGGATTGTAACTAAGGCGTAAATGAACTTATCTAAACACAGATGTTACTTTATTACACTCAGTTACACACCAATAAACTACTTTTAAAGCCACTTTTATAGCTCGTAATTTTAGAAGATAAACAGACAGACATAAAAGTCATCTATTCCAGTGCATTCAAAATCAGACTTCTAACAATAGCACTTAGATTTGACTGGTGTTGGGGAAACTTGAGAATGTTTTCCTTCCCACTCTAGCCATGCCTCAACTCCAAAAGTTCAAGAACAACATTAATTTTGATTTGTGTATAGGTTTTCAAAAGACTTGAATTGGAAAGTGCAGAAATGTTAACGGGTTTTAAACATCAAACGTTTCTACTTCTCTCTTCACTCAAAATGTCAAATTATGACATATCAGAGGTATATTTCGTAATATATTTTTGTTTATTTTGCAATACTCTCAATATATTCGGTGTCTTTAAAAAAATGCAAACTTTTAACTTTTAGGTAGATGTCTATTAGTGCTATCGGTTTCTATCGGGAATTATTGTTTAGACTATATCTGTACATCGGATATAGGTAAAACAAAAACCATTATTGAACATCCCTACTTATTAGTATCCTGGGGATTTAATGAGCATATGGACAAGAGTCTTCACCTGATGGTCAACCTCACACCCTGAGTTAATTTTGTGTTTCCTGTACCTCTCAGGTTAAAGTCATTGATGGTTTTATCACTAATCTCTGGATCCATTCACCAAGAACCTCTGAGATAGTCATTCTCTGAAGAACATTCATCACGCAGTCGCCCACTACTGCTCCGTCATCTCCAACTGCCCCATGGCTGCCAACCCACTCTCCAATGTTCTGTACAGAGTTTTCTGGATCGTTCACTCCTTTTTCCTCCACTACCACTTTGAACCGTCTTGTCACACAAATACTTGACTACACACCAACCTCATCACCGCCATCATATGGATCTCTATCATGTTCCTTTCTTACAACCTTGATCTGTAAGCCTACTTAAATCTACCCCAGACAAAAGATAAATTTTTAGTAAACTTCTTCATCATTCTAACTTATTTTACCCTACTCATATTGCTGCTGAAATACAGACACAAAGATTTTAGGATTTTAAATCTAAAATCTTTAGTAAAATCTTTAGTAAATAAAAGTGCTAATTAATCCACTCTGTGTCTGCATGTGGGTCAGTAAACTTTCTGGGATCACAACAATGAAACAGTCAGTAATCTGACAGTTTCTTTTTCTTTAAACTCTCAGCCACTGTATATATGAAAAAAAAAGTTTTTAAATGAGTCATTGTGATCCTTACAGCACAAAAAACCAAGCATGTCGACCTTTAAGAGCCAGAGCACAAGCACACTTATACTCATGTTCATCAACACACGTACGTACACACGGACACACACATATACACTCACTTACCCGTTCACAAATAATCTGAACTGTTTGAAGTTCGTATCAACACAGCTCACTGTTACATCAATGCATCAAGTTGGTGTGCTCAAGGAAGTTTGCATTAAATAAAAATTGTCTTGCTATTAAGATGATCCTTTTAGTGGAGCAAAACAGCCCCTGCAAAAGCAGGGAACCAGCCTCAATACATGGTATACCAAAAATACCAAAACAGGGCAAAAATTTAAAAAGTATAAGCCACCGTACACATTTTCTCCTCCCACTCATGCACCTCTAAAACAATCCTTTCTCTACTGAATTGAAATTAATCTACATATATATTTTTTATCTATATATTTTTTCTTAAAACAATTTGATAAATAATCGATTAAGCTGCTCGTTTGACCTGATTAACCTACTGCAGACTACACTTCTGTCTGTAATTCGCTCATTGTTTGCTGGAGATTCAGGAAGCAGTTTGATGACCAGTCATTGCCTGATGTTCAGCCCTTCCTCGTTGAGTCAAGCCAACCACATTACTCAGTACATTTCATTTATCATAGTTAGTGAGTTTATTGTTCATGGTTACCTTGCTCCAAAGTTACTCCTCATGCCCTTTGTCCCTCTGAAGTTAAGATCTGTCTGTTGGCTTCCATGTATCCCTGGATTCTACCATCAAACCACTTCCTCATCCAACACATTTTCACTCCCAACTCGTCACATATGGACGCATGGTCAGGCTCCCGCAGCGTCACATAATGATGCGTGGGGATGTGTTGCCTCATTACGATTTCCTTGGGATATTCACACTGAACAATCATCTATGGCAGCTTTGTTATCCTCAACCTTCATGAGCCAACCTGCTCTCCTATCAATTCTTTTCAGGAACAACTTTATCAATGTGGTCCGTCACCAGGATCACTGATGGCAGAGTGCTCCTCATTCCAGAACTGTAAGCCATTATTACTCATGTGCTTTATCAATATTCATCTCAACGTTGCTCTTGCCTTTCCTCATTAGACTTCCCAGGCGAGTTCCCATCTCCAAATCCATCTGTAACTTCAATCGTCTTCTTCTTTTATTCAGTGGCACTGCTAGCATGCTGATAGAGGGTCCAAAGAAATTGGTAATTACACCCTTAAAGTATGTAGTAAGAAAATTAATATATATTTTTTTCATTTCATCATAAGCTATACACTATTTAAAGTGTTATACAGTAAAGTTAGCCATTTACTTAATTTCACATTATGTAAGCAAGTGTATTGCATTGCTATTCAGACTTTACTGCCCACATTTCCAAGACTAGATACAGAACAGAATACATTTTTGGAAACTGCCAAAAACTCCAAAGATCTGGATTCTTCTCACATTACTGAGTTGTGAGTGCAGTTTCTCTTTTTGTGTCATCTGAAAAACTGATGATTAGTAGCAGAGCCGGTCATCGTATTAGTAACATTGCACTTCTTTTTATTAACCCTTAAGAAAAAGTCCAAGGATGGGGACATAATTATTGATCCCCATATACAACTATGGGTGACCTATTTTGAAGATCAGTTGTTAAATTAAGGTTTGTTTTTTTTACTCTCTTTCATACTAATGTTTGTTTCCGTACTGTCAGTTTGCCATGGCCACATTGTCCATATGTTTATTATGAATGCTGTAGGTGATTGCCTCTGATAGCATTGCAGTTCTATTCATATCATTGTCTGTGTGTGTTGACAGTGTTATTTAGAACAGTGGCCACCTGCCACCTTCATAAAAAGCAAGGGAGCGTCTGAGGATAAAAATTCTGGTTCTGCTAAGTTTTCTGCTTTAATTGAACAAATTGACTCCACTGCAATCATACAGTTTGTACAGGTAAAGCTACTAAATTGAACATTTAAGAGCAGATTACAAAATAGTATGATTTGTATGATTGATGTCAGATTCCCTTTAGAGTCTTCACCAAATGACTGCAATAAAACGTTTCATGATTGATGGCACCTTTCAGTGGTGATAGACTGGTTAACCAAACCAGTGATGGTATAAACTATGTTAGAAAGAATCTTAAAATAAGAACAGCTGTCTGACTGAACACAAGATTGTGGTTAATAACTGCAATAGCAAAATAAACATCTGCTAAAACATCTCTACCATCACATGCATCACTTAAATCCTCCAACAGATGTCGGATTAGGATAATGCAACCACATTTATATCATAGCAGGAAGTTAATATAGAGGTAAAATGAGGAATGCAGATTTTAATTTATTTTCAACTTTTGCAACATGACTAAAAACAAAACAAAATTTTAAGGAAATAAAACCATCATGTGTTTTAATACTTTCACTTCCTTCTACTATATATTGTCATGGTTTCATAGCTCCCAATTTAAACAAAACATTTATTTAAGAGCTAACTTGTGATTTACACATTTTATTCTTATTTTAAAGGGGACATTTGAAATGTGCTTTGGTTTAGATGTAATGTGTTGTTTTTTGGACTCAGAAATACAAACTGGGATAATGGCGATCCAAATTTTTCAGAACCTTAAGAGTTAATCATGTGTGACAAGTTCAATCAAAGTGCATCTTTGTGGATATCTAGATAAAGCAGTTTGTTCAGTGGCTGCCTTTGAAACCACACTGAGGATACTAGCCTTCCTTTATCATCTGAAGACTGTGAAGGGACCAAAGATATGAAGAGCTTTGCTCAAACTGTCCTAAACTGTGTGTATCTTTTTTGTACAATGCATGTGTCGTAAGTCTTAATGTAGGCTGACAAAAACCCAAACACTTCTTTGAATTTCGCAGATACTCGCGCTTCCACCTGTCGCTCTGACCACAAACTGACGAAACACTGCTGAGCAGAGAAGGAGAGAGAAAGGTGTGAAAAAACAGGAACCTGTTGCACAAACGGAGAGAGAAGGGGAAATAGACATTTAAATGCAATGCTTTTACAGGTGCCTAGCTGCATGTGTCTGTGGCTGTGCAGGCAGGAAAAGCAACACTCAGAGAAAAAAAAGGTGTGATGATATATTTGAGATTATGAAGAGACTATGAGAGCCTTTTTGAAAGGATGCATGGTTGAATCCCATTAAGGAGAGATTTAACACAGATAAAAAATATAAAAATAGGTTTTGATTGTGCTTTCAGTATGATCAGCTAAAGATAACTTCATTCAAGTTTCACTCATTTGAATTTGATGATGTCGTCATCTGATTGTTTACATAGTTTTTGGTATGCTGTTATGTATCCATATTTAATATTTCCTCCTTATCTTATATTTTTTATCCTTTAAAAAAGCGACAAATAAAGAGACGGACAGCATAACCACAATAATGCAGTCAAACCTATTCTTGTTACCTAAAATTTTCTTTTTTAAAGATGTGAACCTATGTGAGCAATACAGGTTTCATTTGCAGAGAAACAGGTTTCATTATGACTAATAATGTCATGTTTTAGTTTCATGCTTGCTTTGCTTTGGACAGATCTTATTTCTCCTTACATTTTGCCACCTTGAATTTTTTAACAAAAACGTTTGGCAACTTTTGTGGGTTTATAGATATAAACTGTTGTACAAGAAAAAAAGAATGAGATTTTAATTTAACGAAAAGTGTAAAAGTGAAGCCTGTAAATGAAAACAAATAAATAAATAAAAATAAATTGTGTGCCATAAACATGTCTGTATGTGCAGTAGTTTGGAATGACCGTTGGTCATGAAATATATTTGCTTTTCTTGTCTAATTGAGAAACCTCTTCTGATAGGATCCCATAAAAATATGTATACAGCTGTTTAGCACCACCTTATAAAATGCCATTTTATCATGGTGGACTATTTGTCTGCATTCACTGTTTTCAGTCAGAAAATGTTGACAGCACCAGATCCATTCAAATGGCTTTAGATGGACAAAACTTAGATCTCTTTTACCGAGCTGCTCTACATATTACTATGAATTACAAATAAATTCTAATTGGCTTCACCATTTTTTAATGCTACTATGGCATTTCAAATACCATCTTTAATCACACCACTAAAAGCAAATATGTATTTATGTGAACTGGCAATTATTGAACATCTGTTATTGCACTGTTATAAAGCCAGTATTGCAGCAACAAAATGTCTTACTTAAAAAAGAAGACCTTCATCAGGGAATTTGAATTCATGCCATGGTTAGTGTGGGTTTAATGTGTTAAAAATGTTGAGTTCTAAGCTAACTGAATCCATTCCTTTTCATACAAATTCAGTTTAATATTTATTACTGCAAAATACTCAGAACTCTGTATCAAGGTGAACCAGCACAGCAAAGCATTATATTGTATTCTCACTTGAAAAACACCTCAAAGCTTAAGCAGTGGAGTGACAGGAAGGGGTTAACTGTTCCTTGAGCTTTCTGCAAGCCATTGGGAAGAACAGTTTCTGGTTGAAGTGGTCCAGGGGTGGGACATTAAGCTGTGAACCAAGAATAAGGCTGCTAAAAGCTAAAACATGGCATTGCCTCCAACAGTTTGCCAATTAGAAAATTGCACTTTGTAATATAAAACATTTTATACTGTTGAGTGAGATATGCTTCTGGGGAGGACAAATTAGAGGATCTGATCTAAAAACATCGGTGTACATTTGGGTGAACTCTTCCATTATTATAATTAAATTGGGTTAAACTTTAATAATCTCACCTCTTTTATTGAGAAAAGCAACTCTTTTTTAAGGATGAATAGCTTGGTGCAGGGTCAACAACAGTTCTCCTCAAATGTCACTGCTTTCTCTCAGTTATCATCTTCAGTTATCTGTTATTTTTTCTGTGTATTTGAGCCAACTTTACCACAGTTTTTGACAGCTGCAGTCTGATTGTAAATCAGCATTTTAACTTTTCCTTCATTAGATGTTTAGAACTAGCTTGAATTGACTTTTAAAGTCAAACAAGTAAGATGAGCAAACTGCTAACGGTTTCATAACACTTCAGTGGCTTAACAGAGCATCCAAGTAAAGTTTTCACAGTTACATTAGTGAAGTTTTAACTTCAGAAGTAAAACGCAAACTGATTATATTTAAAAAAAAAATAGAGCATGGTCACAGATAGCATTCTGTAGGTGATGCAAGGCTTGACAAAATAGAGTACAGATGCTTGTGTGCATATAGACATTACAAAACTAGTCAGAATGGGAGCAGAGATTACAATGCCTACTTGACAGCTGCAATAATTTTAGCATTTTAAATTGCAGTTCATGCCAAATAGGGGTAAATAATTGATGTACTGATTCAAAAGCAGACTGAACTCACCACAGGAGACTTTTAAATCCATGGGTAGGGTTTGTTAGGTCTCAAGCTGCTGGTATTAGACAATATTTTTCCTTAATTGCTTCTTCTCTCCAGACAGATGGCCATCTGAATCCTCACTTAATGAACTGAAACTAGAGATGCAGATTCTAATATTGCTTTTTTTCCTCTAAGTTATTTCATCATGAGTCTGGCATCCTGACTGTATGTCATAACTTTTTGTTTTCTTTTGGCTGGGATATAGGCTGCCCTAAGGTCGCTTTCTTTACTTAGAAAAGAACAAAGTCTGTGATTTAGGTTACGACACAATGGAAACTAATAGGTCCACTTGTTTTGTTCTTGCAGTTATTTACTCCAACGGAAAAATAAGGAATTCTTTCTTTCTTAATTTTATTGCTGAATCGCAGCAAAATAAAAATGAAAGCTGACAACGTGTCAAAATTTGACTCCTATAAAAGAATATTTGCATGTCTACATAAACGTGAAATAAAATGCTCTTGAGTTGGCATGTCATCTGTGGCTGCTAGGATAATATGGAAAAAAAATTGAATTGTTAACAAAACAAAACTCTGTGTTCTCCCGTTTGACAGGAGAATCTAAAATGATGAAATTTGAACACATCCTCACTGTTACAAATTCAGCACACAGGACTACGGATTTCTCTTCAAGGCATTTCTTTTAAATTGGTTCAGAGTTTGAAACACAGTTTGTAAGCAATTGAAACTGATGAGTCAATCTCAGGTTTAGTGTATTGACATTCTGGGGAATGCCATGACAAAAACTTGACATATTTGCATCTACACTGGTTCCAATTTACTTCATCAGGGTAAGTTAGTGGCATGTACAGATAACCTAAGGAGTTTTTGTAAACTGGTTTTACCCTGCACGCTTTTTTTTCCATTCAACAGACATTCAAAGGTCATAATTGTCCAAACCACTTTTTGCTGGCTTTAGAAAGTGGTTTGGTCAACCTGCCAAACAAACCAAAAGAAGCACATTGTGGAACAGATAACCCAGTTTCATTGTTTGGCTTTTTCTGCAGCAGACAGAAAGACATTTGAGGAATAGTTTGTGTTGTGGTTTAATGTTTGCGATGCTCTGCAACCATGGAAAGTAAATTGTTGTAAACTGTCAAAATTTTTGTTGTGGCTCACATGTTTTTGAACTCATTTGACAATTATGGTGAGGAAACCCAAGGTAAAGTTCCTGTCAGTTAGTTTGCTTTGTTCTTAATTCATCAACATTTTTTAACAATGTTTTAGGAAAATAAAGTTTCTTAATCACTGAGAAGTATAATTAATCCCCCCACAGATTTGAAAGCCTTTGTGTTTCAAATCGTCAGCCAAATCTTCAGAAAGGCGTTACTTTAACACCATGGTTCTTGGTGAGGTGTTTCTCTTCCTTCTGTCTCTCCTGTCTTGAATGTGTAGCACCCTGCGTGCTGTTAATAGTGAGACTGGATTGTATCAAGCACATTTCTGTTGAGCAGCTGTGTGACCTACAATATCTGACTCTTACAATTTGGTAAGTTATTTATTTTGCTAATTTATATACATAAATAGCCATTCCACTGAGCATACTGTATGTATCTTTTCATTATAAGAATAATCAGAATTGTTTGCTTGATTTGATGTTTTTTTTTAAAACTTGCAATCCTACTAAATGCCATTCTGCCAATGTTTTGTCAATAATTCCTGTAATTGGAGTTTTGATTCAGCATATATACAAGTTTATATTTTTTTAAATGTTTCAGAGTTTCTAATATAGACGACCAAATATCGCAGCAGGCTTGGGTTGTTTTAATGGCCAAATACAGAAGCTAAAAATGTATGCCTATTTATAAATCAGCAGCTGTTTCATATTAATGTATATATTTAAAGATTAGTTTATTAATCTAAACCAAAAATTTGCAATAATTCTTTTTGAATGTAATAAAAAGAGCAGTTGCTCAAACTCGCTGGCAGAAACAATAAAATGCTTCAATCAAAATCCATGTGAATGTAACTGAGTTCGTCAGACAGCACCCCCATGTGGCAGGATGCAGACACGACAACTCAATGACCACCTAAACCAAAGTAAACTTTCCTTTTTTTCCCTTACAGATGTGAACAATGGAAGGAATTTTGAATTCATCAGAAGACCAAGATTTGATGGAGTTTTTAGATCTCTTCGCAAACTATGAAAATTATTCTTTGGATGAAAACCAACTTTACCTGGAAGGTGATGTTTGTGACCTGAATAACAGTACAGTTTTTGAGGCGTTGTTCATACCAACTCTGTACTCGTTGGCATTTGTTGTTGGGATCTTGGGGAATGGATTGCTACTGGGAGTCCTCTTTCAGAGCAGAAAGAGCTGGAGTGTAACAGACAACTTCATTCTTCACCTGGCTATATCAGATGTCCTGCTGTTGGTGACGCTGCCCTTATGGGCTGCACAGGCTGCTAATGAATTTGGATGGCAATTTGGTATGGTCCTTTGCAAGATTACTGGAACCGTTTTTACGGTAAGAACTTTACAATATGAGTGACGCCTTACTAAAGATCATATTATCTGTATTTGATTGATTAAAAAAAATGTTTTGATTTCAGATCAATTTCTACTCTGGGATTTTTCTCCTAGCCTGTATTAGTGTTGATCGCTATCTATCCATTGTCCATGCTACCCAGATGTACAGTCGGAGGAAGTCCTGGATGGTTCATACAAGCTGCATGCTGGTCTGGCTCTTCTCTGTGCTCCTCTCCATCCCTGATTTGATCTTTTTGGAAAATGTAATGGATGAACGAAGAGGAAGAAGAGCAGAGTGTATTCGAAATTATCCAAAATATGGCTTGGATGCCAATATTTATAAAAAAGTATCTCGAGGGCTATTCCACACATTGGGGTTTTTGCTTCCTTCAATTGTCCTGATCTTCTGCTACTCATGCATCCTGTGGCAGCTGCGGTGTGGCACCAAAGGCCTCCAAAAACAGAGAGCTTTCAAAGTTATAATAGCTGTTGTAGCAGTTTTCTTTCTCTGCTGGACACCATACAACGTCACTCTTTTGGTGGACACAGTTCAACAAAACAACAGCAGTCTAAACTCATGTGGAGAGCAAACATCTATGGATAAAGCTCTAACCGTGACGTCCTCTTTGGGATATCTTCACTGCAGCCTCAATCCCATCCTCTACGCCTTCGTGGGCGTGAAGTTTCGCCGCCAGCTGCTGAACATCCTAAGGTCTATGGGCTGCAAGCTGAAGACAAGTCTAAAACCAGGGTCTCTGAGCAGGAGAAGCTCCATCTGGTCTGAATCTGCAGAAACTTCCAACTCCATCGCCATCTAGGACATTTATTTCTTTCTTTCTTTCTTTCTTTCTTTCTTTCTTTCTTTCTTTCTTTCTTTCTTTCTTTCTTTCTTTCTTTCTTTCTTTCTTTCTTTCTTTCTTTCTTTCTTTCTTTCTTTCTTTCTTTCTTTCTTCTTTCTTTCTTTCTTTCTTTCTTTCTTTCTTTCTTTCTTTACCAGGCAGCTATGTAATGACATGGATATATTTGATAAGTGACTGGTGCATTTGTATATACTTAAAGAACTGTTTGTATATAATTTCTACTTTTCCTATATTGAATTGCATTATTTTGATATTGAATGTAAAACAGAATGAAAAATAAATGTATCCTTAATAAGTGTGTTTTTGACAATGATGTTTGCCATAAGGATTACTGAAAAATGTACATTACAAAAATGAAAAAAAATGAAAAGGACTTCCTGCTGTCTGTGTTTCTAAAAAAAAAGAACACTATTGTAACTGCACCACTTACACAATAGTCCTCCAACCATGAGAAGGTGTTGGGACAAGCCTGGCCAAACAGGACAGAGACTTGTACCTTCTAAAAATTGTGTCTGATCGATCTTTTAACAAAGACACAATTTCAACTAGCTGTTTAAATTACGTGAAAGTGGCTTATAAACTAGCTTCAAAATGACATTGACAGCTCTAACCATAGCTTAGAGATGCTTTTTTATACAAAAGAGAAGGCGAGATCTATTGTATGATTTAATTTGCAGACTTTATTTGAGGGATGCACAGTGTTGCAGTAGGTGGCACTGTTGCCTTGCAGCAAGAAGACTCAGGTTCGAATCCCAGCCCGGTGTCTCTCTGCATTGAGTTTGCATGTTCTTCCTGTGCATGTGTGGGTTCTCTCCAGATACTCTGGCTTCAGCCCACAGTCCAAAAACATGACAGTTGGTTAAATGGTCTGTCTTAGGTACGAGTGTACATGGTTGTTTGTCCTGTTTTTCTCTGCGTTGCCTTGTGATAGGGTGTACCCTGCCTCTCGTCTGATGACTGCTGGAGATAAGCGGCAGCCCCCTTGCGACCTGTAACATGCCAGTGCCCTTAAAGAAAGATTATGATTCTGTTGGCCCTTTACCTCATTGTCCCATCCCTAAGATCCTGAGGTTTTTCTGACTGACACCAAGGAGCAATTTTTCTGACCATCAGACATTTGCCAGAAGGCTCCTCCTCAGCCTGGAAGGAATTCAATGAAGGTGCTATGGTCTGTTAAATTAAGATTTGGTCATTTCTGTGATCAATTTCCATCAATTACCTTTAAACACTCTAACTGTGCAAACGTCCTTAAAGGGGCTATATCATGCAAAATAATTTTTGGGGAGTTTTCAACCATATGGTAGTTCAATTTTCTCATTTAAAAACCCCACCAGAGTGTTTTTTGGCTTAATTTACGCATGTCTGAGTAATCCTCCTGAGTTATGTTCTCTGAGCAGCTGCCCCTCCCTCTCCTAGAAATCGACTGAGTGTTCAACTAGTGACATCACTGGTTGAAAGTTGAGTGCTAGAGGTGTCTGCACCGCCCCTTCAGGCAGAGTGGCTTACCTCTGGTAGATTTTCAAACACAGCCTCCTCCTTCTCACAGCTCATAGCTGCTTTGGTTTTTAGCAGCTTAAAACACTTTTGTTGGATTTTTTACTTTCTCTGTGAAAACGCCCGTTTGGCTGCATGGATTACAGGATTTTATTCTACATTCCTATAGAACAGCAGCTGGATCAAAGAACAGAGAAGCCTGATGGACAGAGAAGTAAGTGGCTACATGCTAATGCTAATATGGGTTAGCCATTAATCAAGCTGCCTATGGGATCTTATATCAGCATTGTGTGCTTAATTAATTGATCTGTAACATCTCAGAATGTACAGTGGAGCGGAGCGGGTGGGGGGTGCAGGAGGTAGGTTTATAGAGAAACAAGCCGTTTCACTTCGGGGTCCAACATTAACTACAGGATGCAAGTTAAATTTCAGGACAAATTTATACTGTATAACACCAACGGTAAAATTTTCTCATATACATTTTTAACCCAGAAGTTGAAAGCTGTAAAATAGCATGTCCCTTTAAATCAAAATTCCCAGATAAGAAAACTCCCAAAGATCTTAGAGGCCCTGGTTTGAGCCTCATTCACAAGACAGGCACCAGATTATTGGGGGTAATATTCCTGGCATGGTGTGTCTTATGAATGTGCCATTTTAATAATGCTACCTCAATATAGCTGCACGGCTAGTCTTGTGAATAAAGCCACAACGACATGCAGCAACAGAGGGTGATATCCTGATGATGTGTTGAATGCAAGTAAACACGGGGAGTTCATTTAGCATTTGTATCAGCTGAGATGCTAAACTGGAGTGATGCAGAGAACCAGGAGCTATTAGAGCTGAAGAGCAGATCGCCAGACAGTTCATTGGAGCTCTGAAGGACAGCCACCTTTTAGGCCAGCATGCAAAAAGACCTAAGCAGCAAGACCTCATTTAGGATGAAAAAACAAGTTATGTCTAAGTATTTTCTCTCTCTCTCTCTCTCTCTCTCTCTCTCTCTTTTCTCTCTCTCTCTCTCTCTCTCTCTCTCTCTCTCTCTCTCTCTCTCTCTCTCTCTCTCTCTCTTTTTCTCATCTGATGATCGAGTCAGAACATCTTTTGGTTTCATCTTCATATTTCGCTCTCACCAGATATCCAAACCAATATCATAATGAACAACATTTACGACTGTGGCTCCAGCAAACATCAGCTAGGTACTATACTATACTAATACTAGAAGGTATTATCAAGCTTATCAAGCTTAAACATGCTCCTGGTTTCATCTTTCTAGGGCAAAGTGGACAATAAACAACCAAGAGAGACAGGAAAGAAAAGCTGATCAGCTGATCAATGATCAGTTACATGATCGAAGCTGTGCAGCACTAAGACATAGAATAAGCTTTTATGTGTTCGTTTTCACCTCAATGCGGAACACGTAATATTTTCACTGAATGTGGGTTGATTCAATTTTTTTTTTGAACAGTTGACAACTCTACCAACTAACCTTATGAATTTAATAAAATTCACTATCAGTAACATCACAGCACCCAGTATGATTTATTATAACTGACTCTAAAAAGTTACAATAATAGATGGATTGATGATGCATCTATCCATCAATTCATTATATATGACTACATCTCCTACTGCCTATCTCTAGTGGTCATTGGGCAAGAGGCTAGACAGGTCAGGTTGTCATTCCATCACAGGGCAACGCAGAGACATGACAACAGACACACACACTCATAAATAAGGGCAAATTACAGGAACCAAATACCCCAATAAACATATATTGCAATAAACATTTATTACCAAAAAATGTTTTCTAACACTCTTCTGAGAAATCCTAAAATTACTCGGAGTATTTTAAATATTGCGTTTATTCTAGATGACCAACTAATTAAGGACTTTAAAGCCTGTGTTGCTTCCACGTCAGGTAGGCTGCCTGGAGGTGTCCGTTGGGGGTGGGGGGGTACTGTTAAGTTTCTGTGGTTGTCTGTTGCTGTGCCTCTCTCACCTTGGGGGCGTGGCAAGTGGGACCTCATCGGAGCTCATTACCTCCAACTTCAAAAGGGGAGTGATGACTGCATGCTGACGCCAGTTTGTTCTCCTAACTGCCGCGGTACAAGGCCGAATCCTCAACGGATCAAGTAAAAATATCTTCCTTCGTGTCGTTCAAACCCTTACCTTGTTCCAATCTCCTCACAGACCTCCTTCCATCGTTCCTCGACTCTTGGTTCCTCAGGATCTGTACTCCTGGGCCTTAACCCTGGACCTGGGTCTTCACATTCCTTCCACAAACGTCCTGGTCAGCCTCTGCAACGCTCCCCGTCAAGTTTCAGCTCCTTCCATTCTGGGTACCTATAGCTCGCCTGCCCACCCATCTGCCAAATCATCATCAAACCAATTAAGAGCCAATCTTCTTAACAAAATCTCTGGTTCATC
The DNA here is from genome assembly GCA_028564705.1 of Apricaphanius iberus. Classification (NCBI taxonomy): domain Eukaryota; kingdom Metazoa; phylum Chordata; class Actinopteri; order Cyprinodontiformes; family Aphaniidae; genus Apricaphanius; species Apricaphanius iberus. The sequence continues at coordinate 1,086,902 of JAPXFQ010002254.1, forward strand.
ATACACATCCTCACTAAGTTCCGGATTCCTCCCGGCCCCGCCATCCACTCCAGAACCTACAAACAGAACCAGCAACAATCAACGCCCATTCACAGAAACAGACAGCTTACAGAAATCTTCTTACCGCCACGATCCTGCCATACCTGTAAGAACATTTACAATATTATCTCATCCTAAAAAACATTTCTAATCATACTTTCTGCAGTCCTGAGTTCCTGGGTTCCGGTTCCCACGTCCTGGTTTTCCCGAGACAACCTAAAATTACATTTAAAATAAACTTCTTTTAAGAAACTTCCTACTGTGTGTGTTGGTGTACTGTCATGGAGTCTAGAAGCCCAAACCTGTCAATGCAGTAATTAGTTTTAACTCTGTTATTTAACGATAGAATCCATGTTTTGGCTCCTCTATAGTGTTTAATAGAGACAGAAGAAGATTCCAACATCCTCTCATATGTGGCAAAAGACATCCGTTTTTTTGCTCAGATTATCTTTGATTAAGATTAAGCGGAAAATAAAATACAATATCTAGAATGTAAAACAGTTCAGATGTTATGTTTTTGCTTGGCTAAATTTATTTCTCACAGGTTCAGCTAAAGCAGAACAATGTCTGTGTTTTTGGTGGTTTGGTCAGTACTCTACAAACTGAGGAATTGTTTGTCCTTTTGTGTTTGGCACAATAACATTTTTTAGAAACTCCCAGAGCTCTTACTTCCAGTTAAATTCATCTGAAGAATAAATGCTGACAACATTGGGTTTTATTTTGGCTTACTTTTTCTCCTACCTTAGAATAAAAGTCATTATAGTACATCAGAACTGATTCCAGGTTGTCAAGTAAATATTCTAGTTTTCTGATAACATAGGAAAAACTGAAAATATAATTATTCCTAGTAGCTATAGAAGGAGGAAAATAAAAAGAATTGTAAAACTTCTCTGTTGGTGGTACTGGTTTCCGTTTTTGGTTCCTCATTGAATTCTGCTTTAAGCAAACCAGAATGCTTTTAATTCCATTTTTGCGGTGCCTGTGTGACCTACAACATCTAAGAACAGCTATATAGTAAGAGAAAAATTATTTCACACATGATTTTTGTTTACTTAAATTCATTCATAAAATGTTCTTTACAAAAAATGTTTTTGCATCACTTTGAAATGACAGTAAAGTTTGTCTTTATTAATATGTTATTAAAAAAACTTAGACTAGATTTTAAAGCTAGTTTTGAAATGTGGCTCTACAACTGGTATTTTCTGTGTGAAGTTTAGTAGTTCTGTGATTGTTTTGGAGTCTTCCTGTAGTTTAAAAACATGCATGTTAATCGAATTAGTAATTCTGTTCTGCCTGCATGTTTTTGTTTGTGGACTGTATGAAGTGGCAGGTGTTTAAACCTCATGTTGCCAAGGGAAGCTGGGACTGTCTTTTTAAATCTTTAAGTCTGGATTCAAAACAATATATTTGATGCAGTCTTGTTTACCAAATCATTTTAAGACACTAGTTTATTGTTAATTATATTATTGGATTTTTAAAAATTATTATTATGTTGCTCTGCATCAAAATTCTATTACAAAAATTTGCAGCAATAAATTGATGGGGACATTTTTGTGATAAACATTTGTTGGACTTTTGTTATAAAATTTTCACTTACATCTGCTGTAAAAATCTGAATGTCTCTACTGTCAGTGGACGCCAAAACCTCTTCTTTGATTTGTCGACAATTTTCAATTCCCCATTTCTTCAAATTTTCTTTCCATAGTGCACTGAACATTTCATTCAGTAGTTATCAAAGACGAATTCCTGGATTGTAAATGTAATGTATTGTTATTCAGAAAAGGCTCTAGCTATTTTAGTGACTTGGATGAAATTATGGACCACCCTGAACATGTGTCTGTTTTACTTTTCCAAGTGCAATTTATCATCAAAACCACCATTTTCACATACTTCAACATTTCATTAGATTTGTTCTAAATTTGATATATAAACCTATATTGGGCGGCACTTGGACTTCTTATTCATCATGTCACTGAACTCTCACTTCAATGAACAAATGAAAACTAAGTGAAAACTAAGTGCAACATTCTCACTTGCTTACAGATATCAGTGATGGAAGTTGTTGTGAAGTCACCAGATGAACAACCATGGTGGGATGATCTTGTAGATGATTTACCTGAGTACTATGGTAACTATTCTTTTTATGAAGACAACAGTTATCAGGATGGTGACGTTTGTGACCTGACCAAGGGTATGGATTTTGAAGCAGTTTTCATCCCGGTTTTGTACTCAGTGGTGTTTGTTGTTGGAATCCTGGGAAATGGATTGTTGATAGCTGTGCTAGTAAAGAATCGAAAGAACTGGAGCGTGACAGATACCTTCATCCTTCACCTGGCTTTGGCGGATTTCCTGCTACTGATCGTGCTGCCGCTCTGGGCTGTACAGTCTGCTAGCCCGGTTGGATGGTCCTTTGGAACCCCTCTCTGCAAAATCACTGGAGCTGTTTTTACTGTAAGAACTGAACAGTAAGGAATATTATCTTAAAGTGCAAATATGTCTTAGTGTCTGCTTTTGTTTACTTTCAGATTAGCTTGTATTGTGGGATTCTCCTCCTAGCCTGCATCAGTGTGGACCGCTACCTCTTCATCGTTCATTCTACCAAGATATACACTCGCAGAAAGCCCGTGGTGGTTCATACCAGCTGCTTGGTGGTGTGGTTCTTCTCCCTGATCCTCTCAATACCTGACTGGTACTTTTTAGAAGCCGTGGAAGACATCCGACGAAGCAGAACAGAATGTGTTCATAACTATCTTAAACTTAGCCCAGAATATTTTTATACCTTAAGAATGACTACACGGTGGCTGTACCATAGTATGGGCTTTCTTCTACCTTCATTTGTTTTGATCCTCTGTTACTCCAGCATCCTGTTGCAGCTGGGGTGTGGCACCAAAGCCCTCCAAAAGCAGAGAGCTTTCAGAGTCATAATAGCCATAGTGGCAGTTTTCTTTCTCTGCTGGACTCCACTTAATATCACGCTAATTGTAGATACAGTTCACCAAAACAACAGTGGTGGAACAACATGTGGAACAAGAACATCTATCCAGATAGCTCGGTTAGTGACTGAGAGTTTGGGATACCTTCACTGCAGCCTTAATCCCATCCTGTATGCCTTTGTAGGTGTGAAGTTCCAACATCAGCTGCTGAACATTCTCAGGTCAATGGGCTTCAAGCTAAAGACAAGGTTAAAATCTGAATCCTTCCCTGGTAGAGGCTCCATTTGGTCTGAGTCAAATGACAACTCCACCTCCATCGCAATCTGAAAGGACACTCAAACAAGTTTAAATATACTCGTTTGACACTTATCAGACACTCTTTTTCAAGCAATTGGGTCCACTAACTTTGCTTTGTTGTGAATTTGCTCGTATCCAAATAGTTAAAATTGTAGAGAAACCACAGATTTTTTTAGCCGTCAACAAGGTCTGGATATAATGTTGGATGGATCCACTTTTTGTACCAGAACTGGTCAGTTTCCTGACGTAGACACAACTAGTGAACATACAATATGTATGTGATTGAGGTCAAAAGAGCAATTCGAGCAGCTTAATATTTGTCACCTCCATCTCTTCTAAAACAGCTTTGATTTGTGCTTTGGATAATTTCTCAGATTGAAACACATTGCCAAGAACAACTAAGGAACCAGCAACAAACAAGTTTATCATCACCTGACATATCATTGTAGCCACTATGAATTGAGATTACTATTGACATTAAATGAGAGGTACCAATCTTACAAAGAACCCCATGCTCCAAAATGAACACTTAAAAAAAAAATATACTAAAGTTGCTTCACACATGGACAACCCAAATTCCTTCTAGGGAGAGAATTAATTGGAATATGATACAAATATTGAGCTGTTGGTAACAAGACTGTAGAATCAAAGCAAGGTTTCAAAACTAGGAGAACAGTGTTGCAGCTGTCAAACATGGCGACTGTAGCATCATGCTGTGGGATTACTTGGCTGGGTGTGTTAAAGGTAATTTGTGCAAAGTGGATGGAATTATGAAGAAGGGGCATGACCTCCAAAATCTTACATTTTACCTCAAACTAACTGCTGGATAAATATGCAAACAACTGTATTGTGTATAAGGGTCTGTTTAAGGAAACCAACCAGTTTAAATGAGTTCTAATATTTCTGCCCAAAGAAACCAAAGTTTGTGGGGTGCTGCAATAAGAATGTCATTTTTCTTAAAATTGCCAAGTAATGTTTATCTAATTATTGGTGGTGGTGTATGTGTGGGTAAACCTAAAATAATTTATGAACAGTCTGATTTAGATTTCAAGGAATCCTTAAATTTTTACAAATGTATGTCTAAATTAATAAGCTTTGAAGTGGGTGTGTTAAGGGTCCCAACCTAAATGTCATAGATAATCTGAGGTGTTAGTTAAAAAGCAACTCAAACCCAAATCAATGGGTTTTTGTTTTTTTACACACGTGTAGATGTGTAAATATGTAGAAATTATTGAGGCATTTTAGTACATTGTGTTTACATACATTTTCTGCCTAACTGCAATATACTAGCAATCTCTCCAGGGTATACCCCACCTCTCGCCTGATGAATGCTGGACAGACACAAGCAACCCACAACCCTGCATAGGATCAACGGGTAAAGATAATGGATGGATGGATGGATGGATTTTCTACCATCAGTGTGGCTTCCAGGTTAAAAGTCTCCACTACATTTAAATTTGCCTCAGCCGTTGCTATTTGCACTGCTGTGATATGTGATGTTGCTGGGTCCAGGTATTATTCTAAACATTTAAAGAAACAGGCGACAAGTTAAGAAATGAAATAGAGCCTCGTCGTTTTATTGGAGCATTGTCACACAAATTGAAGCCATGGCACAGGCAAAGCAGTACATGCCCCAAGACTCTGTGATTCATGAAAAATCAGGAACTTTTATCCTTTCTATGCATGTTATAGGCACATGAGTTTGCGTCACTGAAGCTCGCCCTCACATGAATGCAGACGCTCTGCTCATTAGGAACCAGATGACCTATCAAGTTTAGAAAAACAACCATTCCTGCCAATGCTGGCAGTTCCTTCCTGATAAGGAGAGGAAAAAAATGGGGGAAAAAAAGTTATATAAGCAATTATATAAGCAGTAATTAGCATTAATTTATGTGTTCAAATCCCATATTTGCTTTCTACAATGTCAGCTACTCTTCCATTGTATTGGGTAATAATAGTGCATTCCATTTACCTCAGAAGTCAGAGCTGGGCTTGATGTCACCACCAAATAAACAACATTTCACTTAACATAGTCAGAAAGGTTGAGATTCCAAGGTTGCCATTGTTAGTAATAGCTCTTACATTGTTTTAAGCTTTCCAGATGCTTTGCTGGCTGAACATGTAAGATTGATTTTAAATGCATTTTCACAAGTGTGTGTTTTAAAACAAACCTGTTTCCACCACAGCTAGTATTGTTGATGCGAGGGGCCGCCATGTTGGAAGTCAAAGTTAGAGCAAAAATCATCTCCAACTTTTCGAGGGCACAGTCCAGGGGCGTACCAGATGATTTTTCCCACTATGAAGTTGGAATTTCTGAGTTCCGACTACAAATGGAACGCATCATAAGAGAATGTGATTCTCTCAGCCATGCCTCTGTAGTGACTTTGAGTTGGAATAGCAAGCAAGTGGTGACAGTCAGTACAATTACATGTACATCTAAATCTAGCTTTTTGGAGTTATCAGACTAAGGGCTTGCCCCATGTTGAGAGCTGAGTCTCTGTTTTTATATCACTCAGTAATTATTAAATGACGTACATTTGACTCCACAACTATAGATGGCGACATGCGCCCCTTCATGTAAGCCTAATAGCGGTTAGCTTTGAGCTGCACTCAGGCAGGCAACAGAGGCTGGGGGGAGTGAAGCAAACAAAGTCAAAGCAGGAGATTCACAATCACAATCCGCCATCTCTTCGTCAGTCCAAACATGCACTGATTGGAAGCTTACGTTTATCCATCCATCCATTTTCTGAACCGCTTAGTCCATCCAGTGGTTGCGGGGGGATGGTGCCTATCTCCAGCTGTCAATAGGCGAGAGGCAGGGTACACCCTGGACAGGTCGCCAGTCCATCACAGGGCCACATAGAGACAGACAGGACAAACAACCATGCACGCACACACCCACACCTAAGGACAATTTAGAGTGATCAATTAACCTGACAGTCATGTTTTTGGACTATGGGAGGAAGACAGAGTACCCGGAGGGAACCCATGCATGCACGGAGAGAACATGCAAACTCCATGCTACATACGATACGAACCCACAACCTTCGTGCTGCAAGGCAACGGTGCTAACCAATGCAACCGCTTACGCTTATCTTAGTGGCAATATTGTTCACATAATACTACTATGTTGTTGCTGAGCCGCACTTCCACGTCTCGTAAGTTCCAGAGGGGGTGCACAAATACAGGCGGGGGCCTGGGCGGTTGCTTGCAGAGAACTCCAATTCCCAGTCACATTATCTGGGTAGCTTAATTGAGCTTCTGAAACTCCAGTTTTGTTAGATTCAAGGTGACCTAAGGTGTATAACTGCATTTTAAAAGTCTGATTTCAGTCGGACTAAAGTTATAATTCGACTTTCTTCTGCTGCATGTAAACACACTGACTATTTAACAGGTTTGGTCTTTTTTAGCATATCATTTATTTAGAATCTTTGTCATGGCTTTTTGTATTGTAAGAGTAAGACTTTGACAGGGAGGTGACTTGCTCTGAAAAGATTAGGGAAATGGCATGGAGACCTTCCAAACTTAATACATTGGAGCTCATTGCATAATTTTCAAAATACCAGTGGAAACATGGGAATAAGTTGGTCAGCAATGATGGGTAAATATTTTCTAATTAGTTATTGAGAAGGTATGACTCTTTTTCACTCTGAATTATATTTAATCAATGTCTAAATGACAAAATTTTTTAAACTGGTTATAACGAAATAAGTTGGGCTTTAACATACTTCTTATGCATAGTTTTATCTTTTGAGATAAAAAAACTAATTTTATATCAAAAACAAATCACCTCTGTTAAATTCATATATTTTTAACCTTAATCTGCCACTGATATGAATCATTTTAGTCTTAACTGTTTGTGAAATAACCTCTGTAGGCTATATAATCCGTCGGCTGATATAATCTTCACTTTTTGTGAATCAGAAAATTCACATTGAATTCAAATGTGTGCACCTAATTCTAATTTTTAGTTGAACACACAATTAATGCTTCAAATGTGTGTTAGAAAAGTTCTCAATTACTATGAAATTCATGTCCACAATCAATGTATGTGTCAGCTAAAACAAAAATTTTTTCAGTAGTCACTATATTCTATTTAACATTTGGATTTACATCTGCTAAATAGCAAAAACAGAGTTTTCTTTTCTCTGGTCAGCTTAGTTAAAATTGGTAAATTAATATGTCTCTTGCTTTTTTATTGTTTAGAGAAAGTTTTATGTGGTTTTATAGACTTAAATTAAATTTTTTATGTTTTTATGCATTTGGATCAAATTTTCTTTACTATGTAAAATCCATGTGAATACATTTGATTTTGTTATTACTGTGTTAACTCTGTAAATGCTGTTGAGAATAAAGAGAAGTGGTGATGTTGACTTGAAATAACTTAGCTAGCCTGTTACACCCTCTCAAAAGAACCATGGTAGTTAAAAAAAGGTAAGAATTTAATAATATCAACCACATTACTATCTATTGTGTACCCAGTGTTAGCAAAGGAAGTTTATCCAATTAGCAGATCTGTTAAGGTTGTAAATGGATAATTTAATTACCTTTTTTTACACAAAAGTAAATATTGTGACCTTTGCTTTTGATTTCAGAGGGGATATTACAGAAAATTGGGAGGGTGTGTTCTGTGTACAACGTTTGACATCTATTGTAACTACTGTCGCTGCACAAAGCTCCTCTACCCATGAACAGGCACTGTTCCTTGGGAACAATCCAGGCCAAACAGACAGTCTCCAACCTCTCATTTTTTAAAGCACTTTTTACTTGCATAAACTAAATCTAACTGTCCAGGGTGTACACTGCCTCTTGCCCGTTGACAGCTGGATATAGGCACCAGACTAACTAAACGGGAATAGAATAGAACAATCCTTTATTGTCCCAAAGCAGCAAAGTGAAAACAGAACAGAAGTTAAGAGTCAAGAGAATTATGCACATAGTCACAAAACCAGAGTACAGTGTAGTTATGAAAGATAAAAACTACAGATAATAAGGCATACCAAGTTGTAATGTTCAACAGAGCAGGATACTTTAAATATGTTGAAATGATTAAAAATATTTAGTAATATGTACAGAATGTGCATGTGTACTTGTGCATTAAAAAAAGGTAAATGTATTATTTCCACAGTTAGCATATACATTGTAAATGTTGATCAAAATAGAGGAAACGTGAACACAATGCATTTGCATCACATACATACATACATACATACTGTACATATCTGTTAGTCACCTAACAGTCACTGCAACCCTGTATTTTAATCTTAAACTGTTTAATTTCTTAAGTAATAAATGAAGGTATGAAAAATACAAATACTTTTATCAATGAAGCTTAATCATAAAAAAAAATGTTTTAGAAACTATAATATTCAGCTAGAAGACATTTGATGTTAGATATAATCCCTAATATTGTTTTTTTGTGTGTGTTTTAACTACAAAGTGAATGAGTATCGTTTGCAATGTACCTTCAGAGATCTAGCAGAATTCTACAATTCTTTGCAGAAATTACAAGTTAATTCTGATATTTTCCACAAATATGTCATTTGCTGAATTTTCTTTCCTATTGCAGTACAAAAACTGTATAAATTACAGAAAAAGGTTTTAGAACACGAATAATGTTAGTGAAATGGTAGAAAATAAAAAATTCAAAAGTTGTATAGTTTTGGGGACCCTGGTTGTGTTAGTAAATATATACAGTATGCATGTTTGGAAACTTCTTATACGGTTCTAACAGGTCTCCAATTGGAAGAAAAAATTAAGCTTAAGCAGAAAAAAAAGAAGAATGACCTTTTGCTGTTTCTGTAGAAATCATAAATTTTTTGCAGGAAACTGAAACAAAGTGGAAAAAAGTAAATCCTTAACCACAAGTTTCCGTTAAAATTTCAAAAACGTTGAGACTAAGCTTTTCTGAATATGAACTTAAATAAACACACCCACAGTGGTTCTCTACTGTCACCACAAACCATTTACATGAAAATGAAACCTGCTTATGCAACAGATTGGAAAGTGCAGTGTTACAATCTTTTAAATCTCAGTACAAAAAAAAAACACACAAAAAAAACAAAAAATACACAGGACAGAAAACCACGCATACATACACATCTAAAGCTGGTATTACACTGCTTTGTTTGCCAGCCTAGAGCTTTTCTTTCATTGCAATAAGAATCATAATGAAACATGTTGCGTCTGTGTGTGAATCACAGCTCTGTGGTAGTGCAGTGCGACGTACACCCCAAAAGGTTATTTGTTGCTTATATGACTAAAATCAAATCCTTGGCATTCTTCAAGCAGTGTTAGAAATTCGACAACCTCAGTCAGCATGGTTTTCAGTGGTGTACACTTTTGACATTGCCATTTGGCATGTCTTTTTTGACTGACTGAAATCTTGGCCCCGTTTAGTGAGACACACCTCTAGAGCTTTGTTGGAGCTCGCACAGTGTGGTATGAAGTAGTCCTTTGAGAAAAACAAATAGTTAAAGAGAAGTCACTCCAGTCCCGGTGGCATGGGCAGGCATTGGGGGGCAGTGACTGCCCACAGAGACAGCTGTGCCCAACTCGGAAAGCAGATATAACCAGGCCAAGCGCCATGGCAGCCGGGCAATGTCTTTACTGTGGTACATACTCCGCACCAGTCGGTGGCGGTAGTGCACCAACTTGTTGTTTGCAGTCCGTTTATAAATACAAAGAAGAAAAAGAAGCGCGCTGTTATGCAATCTTGCATGCTAAAAGTTCTGACAAAGTTAGTGAGAGATACAGACAAGGGAATTATGAAGGTTTTGAGTCACAGAGGATGTTGGATTTCGAACAAAGGACTTGTGGACTAACTATTTAAAGGGAGGACATTAACTGGACCATTGTGAATGTAAAAAGACAGTTGTTGTTCGAGATGGCTGTTCTGGTTTTTGAAATTCCTCTTCAAATGGTCAGTTGTATTTGTTTTTGATGCTTTTTGAGTGATTTGACAAAAGCATGTACTGTGTCTAAAACTATGATTCAAATCATTGACTAGCATACATCGTTTTAATTATAAGCAAAAACAGGATGGTGTTGAATCTCAACCCGGGAGCTTGGATGTTTCTTTACATCTGGTTGGTATAGGAGTTTTTTTTCCTTAAATATCACAAACTTTCTTGCGCTGAGGTGAAGCCCTATGAGGTTAGGCGGGCTTTCTTTCAAAGTAGAAGACTGACATTTGGTATCAGCAAGTATACAAAATCAAAGTAGTTTAGAGCAGAATTGAGCGCACCAGCGAGTAGTAATAATTTAACTTGCAGCTGCATCAGTAACACTTACAATAGGCATGTTTCCATTATTGGAGTTTCAGTGTGATTTAACTAGATCTTTTTGTGACCATGTCATACATGTCCATACAATCGGCCCTTTATGGAATCCACTAAAGATGTCCACATATCACACAGTTTCAGCAGCTAGTTGTGTCACTGATCAGTGCAAAAAGAGCAGCAGACATAAGAGATCGATATAGAAGTACGACTTGGTACTTCTTTCTGTTTTCATAAACTGCTTTGCGAGTAACTCTTATTTGTACAAAGCCAGTTGTTTGGTGACGTCTGCTTTTTCCCTATCATTTACAACTTATCAGCACCATTTAACCACAGCCACGCTGAGCGACTTGATCGGGCCATTTCCAAGTATATACTCCAAATGTACGAAAACAAACGTTCTGATCATGATTTAAAAGAGACCTGTTGTTCAGGAAAACTCCTGAAACTACCTCGGCCAGCCCAATAGAAACTCATGCTTTAATTGATGTATAGAAAGGGTGTCAAAAAAGGCAAAAAATGTGTGAAAAATTGTCATAATTGCACCGGTTCTCACATAATCAGACCAAAAAGTAATGCACATTTTGGTGCTTTATTTTGGTTCTTTTTTTTTACGGAAATGTGCACTATGGATTCTGGGCATGCCAACAGCCAAAAGCGTTTTTCCCTATATCACCAGAAAAGGTAAACATGGCTAGTTTTTTACAAAAAAAGTTAGCGCTGTCAAAATTAACGCATTAACCTAGGTCGATTTATTCTCTAGTAAGAGGGGTGGGGGGGGTGGGTGGGGGGGGTGGGGTGTGGGGGGTTTTTTTAATGTAAATTAACGCATACACAGTGGACAGTCCCCCTGTTTATAATTCAGTCCACACCATAACCTTCCCTACTTATAAGGGGAATTCAGTCAGGGGGGTGGGGGAGGAGGGGACTGCAGAAACAAGGACATTAAAGAGGATGAAGTAACTTAGCATTTTTGTACATGGAAAGTAGCAAAAATATAAGGTTTTTTTAAGACTTTTTTTTACACCTCATTGCACAGTTTGATTGTCAGCTTTGTTATTGTAAATAAAATTTGAAATGGAATATCTGGGATGTAGTGAAAAGAAAAGTGAAACAGAATAAAATGGAATTAAAAGGTTTTGTTTTTGCGGTGATTCCCTGTTTGAGCCTGACCTGTTTTCAGTTCCCCCTGTGGAATCACTGAATGCTTTTATAAGCAGAGAAGATTGTGTTGATGCCATCTCCTTTGCTTCGTCCTGAGAGCCAAAACATCTGAAGATTGCTGTTTGGTAAGTTATTTACAGGAACTGTTTTCATTGGGTTCATGTATACACTTTTAATTACTGTGCCTTTAACACTCTAAATATAATCTGTATCAACATATTACTAATGGTCTAAATTAAATATTGATGGTTGCTTGTAGTTTCAACCTGAAGGTGGAAAATACTTAATTTTTATCTTGTATTGTTAGTTTTGTCTTTGCTTAGAAACAGTTTAACAACAGATATGCCCTGTTAATTTGTGTTTTTCAGTAGATTGTATATATTTGTGATTATGTGATTTTTCTTGTTTCTGCAAAGGACAAGTGAACCGTCAATTGTCCAGACCTCTTAGTTTCACTGTCACTGTTAGGCATGGTCATACGCAAGATTTTTAGGCCAATTTTGGCGCCATTCCCACCTTTCAACATGCCCTGATAGTCATGATGGCTGTTAACATAATCTTAACACATATTCCTGCAGTGTGTGGTGTGTTCAGAGCACTCTAAACTGCTTGGAAGTATGTCAGAACCGCTCAGATCGCAACTAGGAGGTATCTAACATGTTGGATTGTCTTGCCCTGATATTACGGTGTGTTTAGTGTGTGTTTTTTCTCTGAGAACCGGTCCAAAAACAATTGCCAATGCACCATGCCTGGCATTGGTCAGATTTTACATCAAGAGGTTTTCCTGTCTGAGCTGGGAATGTTTGCATGTAAAATCAGTTCATGTGTGGTGTCTCGTCATTGCTGTGTGGCTGCAAACCACTCTTTTGGGCAAAAACAGGAAAATTCCTTTGTGTGGTCTGGAACTCATGTGACCTTTTTAAATTACGTGTGAACCAGGCCTCAGCCAGGAAAATCGTTGTCTTATCTTGTGTTTAAGCGTTACAATTTTTTTATTTTACTAAACTCAATTTTTTCATAGATCTTAGTTTATTATGAGATCATATTAACAGTGTGTCCACACCAAAAGCGTCAAAACGCGCCACATGCTCCCAGCTGGATGCTTGAACATTCGCACCTTGAAGCGTGTACAACGCGAACTGGTCGCGCTTCAAATATTGTATTTTCATGCGCGAACTGGCCTTCAGCGAAGCTGGGGCTACAGTGCAGCTGGCGGTGGATTATGGACTGAGCTGATGGAGGACAGAGTGGATTACGTGCTCGGCCTGGCCTCCGGTAGAGCTGGGACCGCTGCACTCGGGGTTTGGTGAGCTACGGATACGTAGTGCGGGAGCTGCTACCAGGAAACCAGGTGAGGAGGCTGTTTCAAGGCTCAGTTCTGGGCCGAGAGGTGCATTCCTGTTTAAATATTTTTTTTTCTTTTTTTTTTTCTGTCTCTGTATTGAAAACTGCTTGTGTCATGTAGCTCGGGGTGATTAGCCATGATGTTTATCAGTATTTCCTCCATGTCCTGCTGAGGCTGTGACTCCATAACAGTCACAGAATCACTGAAGCTTTATCCCCTGTTTGGTTGTCGCGGCGCAATTTGACGCTGGAGTTCAGATTTTTCCAACTCGAGCGAAAGACGCCATGAGCGCGAATGCACAAAATGCACAACATAAAATACAGCGCGAATTTTCCATCGCATCTGTAGATTCGCAAATCAGGCAGAAAAACTTTTTCGCGACGCAAATCTGCTTCTGATGTGTCGCGGGACACCGAGTCGCGCGTCATTGCGCTCCTCCATTGATTTTACATGTAAACCTGAAGCTCTAGTCGCTCCAATCGCATTTGGTCTGGACACACAGTAAGGCACACTAACATAAAAAAATCTAATTTATTTTGTAGTTTGTTAATAACAAGTAGCTATAAGAAAATGGCTTCCAAGCTTGAAGTTTGCAGCTCATGATAGTTACATTGATTTCCATATCTGAAATCCCACAATGTGTCAAAAGCATGAGAGAAAAATCTATACAACGCATCTGAGAATGTGTGGTCATGAGGGTGTATAAAGTAACATGAAATTCACAAAGATAGAAATGAGTATAATTGTTAGTAGTTGTACTATACTCATACCGAAAGAAATGAAAAGTAGTAAAAAGTTGCACAGAAGGGAGCTAAAAGCTAATTATTTTTACAAAATGACTAAAATCCAAATTAAAAGTCCTTCAGATCTTTGGGTTTGTTAACATCTCAAAGTCTGGGGAATGTTGAAACTCCCTCAACCTCAACTGTGAGGACGGTAGTGTGCAAAGTCTGCAATCCAATATATGAACTGAGTAAGGATTAAATTACTTCTACAGTAAACAATAAAATTGTTTTTCAATAATAGTCTTGCAAACCAGAGCTTCTCCAACATTAAGGAACACTGAAGCGGTTCTCAAGGAAAACTCGTACTGTAACTCAAGGATTGTGCAGAGTTGGATGCAGAAAACAAACATCCCTGGTGGGATGAGCTTATGTATGATTTTATGATTTATGAATCACTACAATTTTGAAATTGATATGTGTACATAAGGGTATTTATTTTGAAAACAAACTAAAGTAAAACCTTCTGCTTCTTACAGATGTGAAGCTGGAAGAGAGTATGAATACCTCAGAGGATTTATTGTGGGATTACTTTTTAGATTTGTTCCCAGACTATGACAATGATTCTTATTATCAAATCGATGAGGGAGATCAGGTTTGTGGCCTGAAAACAAACTTTGAACAGGTGTTTGTTCCAGTTCTGTACTCAGTGATGTTTATTGTGGGAATCCTGGGAAACGGATTGTTGCTGGGCGTACTGGTAAAAAGTAGAAAGATTTGGAGTGTAACGGACACCTTCATCCTCCACCGAGCTGTGGCAGACATCCTGCTGGTGGTGACGCTGCCCCTCTGGGCTGCACAGTCTGCCAGTGCTGCTGGATGGGTATTTGGGACTCTCCTCTGCAAGATCAGTGGAAGTGTTTTTACGGTAAGGAATGTACAGTAAGAAACATGCAGTGAAATGACATACACTGAAATCTTTCTATAAATGATTTATTTTAATTTTCAGATGAATTTCTTTTGTGGGATTTTTCTTCTGGTCTGTATCAGTCTAAACAACTTTCTCTCAACCGTTCATTGCACCAATACTTCAATGCTGAAGAAGCCCTGGGTGGTTCCTGCCTGCTGTGTGATGGTGACGATCTTCTCCATGCTCCTGTCCATCCCTGACTGGATCTTTTTAGAAGATTTACAGGATCAAAGAGCAGAAAAGAAAGTGTGCGTTCGTAATTATCAGAAGTTTGGCATAGATATCAGAACATCCAAAATGTTAGCACGGGGGTTGTTTCATACATTGGGATTTGTTCTTCCTTCAGTTGTTCTGATTTCCTGCTACTCCTGCATCCTGTGGAAACTTTGGTCTGGCTCAAAAAGTCACCAAAAGCAGAGCACATTCAAAACCATAACAGCTGTGTTGGCAGTTTTCTTTCTCTGCTGGGGACCATATAACATCACATTTATTTTAGACACCTTTGAAGCAACCAGTGCTGAAACAGCTTGTGCATCAACACATTTTCTGGATCAAGCTCTGACTGTCACTTTTGCTTTTGGTTACATCCACTGTTGCCTAAACCCTATTCTCTGCTTTCTTATAGAAGTTAAATATCAGCGTCAGCTGCTATAAATGTGGACCAAGCCATCTAGCAGCTCAGTTTTCTAACAAGCTTACAGGCTATTATAAGCAGCTAAATGGAAATAAGAAATTGTCTCATTCTCATAGCTTCATATTTATTATTTTCTGCCTACTTGAAAAACTCAGGAAAGTATTCAGTATATTGTGTAATTTTTTTTTTTACATTTTAATCAAATGTATTTTTGCACAACCCCAAATCAGGAAGAAAAAGAAAGTTGTGAAAATATGTTAAATTTAAATCAAACTGAAAATAGTACTTATGATACAGGTCAAATTATCTTTGACCTGTATCACATTAAAAACAGTATAACATCAATTTATTTAATGTATTCCTCCTGAATTTATGTTTTTTTTTTTTCGAAATAAAAACCCATTACAATTTTGATTTTTGCAACATATTTTTAGAAATTTAAACAGTAAAGAATTTACCACTGTGTAATATTGCGATTCCTTTTCACAACCCTTCGATTAATGATGATTCTTGATGCAGTGACACCTGAGAGATCAGAGATCACGGTTATTAAGCTTAGGCTTGTGCCCTTATCATCTATGCACGTAAATTCCTACAGATTCTTTTAACTTTTAACTATATTATGCCAAATATTATCCCATTATAAAATTGAAGATGAAATATCAAAATTTATTTCTATCTTTCTTTGAGGAAAACTGTTAATTCTCTTACGTATTTTCGACAACCTCCCAAAGGACTAGACGTTTCATGTTTGCTGCTTTTGTACCACATCGTATTTACAATCAGCTGTTGACTTCACCTGTTTCAATCACATCATTTAACCAGTTTACCTGATTACTAGCCCTAAATTGCTCCTGTCCAAACCTTTTTTGGAATGTGATGCAGGTCTGAATGACAGGAAAGGATGCATATTTACAAATAAAATACAATTGACCAGACAAAACATGAAATATTTTGTGTTCATATTATCTCCCATGACATGACAAATTATATTTAGAAATCCCTACTTTCATTTTTTTTATTTGTGTTTTCCATACTTTTCCAACGTTTACTGATTCGGGTTTGTACTTTATGTTTCAACACCACGATTGCAAGACATTATTTTCTAGTTTATAGTTTTAAGTGTTTTACATTGAGGATTGTTTGTGTCTGTGAGGCATTTTATGTTATGAACTAGTCACTGAGGAGATTTGACTTTGGCCATGTGTTCATGAACCCAGACAAGCCTGATCCATATCCAGCTCTCATGGTCTTTAGCACTTGGTCTGTTTATATTCATTGTAAATATTTTTTGTTGTCTGTAATAAGCATGTTTTTTTGTTTTTGTTTTTGTAATTGCCTTCACTGACAGATGCTTTGCAAGAAAAATGTTTAAGAAGGAAAACAGGAAAGTCACAAAATACTTTAAAAGTCAGAAGATACTTTATTTAAGTCTTTTATAATGTAATTAATTATTAATTTTATCAGCACATCTTAAATGTCATTTCAGTAATGGACATGAAGAAAAGCCAAACTATGTTTTTGCTCAGTGAAAGTGTGAAACAAAAAATTAGCTGAAAAAAAAAAATGGGTTGGAAATAGTATTATGTACTATTGTGGCAGCCTATTATGTGTATTGATCATAGCCATATTTTTTTCTCACCTAATTCTTATTGCTTCAAGAAAAGCAATACAAAACACGTGGAAAACTAAAAGTGAAACAGTTTGTTTTTTCATATAATTAATATACAAGGAATAAAAACTGTATCAATCAATAGTTTATTTAAATAAACAATTGAAAACCTAGACCAATATAACATTGAAACAGACATTTTCACATGTAGCCTACATACAATTTTAAAGAAAAAGAAAAACCTAAAATGTATAGAATGATAAAAAAAGACAATGAACGAAGGAGTATCCCTACATGGTGTTATAAGCACCATAGGATTACATCAACACAATTATTTACTGTGAAGTTGTGTCACCTCAAAATCAGAGTTACACAGAACTAAACGAATATTGTTTTATTTATTTATCATTCTTACTGTTATATATTTTAGGTGAAAGAGTCAATAAACAATTTTTTCAATGCTCGAAGAAAAATGACCTTATCCATTTAAATTTGATAATTTTTAATTAATATATAATTGCTAAAATAATGTTAACCAAAATCCATCCATACAAGCTTGTCCTTGCAGAGGGGAGCTAGTGCCCATCTCCAGCAGACATTTGTTATCAAACAGATCATCAATTCATCAAAGGGCAATACACAACCACACATGCACACTAACTTGTAGAGAAAGGGTGGTCATGTTTCTCAACTGGGGGAGAAAACCACAGTAAAACACCACACATGTAACCTTATGTGAAAATACCTCATTCTAGTATTCGAACCCAGAACCTGCTTGTTGCAAAGTAACAGAGCTAAAAGCTGCATCACCATTTAGCTAGTTCTTCGTAACTAACTAATTTCTTGAAATAGCTGATGCAATCTGAATAGATTTGACTTGTGGTTTGCTGTGTTGATCATTCTGTCTGTATAGAGTTTGCTTTTTCTCCTGGTGCCTGAGTAGGTTTTCCCCAGATTGTTACTTTAAGTTTATTGATAGAGATATTCAATTTTTTAAGCCCAGTGTGTTTTTATTTTGATAACTTGCCATTGCAAGTGAAATTGAAAGACAATTTCAATAAAAACTTTCAGTATAGTGTTGAAAAAACAGTGACATTGCTGTAAATGTATTTTCTTATATCGGAGACATGCATTCCCTTTACTCAGATATACTATAATGTTGTACTGTAAATGTCATTTAAAGTTGTGGATATATAGTTTTTAAATCTGTAAACACTTCCATGCCTTCACCAGGGAGCCCTTATCATTTCATCCACATTTTTACAGGGTACAGTAACAGGAAATTACCTTTTAGGTGAAATAGCTCTCAAGCAATGAGAAAAAGCTTCAAGCAAAGATGAAGAAAGAAAACAGTGAAGAGCTGCACAGGAGATGTTTAAACTTGATTATGAATAGGCCGCAGAGAGGAATCCAGGGGAGACTAACAGGAGATGGACAAATAAAACATACACCACAGAAACACAATGGTCTATGAACCCGTAACCAAGCACAGGATCTAAAATAATAAACAGATGGCACCACCATGTGGCAGTCTTCAAACTGCACATAAACTGGGTAAGGTTAACAGACTAACCTTATCAGAAATTGTGCATATGCTTAAAGTAAAGAGTGGTCTAAATTCCTTACATTAAAAGCAAAGTATGTAGATATGAACTGTTGTATTGTAATTACTTTTCTTGTAAAGTGCCTTGAGATGACATCTGTTGTGAAACGATGCTATATAAATAAACTGAATTTAAATGAATTGAATTTAACATTCTTGTGGTGTTGTCTAAAACTAAGACCTGAATGAACTTAATAGTTTTTGGGAGTATTAAATACATCTCTGTGGAGCTTATTGTGGGAATCCTGGGAAACTGAAGGTTTATGAGAGTGCTAACAAAGAGCAGGAAGTCCCAAAGTGGGACAGATTCCTTCACCCTTCACTTACACAAGTGTAACCCCCCCACACACACACACACAAAATAAATAAACTAATAAGCAACAAAATATTGCATAGATGTTAAAATGATATCTTAAAATTTCTACCCTGGTGTTGCTGATCCTGACAGATTAAAAATTACTGGGTAAACAGCAGGAAAAAAGACAGCACAAATATTACACTGAGTTCTTTAACATCAGTTAAAACGTTCCTTCTTTTTGGACAGATGTAAATGATAGAAGCTGATCTTAATTGATCAGATGAGGACCAATGATGGGTAGACCGAGTACATGACTTAGGTGAGAACTATGACAGCTATTCTTTTGAGGAAATCTTTAGCTATAATAGCTACTATAATGCTTGTGGGCTCAAAGAGAACATGAATTTTGGAATGTGGTTTTTTTTACAAAAAAAACCTACTACCAGAATAAAAGATGTTGAGTCAAAAAGGACACAGATAAACTAATCTATGTCATATTTTCCTTTAGATCAGATTTTTGCAACTGTGTCCATACTGGTGCCTGCTGAAAAAAAAACCCATACTAAAGCAGCTGCAGGCCAGAGTCCTGATAAAGACGAGCGAAATGGATCTTATCACATCAGTTATTAAATCACTGCCCCTGCTCTTTGTTTGAGGAAGGCTCCATTTAAAAAATTTGCTTTTGGTCTATAAAGATCAAAAGCAGGAGAAGCAGCATTCAGTTTCTATGCTCATCTCATCTGGAATAAAACTTTTAGATGATTGCAAACCTGCCAAAACACCAAGCTCCTTTAAATCAAAGCTCAAAATCCATATGTTTGGTGCTGCATTTGAATAATAAAAAATGGAATGTCATATGTTTTCATTTTTCTTTTATGTCTTTGATTCTTTTGTTTTTTATTTCTGTTACATTATTGGGTGTGCCTGGGCCTTGTTGCTGAAAGTGCATGTACAAATACCTTTGCCTTGCTTTGCCGAACACCCTGCAGTTTGCAGACAGTAAATGATTTGGAGTCGATGAAGCGGTCCTCTACATGCTCCACTGAGTCCACTTAAACCTGAATGTTCAGGGCGAATATCCGAACATTATGTTTCTGGACTTTTGGAGTGCATTTAACACAGTGTGCCTCCCCTTGCTCCAGTACAAGCTTGAAGATATGGGGTGTGATGCTGACATCAAAGCCTGGATCAAAGACTACCTGACAGGGTGGCCACAGTTTCTCAGGCTGGGGGACTTTATGTCAGAGACAATTAGGAGCAAAAATGGGGCTCCACAGGGGACAGTTCTGGCCCCATTGCTGTTCAAACTGTACCCTGCTGATTTCCAGTAAAAGTTCTGAACTCTACCACATTCAGAAGTACTCTGATGATACCGCTCAGCAAGTGTCAGGACTGGACAGAAGGAGGGAGTATGTGGACTTGGTGAGAACCTTCAGTCACTGGAGCATGAAGCACTGCCTTCTGCTGAATAACACCAAGACCAAAGTTATGAACATCGAGTTTCGGAAGTCAAAGCCATTGCTCCAGCCAGTCATCAATAATAGATTCCCATCCAGCTCTTAAATATTTTCACCGTCTGTTTTGTTTTTATGTGTTGCCTTTGTTTTCATTTCTCCAATTGATCAGTCTTTGTTAGCTCCTCTTAGATATCTTTAGTTAAGTTTCTTGTTTTTGTTTACGATTGTTTCTATCTTTATATCTGTCTGTCGCACTGAGCACATAGCCCCAAATACATTTCTGAGTTACTCGGCAAGCATAAACCCTGCAGACCCTCTGAGGTAATTATGGACTGACTTACTCAGTGCCAATGAAAGGGGGACAGGATTTAGTTTCTATGCTTCTCAGCTCCAGAACAAAGTACATGCTTGAATTAAGAAAATAAAAATTATATATGAATTATTTTTCCACCCATCCATTTTCTGAACCGCTTAGTCCTCCAGGGGTCACGGGGGGGCTGTTGCCTATCTCCAGCTGTCAACGGGCAAGAGGCAGGGTCGCCAGTCCATCACAGGGCCACACATAGAGACAGACAGGACAAACAACCATGCACGCACACACCCATCCACACCTAAGGACAATTTAGAGTGATCAATTAACCTGACAGTCATGTTTTTGGACTGTGGGAGGAAGCCGGAGTACCCGGAGGGAACCCATGCATGCACGGGGAGAACATGCAAACTCCATGCAGAAAGGCCCTGGGCTGGGATATGAATCCACAACCTTCTTGCTGCAAGGCAACAGTGCTAACCACTGCGGCACCGTGCAGCCCCTGAATTATTTTTATATTTTCAAAAAATATATATCTTTATTTTCTTTTTCTGTTTCCTTTGGAATGCCTTGTGCATGAATTCCTGCATTTTAAATCTGCATGTAATATCTGATGCAGCAGTCCACAATGAGGCAGACTAGGAGGAAAATCCTACTAGAGCATATGCTGAATTTTTTTTTTTTTTTTTTTGTAGGCTACTTACTATGTTTGTTGTGAAAATCCTGCGATCTGCTGCTAGGAGTAGTACTAAAAAGCAGAAAGATCTGGAATAAAACACACATCTTCATCCTTCCCCTGGCTGCTGACACCGTCCCCTGGTTACAGGCTCGAGCCCCGGCTCTGACTATCTCGGTTGGTGTGTCCTAGGGCAAGCAAGACACTTGACCCGTTGCCTACTGGTGGTGGTCAGAGGACCTGGTGGCGCCGGTGTCCGGCAGCCACGCCTCTGTCAGAGTGCCCCAGGAAGCTGTGGCAACAATGTAGTTTACCATCACCAGTGTGTGAATGACTGAATGTAGCATAAAGCGCTTTAGGCTCCATAGGGACTTAGAGAGATCTATACAAATACAGGCCATTTACCAATGCATGGACATTTGGGACACATGTCCAAATTGCCTTAGATGTCCTTAAAATGCATTTTCTTTTTCACAATAATTTCTGATTAAGATTTAGTTTAATTTTCTCCTGGCTGGCCTCATTGTGTAGTGCTAAATCAGACATTCCACTCAGATATTAAAAAGCAGGAAGCCCTGGATGGTGCAAGCCAGCTGCATGATGGAGGGGTGCTTTTTTTATCTGATCCATTCCATCCCTGTTTGGATCTTCAGAGGCTTTCAAGGTGAGGAGAGTGTGTTTGCAGCTATATTCTATCTTCATCAAAAGATCTCATTTATCTTTATTCTATTTTCCAGTCACACATATCAAATATCACAACTCATCGTAGAAAAAGTTGCACATTATGTTGCTTTTTGGCAGAGAAGAGTTGGCTCTCTCTCACAGCTATGCAGAAAACTTCAGCCGAGTACTGGGATGACGAATGTGGAAAAACATAAATCTAGCAGTGAAGCATTTCATCATAATGGGTTTCCTGGAGAGAAAACTTTTTTAGAGGACTTTTAGAGGATTCAGGCTAGATAAATGATGTAAAAAATAAATACTTTAAAGTAGGTCAGCTTTAATATATCCAAAACATTCAGCTGTGAGCTAAAATTGGGGTGATTTTGCTAGGGTTTTATGTGATGTGCCAATTATACAGGGAACACTTGTTCAGCACCATTTCTGCAGTAAATACCTTGGACTGTCTGAACAGGTAATCTTTTCACACCATCAATCTCTATTTAACTGTCATTTCAAAAGTACTTGAACATGTCTCTACATGTGCAATACTCCCATAATGTTCTATTTTCTAGACAATATGTGATGCAGCCTCTATCATAAATGAAGAATTTTGGCTTGAAACAAGATTCTTGGGTTTACAAAAATTAAGTCCAGCCACATATGTACTCCTTAAGCAAGGTGTCTCCACTGGAACCAAAAAACAATTTCATATACCCGGCCCTTAGCTGGGGCCTCACTAAATTGTATAGCAATATTCCTTCTGTGTCCTTTTCAGTCCTGCTTGACCTGACTACATTGTACATATAATGGGAAACTCTCAAAGTTTTCTGTAGTTTTGGTCGTATTCCTGTGATAAATCTTGCTCCAAGCATTTACCAATTTATGAACAAAACCAATAAGCAAATTTGAGCAGATATGCTCATGTACAGGTGGGATCATGAAAAGCACAATTGTGTAAATTTAGGATGACATTCCCAAAAGAACTCCAAATTAAGATGACTTAAAGGGTCAAATTAATGAATATTGGTATTACATTAAAACCATTATAACTATGGTTGAATTTTGAACATTATGTCAAACAAAAAGACAAATGCTTCCTAGATTTCATAGCTTATTGTCTTAGTTGTTTATAAAGTACTAATATATCTTAAACTGACTTCTGCTTAGTCAGTATCTAGCCTCCATGTTTTGAGAATGCTGCTGCTCTCCCTATTTTTAACCTGGATTTGAGTCTCCGGTGAAAGTTGTTTTCTTAACTCTATCATATAAGACCATTTGCATTGACATGAACGTTACCTAAATGTTGGTGACTTTCTAGCAGAGCAGTGTGAACATAAGAAACTGCTGATTTTGTCTGAAAACATACGTGCCTCATTGGCAAACTAGAAACAAACAAACCAAAACTAAAAGTGAACTTTCCTTTTCCAAACCTCTTAAAATGATGGAGCTGATATGAATTCATCAGATTAACAATCCAGAGATAAATATTTTTATAAAGGGGCTGATTGTGACCTGATTAATGATATGATTTTGAAGCAGCATTCATCCAGTCCTGTACTCATACACAGTTTCTGTGGGAATCTTTGGAAATTGATTGCTACTGGGAGTGCAAACAAAAGAACAGAGAGACCTGGACTGGAACAGATACCTGACACTGCCCCTCTGGGTGGCACAGTCTGTTCACAAGAAGGGATTGATGTTTAGAACCCCACTTTGGAAGATCACTGGAAGTTTTTTCTAGGGTAAGAGCTGAAATGTATGAAAAGGTATCAACACTATACAAAGTCCTCAGTGTTTTAGGTATTTTGTCATTTAAATGAACTTCCTCTGTGATATTTTCTTTCTAGCCTGCATCAGAGTGGGCGACAGCTTTTCTCATCATCCATTTAACCCACATAGGAAGCTGTTTTTCGTTCAAGTGAGCTGCTTTGGGGTGTGGCCTTTCCTTCTCTGACCTGATCATTTTACAGGCTGTGTCAGATAAAATACTGTTGGTGCTTAAACATGCACAGAATCAGCAATTACATAAAAGGAGAAGACTCACAACGCTCTTTTTCTGAAACGCTCAGCCTGCCTTCAACTTCAGGTTTTACTGGACAATTAGACTTACAACCTTCCCTTCCATTCCTCAGGAAATCATCATAACGACTCTCACCAAACAGATTTTTAACAGAATTTCGGGCCGTTGTATGACGCCAGCATTTTTGAAAGTAAAACTGATGTTTTTCCTGGAAGTTCCCAAACAACCCTTTATCAAAGAGCTGACCTAGGTTTGAAGTGTTCAGCAAAATCTCAAATACTGACAACTGATGGCCTGGAAACCTGCAAACTATCACGTCCACATTGTTTGAAGGCCCAGTTTTTTTCGTGCAAGATTTTAAAGGGAACATTTTTTTTTTTCAACCTTGACCTTATTTTTAGCAAGTATTACATTAATTTACTCACCCAGACAAGTTTGGAGATACTCTGAACCGTTTAGCAGGATTTTATACTGACTCACAATTAACGTATATCCATATAATGGGAGTTAATGGAGGGCAGAAGTTTACCACCTGTAATAAAGCATTATCTGCTCCAAAACTCCTTAATTTAGCCATTTTTTGTTATGAATAGTTATCAATATTCCCCTGTGAGAATGTCTGAGAGTTTCTAAATTATTAGCTTCTGGGGGTTTTACAGGCTTTTAAAACAACTGATTCTAACTCACACTAACCTGAGATTTCAATGACGTTGTGGCCGCCATTACAGCTGTAGTCTGCGTAGATTGCAGAAAGGGAGCCCATAGAAGCTGAACTTAGTCCAACTGGTTATTCGGTTACTGCAACTTGGGAACACGTAAACACGAACCATGTTGATGTCTGCAGTAGCAAGTACTGTCTAACCGACCTCAATAGAGCACAGAGTGAAAGTCTTCCTCAGACTACAACTGGGATCGAGCATTGCAGTGATGTCATTGTAATCACGCAATAGTGCAGTTCTAATATAGCCTCTAAATCAGTGTTTCCCAACCCTCGTCATCAATGGACAATGCCCTAATTTTAAACATGTGTTAGGTTTTTCCCTGCTTCAGCACAGCTGATTTCAGTTGGTGGCTGATTAACATTTTGCTGAGCTGTAATCGTCTGAATCAGGTGTGTTTAAGCAGCAAAACTTCTAAAACACTCAGGCCAGTCTACCTTGAGGACCACGGTTGGAAAACAATGCTCTAAATCACCCTGGAACCGAAATAATAAGCACTTCCAAGACGCTCTGAACTAGGACAGGAATAGTGCTAATGTTTAATAACAAAACATATATGAAGGAGTTTTGGGGAAGATAACGCCTTATTACAGACGGCGAACTCCTATTATTGACTCATATGGCTATATGCTGATCGCAACTCAATATAAAGTCTTGCTTAACGGCTCCAACAATCTCCAAACTTTTCTGGGTGAGTAAGTGAAATTTTTTTTGCTAGAAATAAGGTCCAGGTCGCAAAAAGACAACAACTTTGCCTTTAATTAAAGGATTAGCTTAATCCTACATAGATCCTTAACTGCATATAGCCTGAGCAATCAGTGAGAAGCATTTGTGAGCCAAGTTTTTACCACTACAATATAGAACAAGGGAGAGTGTGTGCATAACTAAGCAAATTTTGGTGTGAATTATCTTTATGTGTTAGAAATGGCAAGGTGATGGATGTACCACATAGTGAGTTTTCTAGTTGCTCCAGTTCTCCTATTTTTTGTTGTTGTTTTTTTTACTGATTCTGAATGATGTGGTAGATGGAGAGGGAAACAAAGGCCTCCTTAAAGCAGATAACTTTCAGACTCCTTACAGTCTTTGTGGTAGTTACTTTCACTGTGATAGCTGTGTATAAGCCTGTTCCAATATTACACCACATGATGCTCCTCTCTTGCTATTTTTATTCAAAAACTAAAGAGCAAACTTCTTTTATAGACTCAAACTGTCAGTTAAAGCTGCATTCCGGGAATTTCTTTTATGCATTAAAGTTTTAAACATCTTTAAAATTATGTGGGGTTAAGTACAATGATAAAAGGCTAGTGCTCCACAACATTGGTTATTTTTCTTAAGTCCCTCCTTCCTCCCATAGACCCTGTGCAATTCAGACTGAGCGCCAATTTTTTTTATTCAATAGAATTCAAGTGTCGGCTGTGTCGCTTGTCAATCAACATGCATGCGCATCGCACAAACCTGTGGAGATGAGGCCCTGCAGACAGGCCGCTCTGTGTTTTCCTGTTTACAGTCACCATAATGGCAGACAGCGGTCATGTAGAAGTCACAACAAACTTCGGCTAAATAGTAAGCTATTCCCTGGCTACCCGGGGCTACATCAACTTCAGGAAAAAAAGGAAAATAATGAGAAAAACTAGAAAAATGCTTTAGAGACCGGAGTACCGTGATAAGTCAATATGCCCCCCAACCTCAATTTACATTAGAGATGCTTTTCAACATGGAGATAGGTTACCATCACATCTTAAAAGGCTTCAAACTGCTTTGGACACATTTCTGCTGAACAGGTAAGACAATCATATATTCAGTAAAGCAAATCACTATAATATTTTATTGATAAAGTACACAATGACATGCTTTGAAAACACAGGTGATGACCGTATGGGGGGAGGGGGTAGAGGGAGCAGAAAGCTCCCAGGAGGGGGCGAGAAGTGATGTTTTGGGAAGGGCCTTCGTACTGTTGGATTAAAAAAAAACCTCACTCCTCGAAATAATCTGGAATGCGGCTTTAATGCAATGAGTTTTGCTAGATCTATTTGTCTACAACAAATTTTTACTTTAAAGCTGGTTGAAACTTTATGCAGTGAAAAACTACTAAATTATTCTCGGAATATTTCAGCAGTTTGCTTTCGAAACCAAACTCATTGTGGTGAGACAGAAGCTGTTATGTAAGTTTTCGTCATGTGTCTTTGTTCTGCTGATCTCAGGTAACTGCCTGCATGCTGCAGACTCCACCGCTGCAGCACAAGTCAGCACAGATTTTTGCAGGCATTCAACTCCTCTTTGTATAAGTATTTTGTATCAAAACATTAACACAAAGGTGAATATGATGAGAAACAAACACAATTAACTTTTTATTGACTAATATTTCACTATGTTTTTGAATTCTTTTGATTGAGGGAGCATCAGTGATTTTGTTCCATTAGGGTTCTGCGGTGGTTTTGTCATGTTCTTGTTTTGACTTTTTGAACTGCCTTGATCCTCCTTCATGTGTACACTCTCAATCACCTTGCCACGTTGCCTTTGCTCTTACTTTTTGCTTTCACTTTACAGCTTCTAGTACTAACTTGCTAATCATACCTGCATTACGTTTGATCCTTTGCTCCTTCAGTTTAATATACAGCCAAGGATTCTATAATCACTGCCAAGTTGTGTTGTTCGGTTATCATATCTAGCCTTATCAGATTTTTCTTCTTCTTCCTGTACACAGCAAATTTCTGGAGTGGAAAAATCTGGCAAAAAACTGTCCAAGTATTAGATTTCTGGAGTTTATTTTTCAACTTTGACTCTTGTTTTAGTTAAACCTTACTCTCTGGAAGAGTTGCAATTTAGAGACAATTTCACAGGTATTCAGGGGCCTATTTTAAGTCTATCGAGTGCTAGACTCAGTGTGACCATAGGTGGTGGAAATTCATCTAGAAGTTACATGCATTTCAGTTAATTTTAATATTAACCCTGTGCATGTGTTCATTTTACTCAATATAAGATTAGTATTTTAACACCAGGAAGTGTTCAAATTTAACTCTGACAAGAGAGTAAAAATTCAACTACAGTGATAGAGTTGTTTTAACTCTACCTGATAGTTAATTTTCTGGTCCGGCATGTACACTTAAGTTGAGTTGATGTTAACTCCAAAGGCCAGAATTTGCTGTGTAGCTATGTTGTGGTTTGTGTTAACTTATCAAGTTCTTCCTTTGTTCCTTCATACCCTTGAAACTATTTTTAACCTAATCTACCTGCTAATGTTGATTATATTTTGCACATTGATTTGTTTCCATAAAGCTGCGTTACTAAAATATAATCTGCTCAGCAAGCAATTACTATTGCAGCTGAAGTGGTTGCAAGATAACCACATGCACAAACTAAAGGACTGCAGAAAACCCACAAAAATGTAAGAATTTTGAGGAGCTGCTTCGTATTTCTGATGTTTGAAGTAGGTTTCAAATGAAAACCCCCTTGATGTAGTTCTGTAAAACGCATATACACCATTCTAACAGGAAGTTCCAAAAGGTGAGAAAACGCAAACTCACATCCTATACCATACAGGAAGAACAATTAGTTAAGAAGTAGATGAAAAGCATGTTACATTATAATGTGACGTTCGTGAGAGCCTTGTAACTCTTCCTTCCCTGAGACATCTGGTTTTGCTATGCAAAGGAAGCCAACTCTATTTCCCTAACTCCCAAACTGATTATTGCAGCCAATCAGCCTGCCTTGCGTCACAGGCTGAATGCAAAGCACCGACTAATCCAAAACTAGACATGAAGAATCTAAGCAGTGTTTCTGTGGTACAGCAAATGTATGGTTTCTTACAGACATTTTGTGTACGTATAGAGATCTTCAGCACTTAAAGAACATGCAAACACACAGGTGAAGAAGGTTCATAAACTAGAATAGTGTAAAAAATACCTTACTGATATTAAAATCAGAAACAGCCTCTGTAATGTAGGGGATGTTTCCAGTCATGCCCAATTTAATTTGAAGAAGCTTCCTGCTGAAATAGATGTGGCTCTTATTTACCTCTCCTCTTAATTTAAAAAAAAAAACTTTATTTTTCCTGTTGAGAATTTTTAAAGCTGATTTTACTTTATAAACAACACTGCTGTCTTAAAATGCAAAGCTGATTATGAAACATGATTGTCAAAATCTGCGAAAATGTTGTATGCACTTTTATTTTATTCACCCCCTTTTACTGTGATACCCCTAGAATAAAACCAGTGCAATCCCTTCTCTGCCGAACTTATCTATTAGAGTCCATCAGTTTATAATTTACCCTCACTACATTAGTAGGTGTTCTGTGAAGGCATCATGCATTTGTTAGAGATTTTGTAACAAACCTCATGAGGTTATGGTCATGAGGACCAAACAAATCACTAGAGATAAATATAAGAACAGCCCTCTCACAGAGGACTGTTCTTCACATTTAAATGGAAGGACCTTTTCCCAAACCTATCAATAAATGGTTGTCCACTTAAACTGACAGGCAGGGCAAGAATAATAATAATAAACGAGCCAGCCAGAAGGTCGCAAGTAGAGTCTGTCAACATGTCAAGTTTTATGCATACTCTAAATTAATCTGGCCTATATGGAAGAGAGACACGAAGGAACCCACGGCTAAAATAAAGTCATGAGAAGTCCCATTTGGGGTTTCTCACAAATTACTTTCTTACCACCAATGGAATGCATACCAAGAATCCCTCTAATCATCGATAGATTTTAATTCCATTTTGCATTTCTCTGTTGACCTGTCTTAGTCTATACCATAAAAATACAATAAAATACATAAAAGTGTGCAGTTCAGCCTGTCAAAAAACGAAATAGTTCAAGGTGCATAAAGAAGCTTGTTATGCACTGTTGTTTTAGCATATTGACTGATAGACAGTTACTGAATTTAACATGTCTTCCAGTTTTTCTCATCCAAGTAGATAATGTTGGTTAGGCTATTATTTAGAAAATTTAAGGAAGTTTTCTTATGGGCAAGATGGAGCCCTCACAAAACAACCTGGGGCTTATCAGATCTGAGAAGCTGACCACAAACACTTCCAAACAAGTTGTGAGTATGCAACAGTGTTGTTTTCAACATTTACTGTTGTCAGATATTACATGTTTTTCTTCCAGCTGTAATGATGTAATCAGACCTAAATATTATGATATTTTAGAAACTTTATGTGAAAGTCTGACATTTATGATGTGATTTACAGCTCTTCCTTTTTTTACAGTCTTTACAGCCTTAACTGGGGCAGGAAATAGCAGCTCAGTCTGATGTGACTCAAATGACTAACAAGAAATGTCACTTTCTTATAATGTATGTCTGATGTTGAACTTAAGCAGCCTTCTGCAGTAATTTGAGTTAATTACAGTCAATATCCCATCTCAATGATACAGAGCAGTAACTATAAACAAGCTATAAGCAAACTTAAATGACAGCCAAAAACAGTGAGCAGAACCAAAATCTAGCTGCATTTCCCTCATGATTGTATGTTAAATTTCCAGAAGTCATTAACAATCTATTTCAGATTGTATTTATAGTAAGTAAGAACTGAACTTATAATGGAGACTAGTCTTGCAGGTCATGACTTGCAAACCAGTTTGGGGATTTATAAAGAATTTTGTTTTTCAGGATGTGCTTTGATCCCCAACAGAAGGGCCTTTTTTCCTCCTCTAAAGTCTCTGTTTCCCACCCACTTAACATATCTAGTCTTCAAACACAAAGCCCACTACATTCCTCTCCAACATGCACAAAGCACCACTATAATGAAGCTGAAGCACCTACTCACAGCTCAAAATGCTGGAATCTCAGCTGGGGTTTCTTTCGCCTGACAATTGACATCAGCTTCATCTTGTCCGGCAAAAATTAAACAGCTAATCTAAAAAGATAAAAATGCAGGAAGATGTGCCAATATCAAATTTTCCCCTGCAGCACTGTGACCATTAACACAGAAGATTGTGCAATCCGGGAAAGGATGTGCTACTGATTTAAGACGAAGCAGAACATAAAAAGGAAAGTGAAACAGTTTATTGGGAGTAACCATTTGCTACCTTGAATACAAATAGCTGAAGCTAATCAGTTCTACAGGGTTACCATGTGACAAAGTAGACTAGATGTGGAAATAACACTGAAGACAAAAAGCTTATAAATACTGACTCTAATTTTTTGACAATGTTGCAATCAGAAATATTCAACTTCCAAAGACCTTTGGGAAAATCTTTCAGCAAAAAGCCAAATTCTGCTTTGAATCCATTTATATGAGTTAAGTGATTCATAAAACCCTCACAAAAGCATGATTAAGTACTCGTGTGTCAGGATATCCATGTCAGAAGTATTACTTTTGGTCTTGAATATGACTGACATTTTTTATGGGCTAAAGTGAAGATAAAACATAATTTTACCTTTAATTTCAGTGATGTACATTCAAGCTGATTTGTAATCATGGAAAACACAAGGAGCAAAGCAAAAGCTGACAATGTTTGTTTCATCATACCAGAAAGGCCTTGGGTATAAGACGATCTCCCAAAAAAGCATTAGAAGCATTATAAGGATGCTAAAACTTATGGAACTGCTGCAAACTTGACCGGCTGTGGTATGTAGACCATAACTTTACCAAGGAATGCTAGCCTATTAGTTAGTACACCTAAGAAAAAAATCCCCATGTGACTGATTGACCCAGTGAAACCTGGTACAAGGGCTTTGGTGGCAACTATCATACTTGTACTTGATACAAAGATGCAATTGCCCAATTCCAAGACTCACAGTTTGATTGGCCACAATAAACATGAAAAAAAGAGTAGAACATGCCAGAAGGAATTTGGATAAGACTAGAGTTTTTGGAAGACAGTTCAATCAACTAATCAAACCAAACTAGACATGTTTGTCAAACCTTGAACCTCTGTATGTCTGGAATAAGCAATACTGAATAATAGTCAATCAAAGAGGAGGGTGAGTGATGATATGGGGCTGTTTATCAGCAACAGGAATGGCAAGCTTAAAGTGACTGTCCTCACGAATTTTCAAACATCAGCCCATTTTAATGAGGAGCTTGTTTGTTTCTGATGAAAACTGAACCTTACGATCATTGGACTTTCCAGCAAAACACAGACCAGAAAAACTTCTGAGTCAAAAAAACTTTGGTACAGAAAAAGGTCCTGGAAAGTACTTGACCGAGGTCACAATTTTTAAATCTGACTGACGTTTGAAATTTAAAGAATGAAGTTGCAGCTCGGATGACATCAATCTTCTTTGAGCTAGACGTTTTTTTGTTTTGTTTTGTTTTACAAAGTACTGAAATTGGGGGTTAAGCAAGAAAATAAAAGCAAGAAAAGAAAAACATGTTTTTCATTTGAACTTATACATATATACATCAAAACATGTTTTTGTCATACTGACAGTTTCCTTCATCACCACCATTACAGTCTCTCAAGATAGGAAGATTGAACATTTCTGAATGCAGATGTAATTATTTAAAACATGTAATATTACACTTATACATACTTGGTACATGCAAAATCAAATTTATTCCAATAATTTGAAATGTTATTTTAACAATATATATATATATATATATATATATCTATATATATAGAGAGAGAGAGAGAGAGATAAGAAAAAAAATATTTCTATAGTTTCTCATTCAAAATGACAAGCTTAAATTGTGCAACAAGAACGTGCAACATTTCACGAGTAACCACAGAAACTTGCACAATGTTATGCAATGTGGGTATTTTCCCTCTTTTTTAATTTTTATTTATTTTTTTAATCGACTTTCCACATTCTGAAATAAGTCTTTTGGCATGACAAATTCCCCTTCCCGAACAGGTCATCCTTCAGGTGATGTCTGAGTCACACTGGGTATTTCTGTTAATTACCCAAACAGGCTAGACTTGTTGTTGTGTATTTGTCATCTGTTTCATCTCATCATCTGATTGACGCTGGTCATGTGGGGCCTTCTTGTCCACGCCCAGCTCCCACAATGAGCTACTGCAGTCAGCTTTAGCACATTTAAGAAGACTGAATAGTACTTTACGGAAGTTTTCACAAAGGAAAAAATATAAAGGAGGCCTGATGCAGGCACTAATGCAGCCTACAGCGGAGGTGACCTGCACCGCTGTTTTCAATGAACTAATGTGATCCTTGAAGATGTTTTTGAGAAGCTCTCTTGATGTGTAGGATATGGTGTCTATGAAGAGGGTGATGTTGTATGGGATCCAGCAGAGTAGGAAAACCGCCACCAGGGATAGGATGAGCACAACAGGTCTTTTCCTCTGATCTCCTTTGGATCTGCACTGTAACATGATGTTGGAGCAGCAAATAATCTGGATGATCGCAGGCAGCAAGAAGCCCACTCCAAGGTGGAGCGCGCGGGTAATCAGCTTCCAGTCTGCTCCAGATTCAGGGCCGGTGGAAGCGGAGAGGGTTTTCCAGGGTATTGCCACGGTGTTGAGTGGAATATAGGTATAATCCAGGACAGTGAGGACAATAGACACAAGCCAAACCAGCAGCCAGCCTATAAATGCCAAGGTGGCTCTGTGGCAACGCAGGCTTCTATATTTGGAGGACAGGTAGTGATCTAGACAGACCCAAACGAGGAGATACATCCCACAATATAAGTTGATCTAGAAAAAGAAGCACACTGTCAGAAAGAAGTCTCTGATGAAAGTCATTAAGGACATTCTTATTGCCTATTTTGAGGCAGCATTTTAGGACATGCTGTAGGGATCAGGGGAAGAGTATTAGACCTGTTTAGATAATTGTCTGGCATATTTCTACAATCTTGGTAACATCTTTAGAACTATACTTTAAATCCTATATTTAAGAAGGGTATTTATGACATATTTTCATCACTTTTACAACAATACCAAGTAAAAAATGCAGTATGCCATGATGATACACACTTAATTGCTTGGCTATTGTAATTTTTAATCAGGTACCTAGAAAAGGCCACTGGCACTCCACTTATAAAATATCAACAATCATGAACTTATTTTCATATTTATATATTAGAGGCCGATATATTCAATTTTTTTTATATAGGCCATCGGCCGATATTTGTTTTATAAAAGCTGATATAAAAAATAAATAAATGAGGGACCTGTGTGGACAGTTGCAGCCACTACTTCACTGAAGGAAGGACCCCCATACACTCAGAACCACTATGAGTCAGCTCACTCATATTTTACTCTTGTATCTGTTTTATTTTCTATTGTTCTGAAACCATTTGAACTCAAGTTTTGAGTTTGTTTTTATGATGTCTTATATTTGAAGTTTAATAAATATTTAAAGAGTTTTATTGACCTTTTAATTTATATTGCACACAGTGAGTGTTCAGTGGTCTTTCACTATCAATGTGCTAAAAAGTATACACATATGCCTTGGATATCGGCCTTAATAATCGACTTTAGATATCGGCCATCGCCAACCAAATTTTTTTTTTTCTTGTATCGGCATCTGCCTTTAAAAAACCCTACCGGTTATATACATATAACGATACACAAAATTTACAGTTAGGTTCGGTTCGATACTTTGGTGTCAGTTCAAATAAAAAAATAAATTAAAAAAATAATTACAAATATTTCTTTTAACAGAAAAGTAAATTTTTAAAAATATAATATTGCTGAAAAAGCAAAAACATAAATTAAAAAAGTAAATGTATCTGATGGTTAAATCACTCATCTGTCGAAAACAGGGTATATTACAAAAACATACCTCTTTCCAAAAATAAAAGCTACACTATAGCAGCATATTGTGATCTGTAATCTTTTTTAAAGTTGTTTTCGTTGCGTGTGCAGCTAAGTGCTAGCACTCCAGAAGATGAGTGTGAGGGGTAGCTCCACCAGAGAGTGGTTAATTTTATAAGAACCTGATTCATTCATTAATTAATTAATCTGTGATTTATCCATCAGATACATTTACTTTTTTAATTTATATTGAAATATTATCCTTCCAGGTTTTGTTTGGGAGGTGGAAGTAAAGCAGATTAATTGTATTTACACAGTTCAGTTTATTGATGAAGAGCCAATTAACAGTAAAAGTTTTCTAAGTATTTATGTTATATATACTTTGCGGTTCAATATGCATTTGTATCGAACAATACAGATTTTAAAATTTATTTTAGCAACCTGTCTTCTAAACAATGCACTCTGTGACCAGATGTGCATTCAACTACTGTGCTTTTTTAATCTGCTTTACTGTACTTCCACCTCCCAAACAAAACCTGGAAGGCTCAAATGTTATATTAAGAAACATTCATGTTCCCAGAGTGGTGAGCCTATCTGATAAGAGTTTTTCATAAACAGGATATAATGAGCTGCTGCAGCCAAATATATTCCACAAAATAGATATCTCTTTCACTTTCAGTGTCTGCTTTAAACTCAAAACATACCTTAAAAACAGCTCCACAGATCTTGAAGAACGTCTCGGAGCACCATCCACAGTTCTGATTGGCATTGGCAGCGTAGAAGGGCAGGGTCACCAGCAGCAGGATATCCACCACACCGAGTTGGAGAACAAAGCTGTCCGATATGCTCCAGGATCGGCTCTTCTGAGCCAAGACGGCCAGAAGAAGTCCATTCCCCAGCAGGCCAACAACCAGCAACACAGAGTACAGAAGTGGAAGCCACACTACATTCTTGACTATGGGTGCAGGGTCTTCCGGACTTATGTAGTCGTTGTTATAGTCATAGGGCTCATCTTGATTAAATAGTCCATCCAAACTTACGTTCATTTTATGCTTCACAGGAGACAGAAACAAGAGAGAATTCAGAAAGTATTTGGTATCTCAGCAACGCATAACGAAACTTTTATATGCTCCAATCTCTCTCGCTCTCTCTCTCTGCACTAACAGAGCAGAACCAGAAATGTGAATTTGGAAAACCCAGCTGATTGTACTATGCTGAGACTCACAGATAAGCCGAAGTGGTGCAATATCACTGTGACGTCATTCAAAAACCCTACTTCCTGTTAGTCACACATCTAGCCAGCTCCTAGCAAGATCTATGGTAGGCTACTGGATGTTTTTTTTTTTCATCTACATGACAACATGTCATAGTTTCTTTTTGCATCTGGTTTACTATTTTGTAGTTGGATATAATTCTAATGACATTACATATGTTTTGAGGGTTTTTGAGTATCTTCTTTTATGTAATACTTACTGTTTACTCCCTGTTCACGGTTTAAAGTAAAATTCATCCTTTAAAGACGTTTACTGGTAATTCTGAATCACTGCAGTAAGATGTTTGAGGCATATGAAACAACTTCTGGATTTTGAGCATTTTCGTCAAACTTTAATTGTAACCAAAATAGTTTAGAATAGTAGGGAAATCGAATGCACCAGAATATGTATATCAAAATATATTAAAAGTCAGGCTGCAGAGTCGAGCAGCTGGTAGCACTGTTGCCTCGCAGCAAGAAGGTTTTGGGTTAAAATCCTGGCCTGGGGTCTTTCTGTATGGAGTCTGCATGTTCTCCATGTGCATAGATGGGCTCTAAATTGCCCTTAGGTGTGAATGGGTGTATGCATGCATGGTTATCTGTCCTGTGTGTCTCTATGATCTGCAATGGACTGGCCACCTGTCCAGGGTGTACCCCACCTCTCACCTGATGATTGTTGAAGATAGCATAATAATAGAATATATCAGGGGTACTCAAATGCAGTTCTTAACGTGCCACAATAATGATGTCAACCAGTCAAAGGCCCAAGTATTATCTTTTGTCATTCACTTCAATTTCAATTCAGTTTATTTACACAGCGCCAATTCATAACACGTCAAATCAAGGCACTATACAATTCATTACATGTCAATCACAAATACAGTCCACTCAGTTCAAAAGTTTTCTATCAACAAACCTCAATAGCATTTGTTTTAACAAAACTTGTCTGTTTCAATCAACAAGAATACAAAGTAATTTCCATTTAGTAATACATTTTATTGAATATTAAAATAAAACTAAATAGTTATTATTTCTGCAGCAAATAAAGGATACGTCTCCAAAACTCATGCAACTCCGAGGAAGAATTCTGTTGCTTTTTGTAGTTAAGTCATATCTGTAACTAAAATCCTACTTGGAGCTTCATAGGAGATTTGATTGCTTTTGTGTTGAGATGATGTCGTCCTGGAGTCTCCTGAACTTAGACTGGGAATCATCTTTACCGTGTGTTGGGGCACGTAGGACGTTCAGATCACGCTTTTATAGTCATCATTGCAATGATGTCCTCGTAAATTAAGCATATCGGTCTGTAGCTGAATGGAGGGAAAATAAATGCAAATTGTTTCGTCGATTCGTCTTTAAACTGTCTATTTTTATTGTTCACTTTTATCAGCGAATTTAGAACATAGCATTTTTGCAATTGCAGAGGAAGAATCCATTAACGAGCAGCTTCAAAGTAACAGTTAAACGTCTCGCTCACACAGCTATGCAGCAGAGTGCAGCAGCTGTAGATAACACAATGTATTGACCGTTGCTCTGTTACGGAGTGGAGACACCAGCATCTCATGGCCATAAAATGGCTCTGAAAACAACCCTGTCGGCGGGGCCTGATGAAACAGACATTCGGTAGTCTGCGAGGTCTGGTTAAATTACCCTCAATTCTGATTGTGGAAACGCAGCGCCTAAGGACCGGATCTAGGTGGTTCACGGGCCCGTCACCTATTGAGTGATGCTGGCATATACTGGCATCCTTTAAAAGTGTTTATTAGTGTACATTTGTTAGTGGAAAAACACACTGCTGGATTGTGCTTTTAAAATATTAGTAGCTGTTACGTTTTTCTTACCAAAACACTTCTGACAGTGAGTTCAGGTTCTGCGGGACTTTTGTAGTCACCGTAGTCATAAGCGTCATCAGGATCAAATAGTCCATCCAAACTTACATTCATTTTAAGCTTTACAGGAGACAGAAACAAGAGAGAATTCAGAATTTATTTGGCTATTCTGCACCTCAGGAGCATAATTTTATATGCCTCAATCTTTGTTAGAGACATATGAACCATCTCGGGCCCTGAGAACTTCAGGGAGGGGTCTCCTGGTGGTTCCCAGAGTCAACAATAAACACTGTGAGGCTGCATTTCATTTTCAGGCAGCTAAATTCTGGAATGAGGATGTGAGACAAGCTTCAACTCTAACAATGTTTAAATCCAGGCTGAAAACAGTTATTTTTACCTGTGCATATGACAATTGAAAGTATTTTATCTGCACTCTTGCTTTTTATTGTAATTAATTATTTTTTAATTTGAAGTTTTTTTTTCTGTTTTGTTTCTGTGTATCTGTGTTCTTAATTTATGCAACTGTGAGGCACTTTGAATTGCCTTGTGTATGAATTGTGCTCAGCAGAGCAGACAATCTAAACGAAAGTATTCAAATTTTTGCGGCATATGAAACAACTTATGGATTTGGGACGCTTTTATCAATTTTAATTACAACCATAATTTGCTAAGATGACCAAAATAGGTTGGAAGGGACCTCGAATGAATCAAACTATGTATCAAAATGTGTCAAAAACTGGGCTGCAGAGTGGAGCACTTGTTAGCATTATTGCCTTGGATCAATAATCAATAAGGTCATGGGTTTGATTCTGGGCCTGGAGTCTTTCTGCACGAGTTTGCATGTTCTCCCTGTGCATGCGCAGGGAGAACATGGATACTCCAGCTTCCTCCCACAGTCCAAAAACATCACTATTAGGTTAATTGGTCTCTTTAAATTGCCTTTAGGTGTGTGTGTGTGTATGCATGGTTGTTTTTCCTGTGTCTCTATGTTGCTCTGCGATGGACTGGCCACCTGTCCAGGGTGTACCGCGCCTCTTGCCTGATGATTGCTGGAGAGAACATACCATAATAGCTAGGGATCTAACAATATCACTTTTTTCAAACCGATATGATACCGATACTTGGATTTAAGTACTTGCCGATATCGAGTACCAATACAAAGTACCAATTTGTTACAACAAATGATGATGAATTAGATAAAAATACATAAAAAAAAAAAAAAAATTAAAGTGAAAAATACATATTTTCTGTGAAATTATTGCAGAGTTTCCACATTTTAAGTATTGGTTCATTTTAACTGATACAGTACATAAGAACAGTATGGGCACCAATACCCGATTCCAGTATCAATAATGATGCATCCCTAATAATAGCACATACTGATGTCAGCTGATCAACTGATCATTTGGCCTTATGTGATGTCATCAATACAAAGAGAACTAAAGCACAATTATCAAGGCTTTTTCCTTAT
Source organism: Apricaphanius iberus (assembly GCA_028564705.1). Classification (NCBI taxonomy): domain Eukaryota; kingdom Metazoa; phylum Chordata; class Actinopteri; order Cyprinodontiformes; family Aphaniidae; genus Apricaphanius; species Apricaphanius iberus. Next base: position 1,125,862 of record JAPXFQ010002254.1, read on the forward strand.
GTGTGCTAAAGATAACATGTTTTGTGAAATCATATAATCGAAACCCACAGGCCACTCCATGACCCGGCTGTTTGTAGTGTGTACATTTGTAAGTGGAAAACACACACCGGTGGATAGTGCCTTTAAAAACGTCTATTTGCAGCCAGTTTTGATCATTTGCGTCAGATAACAAGCAGAGACCTTGTCGAAACTAAAAGGTGAATGCAAAGTTACCACAGAGGCAGTCAAAGCAGCTTTTCTAAATATAAATGTGATCACTTACCGACAACCTATGTAGGGTTTCAGTTGCAGTCTGTTGAGGTTTCACCTTCGCGCTGCGAAGCGATAAACGCAACAACTGATAGCAAACTCTCCAAAGAGACGCGGGTAGATTGTAAAAGCAAACGCTCCCTCTTTTTGGTAAGATGCCAGACTTCTACCAGCAGCTGTCAAGCGACTGTCAGCTGAAAACGACGAACCTTCTCTCTGTTCTCGATTAAACTGCACGGATAGTGACTGTTTATCAACAAACGAAACCTTTAAATGGGTCTGGGGGTGGATCTTCAGAAACAAGAACAAAAAAAAAAGAAGAAAAGAAACCGAGACAGAAGAAAATGCGCACCTGCTAAAAGTTGTGCGTCTCTGAAGCAGATTTTACTGTGCAGAAAACTGATTAAATTAAAGACAAACAAACAGATTTTATCCGTTTTTCTACTTTCGTGCTTTGTTTTATCGATGCATTGAACGACTTTTTTTTTTTTTTGTTCTCCACATGAGAAACAAGTTCTGTCAAACAGCGTGTTTTAGTTATACTATTTTTCAGAATAAATGTCATAATTAAATATATTCAACCAAATACAAATAGGAACTTCATAAAAAAACTACACAAAAACGTTTCTGACTGCGTTTAAAATAATTGTTGGCAGTAAAATGGAACCGATAACTTGATATAATGAAATATCTCAAAGCCTGACAGCATTATTTTGAAGATAACCATCTCTCACTTCCGTGAACTTCCACAGACTTGACATGAATGTTAGAAGAGCACAAACTGATACTGCGCTAAAAGTTCTTGTCCACAAGAGGGAGATATTGTCTCTTTTGAAAAACAGGTTTGTCACTGTAGCTCATAAATGTTTATCAGTGTTCATTGTGACACTGATATTTTTCGAAGTGTATTTGTGGATTCAAGGCCCCAAAAGGCTTTGAAACATAATTTACAATTGTGTTTACTGTATTTATTTTAATATTAAATGACGTTTTGGTCCCTATGATAGACTGTAACATAAACATAAAAAAGAATAGAATAGAATAGAATATTCCTTTACTGTCCCACAAAGCGGGAAGTCAGCTGTAACAGCAGCAAAGTGACAGGGAATAGAAGCAATGATTCACACAAATAGAAAAGTATAATAACTGAATTTATGGATTAAGAATAATATGTACATTAAGGACAAAATTATGAAACCATAGTATTGTGCAGTTTTGAAAATACAGTGGCATACTCAGAATTTGCAACTGAGTAGGATAAAAAAAACTGTTTGAGTATTTGCAGAATGTGCATCTATATTTGTGTATCAAAAAGTAAACATTATTTCCAAGAAGTCAGAAGACTATAAGGTGTTAAAAATATATATTTTTAACTATGCAAAATTTATGCTTTGTGGCAATCGTTACCTTTGCTGTAGAACATGTCTGTAAAGTTGTGTACTGTGCTTAATAACTTTATATTTGTTCTCAACTCAGGAAAAACTTAGCTCTCAAATTATCAACATAAGTATCAACAGAATGACATATTTATCAAAAGAGCTGTACTGCAAATCTGGATGCATTGAGTTTGTTGTATTTTCTCAGTAAAACTAGTTGACGAACAGTGGCCTTTCCTTTTCTTGTCTTACACCACAAATGTTCCCGCCTTGTGGCTGCCTATGTCAGAGGTCCTTTTTCAACCACTTCCCATTTGTAGTCTAGACCATGAGGTGCTTCAACAAATTTGACAAAAAAATTCCATAATAAAGACAACTCACCTTATGATGGGGGGTTATTAGCACAAAAATGACACTTTTTTTTCCTTTCTGAGCACCACTTGAGAAACTCATATATACCACATGTGCCACCTTAGTGAAAAGTATGCCTTTAAAACATTTTCAGTTTTGCTTACTTTTGACACAGATATACCATGCTGAGCTGGACTTTTACAATAACCTACAAGGGCAGTAGTAGTAATTGATGTTTTGAAAAATAAATTTTTGGAAACAAAAACTACCATAGAAATACAATCTTATATGCCTGTGAGTTGTTTTATTTTATTAGATTTTAGTTTTTATGTAATGATGTCAGGGCTGTATTATGATAGCACGGGCCCCTAGGCATAGAGTCTTTATAGCCCCCCCAACCACATTCTTATAAAAATGGTGTAACTCCGTAGCTTAAGTAAACACTGCTTGAGCTCACCTCCACCAGGCCAGGAGTAAAATTCAGATTTTTCCATAACTTGATCACATTAACTCATTCATACCCGTTCATTTATCTTTCCTGTCTCACTCCTCCTCACTTGTCTCCCAGCATTCTTTCAGTTGTTTTGCTACGCATCGCTCCAGTCTTGCCCTTCTGTGTCTTTGCCTGTCTTCCTCATATTTTTTTCTTCTTTCTCGTTAAAAATTGTGCAATCAGTTTAAGTAAACCTGACTGTTACTTTAAAACATTTCATCATAAATTAAAATAAATGCAAGGTAAAAAATGTTTTTCCTTTTACATATCAATAATGTCTTTGATAAACCTGTATCGGTCTCTCAGAGCTCATGTTTCTCTCCTCCTTTCTGTAGAACCATGACAACATGGATTTTATCAAGGAATGCACAATATTTTGGCACTAACCTCAGAATTGACTGATGTTAATCATTTTTAACATTGGCATCAGTCCAATAAGTAAAACTGAGTCAATATTTAAAAAATGCTGTTTATTTAAATCTTTTTAAGATATTTATGTAATTTGTATAACATTGCAAATATTGATTATCGACCATAAAAGCAAAAATAATATCAAATATCGGTATTTGCGCAAATTTTTAGATCACTGCCCTCCATGATGTGCTGCCTAGCCTTTCTGTCAATTATTCCTCTCTTTCATTTATAGAAACTGTCTGTTTTTATCATTTTCGATTCTCTTACTACTGCTCCCACTGTTGGGTGATGTTCAGCGGAGCCAACATTCTATTATCGGGGTTAGGGGCAGCGCATGTTACCATGGTTTCCCCAACTGCGCCTTAATAACTCTGCAACTCTGTTAAGGTCAAATAAAAATTGTGTGGATTTTATTGGTTATTCCACCAGTGCAGATCTGCTGAACTGCTGAAGTGGATGCCCAGTTGGCATGGGCCCCCCAGTGGGCCTGGGCCCCTGGGCCTGTGCCCATAATGCCCTTATTATAATCCGGCCTTGGATGATGTCATCTATTGATCCAGACAGGTCAGATGAATCCACAGCGAACTTCGGGTCAGACTTTAAGTTTATCCTTAACATATATTGGTGAAGTGGTATTACTAACACATATATGCCTGAGACTTTAACATTTTTAACATCATTTTTTTGTAGATAATCACTTTTACAGAAATTATGCCATACTTAAACACAACTTCTTAGGCAGTAAAAAACATTTAGCAAAATAAAATAAAAATCATACCTAATACCTAAAAACTGTCACTTATAATATGTTTGGGACAGGGCCGACTTTAAAACTAAAAGAGTCCTTTTGGCCTTCATTCAAGCTAAGCAACATTAGTTTAAGGCCACAACAAGAACAAGACACTTTAAAACAAAATTGGTGCTTTTACGATATCTATAATTAGAAATTTGTATAGATTTTTTATTTAAACAAGAATTTTACTTTCGTTTTTTGGCTTAATAGACTTTCATCAACAGGACATTCAATTTTTATAGCCTTTTGGACATCATTAAGTTGTTTGCAACTTATTAACAGAAAATACTACTTCATAACAAAAGGATATTCCCTGCACTATTAGTATCTCAAGGAAATTTCAATCGAATGCAACTGGACTTGGTAATTTGTCTTGGAAGACGTTTCACCTCTTATCCAAGAGGCTTCATCAGTTCATGCTCGCCGCTGACCAGGCTGGGACTGGTCCAACTAACTGGTGTGGGGACTCAGCTATTTAACCTCTTTGAGGGCTTTTCCAAGACTGATTATGTCATTGGATCCTTTGTGCTCCACGTCTTAACGACGGTCGTTGGCGTGTCGCGTGACGTCTTAACGACGGTCGTTAAGACGTAGAGCACAAAGGATCCAATGACATAATCAGTCTTGGAAAAGCCCTCAAAGAGCCTGGTCAGGGGCGAGCATGAGCTGATGAAGCCTGTTGGATAAGAGGTGAAACGTCTTCCAAGACAAATTACCAAGTCCAGTTGCGTTCGATTGAAATTTCCTTGAGATAACCATGACGTGGATGAATGAGAATATTCACAGACTTACTGCACTATTAGTGTCATTCTGTGGGAAAATGTTAGGCATGTGTTGCAGGAAAACCCCTGGGAAAAAAATGCTAAAGCTAGTGTTCTTACCTGTACATCTTAAAAAGTTTTTCAGTTGTCAGAGCTGCAGGTTCTGGTTGCAGACCCGTGGCGTAGGAGCTACTTATGTGGGTGGGGCTCCTTAAACTCAGTAAGTTTGCATTCACATCTAAATCAAGCTTTTTGAAAACTTTTTGGCAATTAAAAGAAAATAAATAAATCTTTTTGGCAAATTATTAGATGAAGTACATTTGATGCGTACAAACATGGGCCCCTTCGGGTTAGTCTTACGCAGTTTATCCTCGAACGGTACACAAGCAGTAAACAGAGCCTGGCAGGAGTGAAGCAGACGGAGTAAAAATAGGATATTCACAATGACAATGCACAGCCTCTTCGTCAGTCCAAAAAATGCACTGATCGGCCGCTTACATTTGTCTTAGCTGCCATAGGGGAGAGTGGGGTAAGTTGAGCCATTTTTTACTAAACAAGTAAAACAAATATGTCTACAATTTTTTCAGGATGTTTGTATGTTCAGAATGCAAAGTGGTCTTGTGGCTCAACTTACCCAAGCTTTGAGGTAAGTTGAGACATCTGGGAGTAAGCTAACCAATCTACTTTTTACAGTTTAAAGCTTACTGTCACTTTGAAATATCCTAGAGGAAACTTTACATTAATCCATAACATAAATAAAACATACATAACATAAAACATAAAATAAATCCAATACAAGTGTCCTGTTCAAAAACATTTTCTCGCTCAATGATTGATGTGAGGTTGTGCCCACCTCACTAAAAAGTGTGTTTACGCTATCCGAACTTCAAGGTCCTTCATCTGATGTGGTAAATCAGCTGGCCATGTCTTCTCAGCGGTCATGTCTTAATACAACATTGACAGTTTAAAGAATTTACTTAGACAACAGCATATTGCAGCTGTTTTGGCTGTGAATAAGGAGCGGCAAAAGGTGCCCAAAGCAGCAGAAGTAACAAGAGATCGACAATAGTAGAAGCAGGGATGATTGTCGTGTTTCTTTCTGCTATGTTTTGATAGGATGCGTTGATATAAAATGTTCCAGTTTTACAAGATGGGTTGTTTGGCAGCATGTGCTGATACTTTTTCCCAATGAGTTATAATCACCCAAGGCTGGTACTCTTGTGGTTCCTGTATTGTCCCAGAAAACAGCCCTGACGGCCCCGATAGGTGAGGTGACTATGTCATACGACAAAAAATGAAAATATTTAATATATTAGACACAATATGACTTGTGCTTCAGTGTGGGGTAAGTTGAAATACTGGCTCAACTTACCCCACAGCTACTACTTTGGAAAAAGTGAGCTCATGAATTTAAGCTAATCTTTAGCTAAATTGTACACACGGTTCAATATATACATTAACAACTATTATATTAATCTTTAGACCTAATTAAACTAGCTTTCATGTAACAGTTAAAATAACTAAAATGAAAACAATGTACTTTGACTAGCAAAAACAGTTTTTTTGTTAAATCATAATTACCACCAGTGTGCAATTTGTGAAAAAAAGCAGAAGGGGGGGGGGGGGGGTTCTTTGTACTTTAGTCATGAAAACAACAACAGGTTTGTGTATGCTGGTTGCAGGGCATCTTGCACATACGTTCACCCTTTCAAAACTAATAGAAAAATGTGAAAAACAAATGTTTTGTCGACATTAAAAAAGAATATAAGATCAAATATATTAAGATGATTAAAATTGAAGATGAGACTTGGCTTGACTTATCCACTCAAAGCAGGTGAGATTACTTTTCCCCATAGCAGCATCAGCAGCACTTTGTCTGCCCGCTCAGACCCACAACTCTGCATATTTTTCTGTGGGGAGAAAAAGTCCACCTCTGGACCAGAAGGAACCCAGCCGGGATCATGCGCAGAAATATTTTCAGGTGTACGAATCACTACCCTGACTGCACACGGATTCAGAGTCCTGCAGGAAAGTATAGACATATGAGTCATTTTAGCCTAGGACATGTCCCTGGTAATATTTATAAATTACAGTTTTGTCCCCACCACTTAAAAACCTGATGCTTTTAGTGTGTTTTTTAACTTTTTTTAAACAGTGCATCCACCGGTAAAATTTTCATCCGATCAGTATCCAAACTGCCTGGTATTCCACAATCTTATACAGTTTCTCTATGTGTGAATCCTGTATCCTTCTTTGTAGAGATGGATCTTACATTCATTAAAGACTCACATTCAAAAGTGGTTACATTTTCAATAGGTAACTGCTTAACTCATATCTCTTTAATGCAACATGTTCTAATTTTGCTGCGCCACCAGCTCCATGTATCCCAGAGGCAAGATGGACATGCACTGCGGTTTCTGGAATTTTGCGATTGGTTTGTCTTCAAAGCCGTATAAAAATAAATATTGCATCTGTTGTCCATGAAGTTAACACAAACCAGGTCACTAGTGATTTTGAGTATAGCTTAGTCGTCTTATTTACAAGTTAAAGGAATAATGTCCTTTTTTCAGTTTAAAGCTTTAAAGAGGTTCAGTACGATGCCCAAATCCGTGTGCAAATAAAATGTGGATTACAAATCCATCCACACGTTTTATTAAACTGAGAGTACATACTGTATTATTATACCTCATAATAATTTCTGCACCTGACCCCCGCCAGGCTCCGTGCAGAGATGAAGGGAAGATAGTTGATTTTTTGTATCATTCTATTCCTCTTGTCTGTCAAAATTGTGCTGATTGCGCTGAATCTGCTGTCACATTCTGCTTTGGAGATGGAACGTGTAAACTGCGGCCATCATTTTTTTAAGGTGTTTATCTATGTCGTTTGAGTCCTTCAGCAGAAGTACAGGGGTTGCAAAATTCACATGAAGGGAAATATTACTCTGTTGGACCAGCGGGAGAAATATAAAAATGTATCTCCGAACATCACAAGCAGAGAGAGGGGAAATCCCCCCCAGCAAACCGCACCCTATTTAGCACTCTACCACAAACTTCTTTGTCACAGAGACAGCAAAATCGAAGGTTCTTGCAGAATTTAGGGTCACATAACACAAAATATGTACCCTTGCCTTACTCCACTCACCCCTATTCTTCTTATAGTAAATGTTTTGTTGTTGTTCCTGATTTGTAGTTCCGTGACTCCTCACTTCCTGAGGGGTAGCAAGAGCTTGGGCGGGGGTTGGTTGCAGAGAAGTGCAATTTCCAATCGCATATTCTTGGGAGCTTAGTCCAATTTGTGAAATTCCAGTTCAGTTTGATTCTAGTCAGACTAAGGTGTTTCCATGCATTTTAAAAGTCTGATTTCAGTCCTTCAGACCAAGGTAATAATTCAACTTCCTCCTGCTGCATGTAAACACACTGATGGGCCCAGATGGTTTTAATCCGGCCTTGTATCCTAATGAGATGATACACTAAATCCGTGTTTTTTATGATGTCAGAAACATTACTTGTTAAATGTTTTACCAAGTGCACTTTTATTAAAATGTCTTTTCTAAAAAAACAGCATGCAGCATGGTCAAATTTCCAATATAAAACCCTTATATTCTTTACATTCCTAATACAAACTGGTGTGTTTTATTATAATTAGGTCTAAATTTGTAGCAGCAAGACCACTATGCTGACAATCTATTCATGTTGGTAAAAATATTGCCTTTATGCCAAAAATGTTTTGTTGTTGTTAAGTTTTTTGCTGACATATCATTTTTTTTGCTGTTTATTTAAATGCTGAAAGTCAATGGTATTTTGCCGATATGTTGGGGCATTATTGGGTTACCTTTCAACAAAAGCAAGAGTAGGTGCTGACTAATTAATTTCTAAAGGTCAACTTTAACACATAGGCTTGCTTTTGTATTTTACTTCTACAAACTCTGAGTTAAAGCTGCTTGATGTCAGACTACATAGAGAGATAGACACTTTCTCTTAATTGCAAAACATTTATTTCAAAGAACTCATCTATAAAAATACACGGGGAAACTTTAATATGTACAAAATCCTTATCATTTCCTCTTTCACAGCAGAGTTTCATGTCCAACATTATATCTGAATTAAAAAAAAATCTTCTGAAAAATAGTAAGATACAACTTTAAAATATCCAGCATTTTTATATTTACAGCTTAACATTTTGAGAGTGTCTTTTAAAATAACCTAAGAGGAAATAAGCTTTGATTGTTGAGGCTGAGGTTTGCCTTGAAACTGCTGAACAAGCTTTTTTAAAGCAGTATGAAGAAATCATAATATTTCTCAAGATGTTAACACATGGACACAAAATTGCCCTGTTCCCATGAAAAGCTTTTTAGCAACATCAGCTTGTGGGATTATGGTATTATGTACAATCTATGCAGTGCTACAGTGTTGACAGTTAATGTTGGAAAACATGAAGAGAAATTCGAATATTACAGCACCACTGTGAGATACTTTTTTCACCGTGATAACTTTTTATTTGTATTTGTTTGTTTTTTATTTCAGAACCTTTTTTATTCATTACTCAGCCATACTTATCTCCTAATCTCTTACTGATATCACACCATGACAGAGTAGGTAGTATTTTCACTTTCTCCAGAGGTTATAGATCCGATGCTTTTTCTAGATCTTCTTTCCTTCAGCCTTTCAATTCCCACCCAACCTTTCTGTCCAATCATCTCTTTGAACATTTTCAGCAGCTCCCTCCTGAACTTCACCCCAACAAAGCCGTAAAGGAGAGGGTTCAGGGCACAGTGTGAAAGCCCCACGCTTTCAGAAATCAGAATCCCGATGTCCAGCACACGGCCAAACTGGCAGCCCCCGGCCACGGCACCCAGCTTCTGCAGGCTGTCTGCAAGATGGAAGCAGTTGTATGGAGCCCAGCAGATGACAAACACAGATACCAAGGAGATGATGAGACGGAGAGACTTGCGCTTTTGACGGCGACTAGCGTTGCACAAAGACCTGAAGATCTGCACGTAGCAGTAGAGCATGACGAGCAGGGGAAGCCCAAAACCCAGACTCAAGCTGACAAGCTGCAAGCTCACCTGCCACTGCTCGGAATTCTGATTAAACCATATATGGCAAACGTATATCTCCTCTGGATCAATCTCATCATAAGGGAAAATCGGTATGACTTGTCTGAAGGCAATGTCAACTCCACTCAAGCCTAGGCACATCACCCAGATGATGGCACATGCAAACTGAGCATGGCAGGTGTTGCGCTTGCACCCTGACCTGACAGCGTGGACGATGGCCAGGTACCTGTCGAAGCTGATGCATGCCAAAAACAGGATGCCGCTGTATCTGTTCAAGGAGAATAGAGCACCCGAGATCTTGCAAACCGCTGTGCCGAACACCCACTGGTGGGCCCACTGCACTGCAAACAGGGGTAGGGTGAAGGCGAGCAGGAGGTCAGAAATGGCCAGGTGCAGGAGGAAGGTGTCTGTCAGAGAGAAGGCACACGCTCCGCTGCTCTGAGAGTTTCTGTAGCGCCTGATCACACACAGCACCAACACATTGCCCACAACCGCCAGGACGAACACCATAATGTACACTGTGGGGGAGTATTTCTTGACAAAACCATAGATGTCCTCCTGTTCACATGGTGCAAAGTCTCCAGGAGGATCGCTGAGATCATCATAATCTTCCTAAAGAACAAAAAAGTCAGTCAGATTGAGAAGGAAATTGCTTCTGTACATTACTAAAACTCTATGGGGAAAAAACAACTTTAGTTTGAAAAACATGATTTCTTTTATTAAGGGAATGCTGAACCAAACCCAAAACCAAAATTATTGCAGAAGTAAGGAATGCAGCAGTATTGATATTGGTATCAGGGGCTATACACTTCTAAAGCGTTAGTTCTAATGGTTAGTTAACTTATACCACGAACCAATACTTAAAATGTGGAAATGCTGCAATAATTTCACAGAAATGTTTACGTTTCACTTGAAATTTCAGTATTGTGGTTCTCTGTGGTTTTATCAAATTCACCATCATTTGTTGTAACAAGCAAAGAAGAATATAAAATCTCTCTTTCAATTTATTGCATTTTTGTGTGTGGTAGAAGTATTGGCAAGTACTCAGATCCAAGTATCGGTATTGTATCGGTTTGAAAAAAGTGGTATTGATGCATCCCGGGCAGAAGAATTATCGAAGTGTTTACTTACGTCATAAAATTCAGTTGGTGTTTGATTCATTTTTGCAGAAACCAAGTAGGCAGCAGAATCTGAAATCCTCCAGGAGCAATCTTAGCTCATATAAGCTTCGGCTGAACCTTGGAGAACACACTTATTTAGCCAACAAGGGACCAGAAAGAAGAAGTCAGAAATTCAGGAACTGAATCTTTGTACACGTTGGACAGATGTGCATAAAGCTATAGTGGGAATGGATGAGTGTGCCAAGGAAATTGTGACATAGATTTTTGAGGCGTCTGCAGACTACAAAAACTTCTGCTTAATCTAGTTTGAGTGGAGAAAAAACTTTTTCTCAGGAAGATGCCCAACATACATGCAGAAGTTTTCAATATTATTTAAACATGTAAACTGTTCTTATTTAACAATAACAAAAGTGAAAATTTGCAATTCACAAAAAAGCAGAAATAGCTTTTACTAAATAATTAAAAAGAATAGCCCCTGGAGAAATGAAAGCGCATGGTAGGCAGAAACATCAGTCTCAACTCTACTTGTTTTTTCTATGCTCAGCTTTCATATGTACTGTTTATCATCGCAATCCGTTTGCAGAAGTAATCTTATAGAGATTTAAGTATAATTTTTTCCAAAACCTACAGTTTTGTTGTTGCTCAAAAGTGTGCAGAATCAGCAATAAGATGAAGAAGACTCACAACGCTCTTGTTCCAAAACGTTCAGCCTGCTGGTCACTTTATTGAACCTCCATAGGTACAATTAGAGTTACAACCTTCACGTCCATACCTCAGGACATCATCACGACAACTCTAGACTTTCTCCACACACAAAGTTTTAAACTGAGTTTTTGGGAGTTGTATGACACCAGTATTCTTGGAAGGGAAACAGATGCTTTCCTGGAAGTTACAGAAACCCTTTATCGACAAGCTGGCCTGAGTTTGCGCCAACTGTTCAGAAAACGCGTACTGACGAGTCATGGCCTTGAAACCTGCAAATTATCACATTCACATTGTTTGAAAGCCCAGTTTTTCATGCAAGAGGTAAAGTAAGGCATTGGCTTTATCCTACATAGACTTGTTAAGTTCATTTAGCCTGGGCCATAAGTGAGAAGCATGTACAATAATAATAATAATAATACAATAATCAACCATAAAGTCAAGCACTCAACAAGTGTCCAGCAAATAACAGTAACAGATGCACAATAAACAATAAAAAATCAGATGTTTTGGCAGTTTCTGATCAGCTGTAGCAACTATGGGTGACATTTTTACCACTGCAGTTTAAAAACAGTTTAGATGTTACAACTGAACAACTTTTCAATGTTTTACTTTGGAGACCGAAGAAAGTTTTAATAAAAAATAAACTAGATTTTTAAAAAGATTTACCTACCCGTTGAGATTCTGTAAAGAAGAAAAGATGTGACCAAGATGCAAATGCAGGAGACTCTTAACCTACTATATTGTGTTTTTTTAGAGATTATGAGGATATGACATCACTTACTCATCTATGTGGTTAAATAAAGCAAACCACATAAGCTTTTTTTTGTTTGTTTCACGTGGCAACTATCCTGTACATCTGAAAAGCAAACACCTGGCTAACACTTTTGTTAATTTATGCACTTTCAAGCTGCACAATTGTCGCTGGACATTTCAGAATGAGCAATATTTTTTTTTCCTCTGCAAAAGTGATTCTATATTTTAGTGACGGTATGAGCTTCAAATAGCTAAATAATTATAATTAAATTAGATAGGGTGGCATGTGTTGTCTTATCCAGTGATCAATAAAATATAGAATTTTGAACTCCGGCCAGTAGGCTACTTTTAACATTAAAAAAAATTCCTAATAACAGATATTTAAACTGGCTGACGGGAAAAATGTTTACCACACGTTTTTGTTTTTGTTTTCAAATAAAAGCTTTTATTTTATGCTGCAGCCTAAAATAAGGAGTTTTATGCCAGTAGGTGGTCTTCAAATGTGTCCCGAAACAGATAAAGAATAAACCAGACAGCAAATTAAGCAGTCTCAAGAAAACTATCTTTAAGTTCTTCACGCCAATATTCTGTTAACACCTTTAGGGAGCTTTACAGTTTCAGCCAGGTCTTAGGGGCATTTTAAAATATATTTTTAGATTATTTCCACTGATATATTTGTTGTTTTTTTTTCCAATTCAACTATACACAATAAATGTCAAAGTAAGGACAACAAATAATTTACATTTATAATGGTTTTTAGTTTTAAAGTCTTAAAAAGTTCAATTATTATCAGGTTTTGCACATTTTTGAGGGCCTTTTAGTTTCTTTGTACCCTTTCCTCCCCCCATAATACGATGGAATATTAGGGCCATTGTAAACGAAATAGAACTAAAATATTTTGGAGTAAATTTCTGCCCAAGAAAACTCCAAAATTCAGAGATTAAAGTCACATAATTTTCAGAGAAATAATCTGAAATTCTCTGATGTCAATTAGTACCAAAATTATGAGTAAAATTTCTTTGATTAATTGCACATAGTTTCCATAAAAAAAACTCTTTCAGTCACAAAAGTCATAAAATTACGAGTTAAACGACAGACATTTTAAAATTAATCTCAGATATTTTCTAGGGGAAAAAAATGCAATTCTCTGATGTAGAAAAGTTGAAAATGTTTGAGAAAAAAACAAAAACATTTTCGACATCTTAACTAAGATATTTCTGACATTGTAAAGTCGGAAAATTTTAAGAAAAAATGTATGCCTTTAATCAGAAATTTCTTATTTCTTTCTCACACGTTTTCAGATAATTTATAAGGTTTTTTTTTCTGGAAAATATGTGCAATTAATCTCAGATACTCAGATGTTTTTATTGTAATTTTACTACTTTTTGACAAAGAATTTCCTATTTTTTTCTGGAAAATATGTTACTTTAATCACAGAATTTCAGAGTTTTCTGTGAGGACTTTTACTCCAAAATGTTTTTCTTTTGTTTACAATGGCCCTAATACTCGTCGTACATAAAGTTTTCACTTCGCTCCAGAAGATAAGTTTAGGGAGGCTAAATTCAGACAAACACATGCAGACTAAGCTTATGCAGCTTCAAGAGCAAGTATGAGTCACAGTGAATCACTCTCCAACTCAACAGACCAAAAAAATATGTATATTTTTTCAGGAGTTTGTGTTTTTTATATACTACAACTACTACTGTTACTTCTACTACTACTACTAATTATTATTATTATTTTTATTATTATAATTATTATTATTATTATTATTATTATTATTATTATTATTATTATTATTATTATTATCAACACATGCACTGAATATCTGAGGAACTGAAGAGTTTTGTGGTTATACCTTTTTCAAGTAAAGCATCTTATCTGATCCCGTAAAGCAAGAGTTGTGTAACATCCAGGATGTTTTGCTTTCTCATGTTGATACGAAAGTGTTAAAACCCAACGAATATGTTTTTAGATGCCACTCTGTCTTTTGTGGGCCCCGCTTGTGCTTTTATTGCATTATTTTTTAGTATGTATACAATATTGTGTTATTTTCAGTCAATCAATCAAACATTACTTATAAAGCAGTTTTCATACAAAATTGCATTTCAAAGGGCTTTACAGATTAAAATGAGCCCACATAAACCACATTCCCAAACCTCCCCTGCAGAATTAAAACATGATCACAGTTTTAAAACCCCATCTCCTATGCACACGCACAATTTAAAGAAACAGTAAACAAGGACATTGGGCTGGGTACAGATGAACCAGGTCAGGTAAGGAAACTCTCCCACAGAGGAAACACTGGAAGGAAGATATTTATTAGGTTAAAATATTAAAATAAACAGCAGATAAATATGATTAGATTCATTAGTAAAACACTGATGTAATCAAGTAAAACATGCAGAGCAATTAAACAGACGATAATAAATAATATTCAGTTAAAATCAGCTAAAAAGATGAGTTTTGAACCAGCTCTTAAAAACACAAACATTCGCTGCAGCCCTGAGGTCTTCTGGCAGCCTGCGGAGGAGAGGGCTCCAGCAAGACTGCAGCTACAGCAGCCATTTAAAGCTGATGAACCAGCCCTGATCCCCTCAGAGCTGAGTTCAGGAACTGAGTTGGGTCTGTCTCTTTTTCTTTGGGGAGTTTCTGAGCTTGAGGCACCGAAGTGGGGAGCGTTGGGGTGCCAGGACTTGAGATCTGCACAGCGTTGTGACCAGGACAGCTCTGGGAAATGGGGTGACTGTCGGTCGGGCCTTCCTGGAGAGATGTAGGAGAGGTCCTATGGCAACTGCAGCTGGAGGACTGTGGAGCAGAGTGCAGGACCACCTTGTGTCTCCAGGAGACCAACGCCAGTCAGGTACCCACATGAGGTGGGTTTGCTGCGCATCGGCTGCTGCACTTCTCTCACAGGGCAAACAACTGCTCCTTGGTCCTGTGGTACTCTGCTGTGTCCTGGTGGTGGTCCAATCCTACTGTCATGTTTTGGTTTTAATGGACCAAAGTCCAGGGACGAGTCTGAAGTCGGTAGGTCTTATACTTAATTATAGTCCAAGAACTCAGAGAGCACTGGAATGGACAGAAGTAATAATGACTGTAGAAAGAGGAAGGAAATTATGTTAGATGAAAAATGATGAGGACAACGATTTGACAAGGATCCAAGGGATGTAATCAGATAGACAATCAGGGAACCTCGGGACAGCTGGGGACAATTAAGGACATAGGGACAGACATCACATCGTAAAACATTTCACCTGTTGTGGCCTGAACGTTCAGCATGGAACAGAAAACGCTCCACAAGGGAGGCTGAATCTGTGCTCTGTTGACACTCTGGAGACTGGAACGTTTTGATACCAGGGAACATTTCTCTAATTGGAGTAATCAAAATTTGGCCAGACTCTGAATGGCAGCTTTTCTGACCCCTTCACCAGAAATTCCCCTGCAGCTGCAGAGATCTGTCACTGCATGTGTCAGGGTGCAGTCTCTCACTCCACGGCCCTTAACTCTTCAACGTCAGCTCCCGGATACTCTGGGTTCAGTGATCAGGTCTGAGATGCTCAGATGCTCTTATGAGAATTCTTTTTTTGATTGATTAGTTACATGAACTCTATTTGTAAAATTAAAATGTATGGGTTTATTAGTGGTGTGAATTGCTATTCGCACGTTAACGCAACCCCTAAATGTAGTTTAACTCCTATATTTCTCAAAATTCCTCAACACAAAGTTCCTGTCAGTCAGCTGTGAGGATGGAGGAAAAAAGTAAAGAAGAGAAAGAAAGAATTATGACGGACAGGGGAAGGCAACAAGTTGGTTTAATGTTTGGTTGAAGTGTAGGAACAGTCACTTAATACCAGGTGTAACATTTTTAAATGTTATTCGTATTGCCTTATCAAGATCAGTGATTTATTTAAATGAGATTTTATTTATATGTCCGAGACAAGTAATAACAGGTAGGACTTTTTAAAACTAGTAAGGCCATAAAAACCTTTGTGCTACGATTAAACTAATCACCTGCTGTTATGTCATGTAATATAAAATAAGTCTGTACAAAAAGCTTTAAGTCAATCAACAAATAAGACACCTACAGGATAACACATTTTTTAAAATGCCACAGTTCGAGTTAGTGTCTCAATGAGCAGGTCAGAAAAAAACCTGGGATCACAGATTTATTTATTTTTTTGTAGCAGTTTCATAAAGGCTCAGATGAAGGAGTCTGAATAACAATTTGTTCTCCTCCACAGTGGATAATATTAATGACCGGAGGGCGAATAAGACAATTTATTTGGAGAAATATGATCCTGCTGACTGATGAGGGTTTTGGCTTTCTGATCCACCCATTTCTCCCACTAAAAAATTAAATCATTTGACATAGCTCCAGTGATCTTTTAGCAAATCATAGCAGTATTTTTCATACGGTTCCCATTTTTAACTGATAGGCCTTTAAACCAACATATAAAAGAAAAAGGTAAAATACTCAATAAAAGTAAAGTGAAAATTACACATGATCATTTTTCAAACTTCATAAGAGTTCATTTTCTAGGTAGAAATAAACGGAGATAAACTGCTGAGAAATTAGCTTGTCACTGCTCTCTGCTGGTCATAATCTGTAACTGAGATTTATTGCAACTGAAACGTTCAAACTGAGTAATTAATGAGAAACAAATAGGTACTTTATTAAATAACTCACATGTTTTGCAGAATTTGAATAATAATTAGATAAAACAATATCAACATCTTTCTTGAGATGTTTATTATTTAACTCTTTATAAATAATGCTCAGATTTCCTTATGCCTGTTCGTTTTTTTCGTCTTCTTGTATTAACTTTTATTTGACGTAGTCATAACACAAGGGAGGTATATATATTGACACATTAGGCTAAATATACAGTAGGTGGTTTCGGAAACTATTACTCATTAAAATATTGATAGTGTTTAGTAATTATTTTATTTTTTCTGTATTTATGCTGCACTCAACATGCATTGTCTTTAAAAAATATAATTATATGAGTTGCTCAGTCTGTCTATATTTTGTGAATAAGGTGGGGATTAAACCAGGGTGTTTTAAGTGGTTGAAATATGTAGCATGTGTTATGTAGCACTAAAGATACTAATTAACATTTGATCCTTAAAACGTGTTCTCATAGCAGAAAATATGACCAAATTTTCCCTCGTGGGACATTAAAGGATTATTCTATTCTTCTATTCTATACAGCATGAATATGAAGTCAATATTATGTCCATTTTTAGAGCACTCCTTATTGGATACAATGTCCATCACTCACTAATCACCTCTCTTGGTAGAGATGTGTACAAAGCCTTCAAATAAATTCACCTTTTATTGCAATAGTAGTACTACTAACCTAAATCAATAGCTGTTAGGAACATTATTTAATTCAATTTAATATTAGTTAATTCATTCAATATAAACATTAAAGGGGATCATTATTAACATTATTTATTTATTATTTATCTATACATGTATAATATCGATATGTACTTTTTTCAAATATTATTTTATCCCAGTAGGTTATCATCAAGTTGGCCAGAGACTGCAGGTGGAAATTTGCATCCATGCTATAACATGACACCATGTATCTTCCTAACTTTGTTTTTGGTCATTGTATTTTTGTGTATGTCACTGTATAAATACACTTATACTAATACCAATTAATTTCTTTATTTATTGTACAAAATCCCTAATACCAATACCACCCCTACTGGTTACCCTTTGTTACGACTGCACCTAGCTTTCATTTCTCAAGGTTGGGGTTGACTTGCTCTTAGCACAATACTGGTGAACTCGACAAAGTACAATAAATAGCATGCAAACTTTAATTTATTTAAGTAATTCAACTTAAAAGGTGAAACAATATAATAAAGGCTCATTACATGCAAAACGGAATATGTAAAGCCTTTATTTGTTTTAATTTTGATAATCATGGTTTAAAGCTTATGAAAATCTCTAATTCAAAATCTCAGAATATTAGAGCAGGTTATTTCTGATGAACTTAAGATGGACACCACATCCAGTCGCTCCCTACAGAAATGGCACACTGAATAGAGACGTATACACCCACTCTTCTGTAGGCTGTAGACATAATAATTCTCAATAGCAAAACAAACTTCAAACAAAGCAGCCCTTTCCACATTGTGACAAGGCCTTTTTGGTTCTTTCAACAAAAGCTTTAAAATACAACAGGTAAATAAATAAAATAAAGTAAATACATCTCTTCAGCTACCAAAGAGTTACCATGTACTGTTTTTGTACTTCTCTAATCAATTCTCCCTTTCCACATCCTATCAGCTTAGGATATCCTGCCTTGGCAATGTTACCGTACACATTTCATTTTCACATTCTGAATTAAACTACACTCTTTGAAATATTTAAAGCTTGGGCTTTGTTTTACAATCTGTTACTGGTCTGCTGTGATCTACACAGAAAAATGTATCTATACTGAGTGTGAAGTACGCACAGAAGGACACTATCAGCAAATTAGATGTTTTTAAAACGTTTTGAAACGTATTAATCATTTTCTTCCACTTCTTAATACTGTGTTACTTTTTGTTAGCCTTTACTTAAAATCAAATGGCGGAGTTGAAATTTGTGGTTATAGCATGAAAAAAATGTCAAATGATTCAAGGGGCATCAACACAAAGTGTAAGTAATTGCATTTTTTTAATTTGACTTTTTTGTCATTTATATAAATTCAGGCAAAGATCGGTCGTAAAAATAGATTTTATTGCTATTATTTTTTTGCTCTCCTGTTCTACAGCAGACACTATGACCCCACTCTAAGGCTTTTCAGGTATTCTAGGACCCATGTGCGCAAACAGTCGCACAAAGTATACGCCTCGTAGTTGAAAGATCTTTGCTTTATGAGAGGACAAACCTTTTTACTCATCTGTCCTTCAGCGTCATAGTTCATTTTTTACTTTTTTTTTTTTCAATGCACTCAGCTGGACTCTCAGTATGTACACACACCACACCTAACCAAAGTGACCATAATATTAATATGTACTTCAAGCCTTTGTTCCTTAATTACTTTCTGCTGATAAACTCCGCCTCATGCTGGGTGAACCTTTTCAAAAGATGTGATACACCCTAAAAACTACGTTTTTTCTTTTCTTATTCTATTCATAATGTTTGCACCTGGTCAAACTGTTTGCTAAGTCTTATCAGCAAAAAACAGCAAATTGGGCTGTGTCTGTTGTCACACTGGCTATAAGAGCTGTTACCATCCTTTTTCTCTCTTGCGGGTAATTTCTTTCTGTGACAATCTTTGCCATCAGTGTAGGAGACACACGCTACCCTTAGAAGGTAATTTCTGATAGCTGTGTCTATTTTGTTTGTTTTTCTGTCACATATAATATGCTCTAGAAGCTGAGCTTTCTACTTGAAAGCTGAATCAGTGCAAGGAACTTTCCTGACTCTTCTCTTCTTTTTTTTCCTTCTTTTTTTCGTTGCTTTTTTCTGCTTTTAGCCATGGCATTCCAATCTAATGTTGTCAACTCGCAGCCTACACAGTACACAGTGAACACCGGACGTCCTTCTGACTGGAATACAAACGTTTGCGAATGCTGTGATGACTGTGGCATCTGTATGTGTTTTCAGGGGATTGTAGAACCAAGCTGTTTTACAAATTCTTCTCACTAGTTATTTTTTCAAACAGATTTTTTTTCTATCTACCTTACATCTTAAAGGCGTATGTGGAGCTTTCATCCCATGCATCCTTGGTTGTAAAGTGGCTCAAGACCACGGAGACAGCTGCTGTCTACCTTTTCTTCCGGGTGCCATGATTGCTTTAAGAACAAGTATTCGCAGCAAATACAACATTGAGGTGAGTGCAAGATCTGTTAATTTGTTAAAAATACTTATGTCAAATTCAAGATAATTTTTGATATTTTTTTTACAGTTGTGGGTATAAAACTTTAAGTATATTTTATTTGTATTAAATTTAAATTAGGTGTGTTTTTTGTTGTTTTGTTTTTAAATTTTTTTTTTATAATATTTGTGAATTTCAGGGCTCTGTGTGTGACGACTGGGTGATCATGGCCTGCCTGCCTTTATGTGGACTGTGTCAGCTGGCGCGAGAGCAGAAGATGAGGGGATAAGCAGATCGCTGACAAATTCTCTAATAACTATGTAATAAAATCTGTGAAAACTTCCTATATGAGTTTGATCTAGAAACAATTAAATGCATTACATTTTTTTTACAACATGATTTTATGTAAAAAATATCTTGTATTACTTTAACATTTCTTACCATTGTGGGATTTTACAACTACTTTCCAAGCTAAGAAATGTAAATGATCTAAGTGGAAGGTGATTGTTATAACTGAACCAAACAAATAAGTAGGATAGTGACACTTGCAGCAATGGTTTTGGACATTTAATAATATTCAAACATTATAGAATATTATTTCATTGAATATGTTTAATAGAGCCTGATATTATCTTTAACATGATGTATTTGTCTTTTTGTTCTCACTTGAACCCATATAATACAATTATTTTAATAAAACAACCTGAAAATATCATGTTGGGGGTTTCATTGTTTAAATGTCACATGATTTAGCTGTATCTGGACGGCCAGCAATTGGCCACCACAATCTTCCTCTTTCTGATTAAGTCGATGATCTCAGTCATGTAGCAGCAGTCGAGCTCTCGGGAGAAGAAGGTGAGAGGATCAAGTCTCATTTGAGCAGGTAAGAAGGTGTTTTAGAAAGCTTGATGTATTTTTTTCTCAGCATCAGTCTGAGACACTTTTATTAATTTAGACATACTTTAAAAATTAAAGTAAATTAAGGTACTGTACCTTTAATTTGAAAGTGATGTAACATTGTCACATGGCAGGTTTTACACAGTGATAGGTTGTTTATGGAGACATGATGTAAAAAAAATTGTTTAATTCACTCACTTCTTCATTTTGTAATTAATACCAAACGCTGGAACTTTTTAAACTATTTTGATGTAATAACAAAGGTTGGAGATGCAGGTTTGGTAAAGATTCTGCTTACAATCTTGCAAATCCTCCAGCCCACAAAAAAGGGAAAAAAAAGGCTTCTCAATATTAAAATAGTGACTTGAGGGAGAATGAGTGAATAATTTGAACTAAGGGTTAGTCTTAAATATAACCTACTCCTGTAAGTAGGATGGAAAATATATATTTCCAAGTGTGATAATCTACAATCTTAGTGTTAAATTACAAAGTAAAAAAAAAATCTCTAACATATTTTAATTGCTTTTCTGTAAAAAGAGAAAAATAACTGTTGTCCCTAATCTTCTTCTAATGTGAAATATATATTAAAGTTATGATAATTCTATGTAAAAAAAAAATCATTGTTGATTTTAATCATACTAAAGCAAAAATACATCATGAATATCAGGTAAATTTAGTATTATTTTTAGAGCTTAATGTCCAGAATATTTATACCTTTTTTCCATTCTGCTCTCGGTTACACTGGGAGTCCAGCGTGCTAATATTAGATGATTGATTAGTCAGACTATCTTCTCTGGTATCAAACTGTGAGTTACTAAACAGATTTACACCAACTATAGCAACGGGCAGTAAACTATCATTAATTGCAATTAGGTGAATGATTTCTAACTTCTCATGGGATGTGAAACAAGTATTGTGTAGATTGGAACTCTAATGCACCTGTACAAACGAGAGGAAGGAAAAGAGGTAAGGGTGAGTCGGGATATAAAAGTATTAAAAAAGGAAATAAGGTATTAGTTTTAATCCCAGATTTCCAGTTTACTGATGAATAAAACCAGAACTGGACCATAGGACTCCAGCTGAAACTAAGGGGGAAAAAAGTAGAACAGAGTTTAGTATTTGCACTTACATATATTACTTTTGGAAATTATTGAAGTATTTATTACCGTCTGATTTAAAACTTTTTTTGCAGACTTTTATTCCACCTTTAACCGGTCAACTACGTTGAGGACCATCTGGCGTACATTAACAGCAACAGTGAAAAAGCCCCAAACCTTTTAAAGTCGACTTTCCTGGATCTCGATTAGACAAAATGGCTGCTCTGATTCATCGTCTAAAGCTGACTGGACTTACTCTGTGCGCTGTTCAACTCATCAGTGGCTACAGCTTTCACAACTGCATTGCAGATTCATATTCAAACCTGACGGTTTTCCACTGCAACAATCGAAAAAACACAAAATCTATATCTGGTATAGTGAAGGACCTCCCAGCATCTGCTGTCAATCTCACCGCTTCTTTCAACCCTTTGAAGCACATTCCCAACAACAGTTTTGTTCATTTACCAAACCTACAGTACCTTCGGTTGGATCAGAACCACCTACGGTCCATTGACGCTTTGGCTTTTCAGACATTGCATCAACTTAAGTATCTAAATCTGTCCTTTAACAATTTGTCTGAGCTCAGCCCTTTATTGTTTCAGGACCTGCATAGCCTCACCTTCCTCTCACTTGCTAACAACACTATAAAAATGTTGCCTCAAGACATTTTCTCCAATACTGCTAATTTAAGAACTTTAAACATGAGGAAGAACCAGCTCACAAATTTTTCTGTGGTTGTGAAGTCTGTATCACATCTAACAAATCTAACCTCCTTAGACCTTGGCTTCAACAACTTGACTTCACTCGGTGATTCAAATATATCTCTGCCACGATCCCTCAAAGTGTTATACCTATGCAGAAACAATCTGCACACTTTGGGATGTAACCCGACCTTTCTAAGGTTTATCGACCTGCTTGACCTATCGTTCAATTACAAGCTTCCTACGATAGCTTTAAAAGGAGTGGATTTGACCGGTGTAAAGAGGCTGCTTTTGCAGTCAACGAGTGTCAAGGCAGTGGAGTTTTTAAACATCAGCAACATCAACGCAGGTCATGTTGCTTTCTCAGGGATGGGTCTAAAAAATGACAGTCTCCTCATGGATTTATGCACAATACTGAGAAAAAAACTGAAATGGATTAACAATTTTGATTTAAGATATAATGGCATTCGGAATCTAACTAATTCTATTCTATCCTACTGCCCTAAAATCATTGGAGCTTTGGATTTATCAAAAAATGAGCTGAAAAAAGTAAACTGCCTGGAATTTTTAAGCAAACAAGTTAGTGTGAGTAAGTTTCTAGCAGAGCACAACCATCTGACTTCACTCCCAAGCTGTAGAGTTACAAAAATGGCCTATTTTAAACATTTAAAAGAACTGAGCTACCGTTACAATAGAATCCTCACAGTCAGTGGATATGCTTTCATTCACATGCCAAATACTGAGACGCTGGAGCTCAACATAAATAACTTAGCTTTTCTCCATCGCAAAGCCCTGAGAGGGCTGAAAAGACTCAAGACTCTAAGACTGGACAATAACCTCCTTACTGATTTGTTCGATGACACATTCATAGATAATCGCAATCTCCAAATCCTTAATCTACGCAACAATCGCATATCTGTCATATTTAATGGGATTTTTATAAATCTAGGAAATTTAATTACTTTGGACCTTGGAGGTAATAAGATCAGCCAAATAAAACCATCTGGCTTTGATGGGTTAAAAAGTCTTTCGAAATTATACCTTGATGGGAACAACCTGAAGGAAATAGACTCTTCAATCTATCACGCTTTCCAAGACACGCTTACGGTGCTAGATTTACAAAAAAATCTGATTCATTTCAACAAAGAAATAATAATTTCACCATTTGAAAAGCTCAGCAAACTCAAGGATCTGAAACTGGACAGCCAGAGAAATCATGGCCTCGTCCTTTTACCTCAAAACTTTTTCAGAGGACTCCACTCCCTAAAAGCCTTGTATCTCACCAACAACTACATCAGCTTTCTTCCTCCCGAAGCCTTTGATGATCTGACGAGCTTAAATTTCCTCACACTGGATAACTGCTGTGTTGGAGTGGCCCAGCTAAAACCAGGCATCTTTAAGAATCTCAGAAATTTGACCAGGTTGATCGTAGAAAATATGGGAATTCAGAACTTCTCCAAGGATGTTTTTGGGAGTCTAACGCAGCTGCGCATTCTTCAGCTAAATCGTAATGTAATGCAGAGCATTTCTGTAGATGCTCTGGAGAGTTTGCCTAAACTTCGGTATCTTGACATCCGTAACGTCCCTCTTAGCTGTACCTGCAAAAACACCCTTCTACAAAATTATACAGTAAATAACCCAAATGTTCAGGTGATCTATCTCTACACAATGCCCTGCCAAGAGAATAGAACAATCAAATTTCACAACTTTAATTCAAATGTTTGCTACATAGATCTAGGAAAATATCTGTTTTTCAGCACTGCAGCTGTGATCTTTCTCTTCACAGTCTCTCCTTTACTTTATGTTAAACTATACTGGAAAGTCAAGTACAGCTACTATGTGTTCCGCTCTTGGTTTAGTGATCATTGGAGCAGACTCAGAGATAAGGAGGAAAAGTGCAAATATGATGCGTTTGTCTCCTATAATTTCTCTGATGAGGAGTGGGTCATGAGTCAGCTACTGCCCAACTTGGAGGGAAACAAATCTTCTTTTAAGCTCTGCCTGCACCACAGGGACTTTGAGCTGGGTCGTAATATCGTGGACAACATCGTCACTGCGGTGTACAGCAGCAGGAAAACCATTTGTGTCGTGAGCAAGAACTTTCTACGGAGTGAGTGGTGCTCGTTGGAAATACAGCTGGCGGGCTACAGGCTCTTCGATGAGCACAGGGACGTTCTTCTGCTCGTGTTTCTGGAGCCGATCTCCGAGAGGCAGCTGTCGTCCTATCACCGCGTGAGGAAAGTCATGCTGAAAAAGACCTATCTTCAGTGGCCTGGCTCCGACTGCACTAATCCCTCACAGGCTCAAGAGCTGTTCTGGAATCAGCTACGCAGGGCAATCAGAGCAGGCAGCAGACTGGAAACGGAAGAAGACGACCCAGAGGAAGACTCTGCTCTAGCTGGCAAACAAACTGAAAATTGTGAAGATTTCTTATCAGACAATGATGATTATCTGCTACCTTAAACCGATTCCCTGTGTAGATGGAGAAAAAAGTTTTGTAAAAAGTTTTGTAATGTAAACCCTAAATAATTTGTATGCAGACAAACCACCACTAGCATTTAATCTCTGATTATCAATTTATTCTTATGTTCATTAATGCTTATTACAGAGTCTGAGAACCTTCTGTTATACAGTTGTACACTTCTTGTTTGACAGAGACAATAAATGAGAAACAACTTTCAAAACAACATTTTGTTAAACCAAAAAACAAGACCTCATGTGTCATAGACAATTGTATATTTTTGCACATGTATTTGTAATGCAGCACTCAGCATAATAAAATATGTTCTAAAGATGCAAACAATACATAATTGGTTGTTTCCCTTAAACGAACGTAAACCAAACCAAAGAAGGCGTTATGGTGGTTTTTCTTTGACTTATAACTGCTTCAAATAAGCCTAAGTTAACACTTAGATGATACATATTCATAGAGAAATATTAGCCGGCTGTTGTCCATAAAGAGCTTAACCACTCACTAGTACAGTCTCATTGGAGGGAAAGACCAGTGCTCAGGGCTGGGTAAGGATGAAGATGAAGGTGCCATGCTTCTTTCAAGCATGTGGGATGGAGGGTAGTGCATCATATCAGTGGGATTGGATCGGCTGTTTGGCTGAAAAGGTGAAAGCTGACCAAACACCTGTGAATAATTACTCTGTGGGTAATAGCGATGTCTGGATGGGAAGAAGGGGGGAGAATAAAACCTGTCTTTTTCAGACGGATTCAGTTCCTGGGGAAAATGCTGTAGATCTGCTGAATGTCCATCTCTGTAGGAAAAGAAAGGCTGGACGGTGCTGCGATGAGGCTGCTGTCGCTCTCTTAAGTCTCTAGTGTGGCTCATAAAGTTGTTTTGAAACGAATCAAGCAAAACAGACTCTTTTATTATAGATCTCTTGTTTCTCCAGAGTTCCAACCCTGAGACATTTTCTCCTTGGTGTAGTTTGGGAGAGTGAGCAAACAATTCACTCAGTGAAGTCCCAGGAGGCTCAAAGTCCATGTGGAGGTGAGGAGAGAAACCAGGTCTAAAGGTTTCATCCAAAAGGTTAACAAAGCTGTCCACAGGGTTGGCCAATTCCTCGGTAAGCTTCATACAAACAACAGAATACATCAATTTAATACAAGAGTTTCTCTAATTGGAGCATTTAAAGAAAGACTTTGACATAACATTGAAATAGTTAAATTCTAGTTTAAACAAAAAAAGCCAGATGTAATCAAGAAGACAATAAAAAAAAACAGTTCTCTCCATTCTGCTAATTTTTCTTCAGGATTTTTTTTAATGCAGTCTGAAGCTGAAGCAATGACACATATTTGGCTGCATCTCTGTGTTTGCAATGATAAGGACTGTAGCTTTAAGATTTTACCTGTTGCAGACTGTTGCGTGACTGAGGACTGGATTTCCAGCAAAAACGTTCACTTCCTGTGGTTTTCACAGACGTATCTGAAAGAGGGAAACAAAACTGAAGAACTGCTGTATATACAGGCATGGCTCACTACTGCTTTTTAAGACAAATGTTTACTATATATTGAATGTAATCTATGTTGCTAAGCTACAACGCATGACATGAAACCATTACCAACCATTTGTAGCCGTCATGAACAAAGCAAAAAAAGGATTTTTGTGCAAATAAATCACTTTTAAATATTGTACTTAAAAAAAGGTGGATAAGCTCATTAAAAAAAATCTTAAGAAAATCAATGAAAAATATACGTTTAATTTAATTGATTCTTGTATTTTACAGAGATCCATAGGATATTTTTTATGACTGCTCACTACACAAAATATCATTAAGCTATAAGAATCTTCAAGCTTAGACTTTATCAACAATGAAGAGGAATAAGGTGATCAAAGTCTTATGGTTGTAAAAAACAATCTTAGCTGATCTCTCTTACCCAAATTAAATGGTCAAACTGTGAACTATAATGTTTCTTGGAATATTACATGATAAACCTAAAAAATAAGTAAATATTCCCGTCTTTTACCTGTGGACAAAAGCTCATCCTCTCCCCTGGTGTGATGTTCTTGTGCTAATGTGGTCTCTTTAAGGAATGTAAGGGATCGCTGCACCTCCTGGAAGTTTGCTTTTAGGAAGGGACCGTGTCTCTCCTGCAGGAATTTCAGCAACACCTCCCTGGTTTCTGACAACAAATTTCTCCTGTTTGGAGCGGGAGGATGCAAGCACTCACACAAACGTGCAGCAACTGCTCGTGTGGTCTTTGAAACATGGTCAGGATCTCGGTTTAAGTGCTGTTGGTCAAAGATCTCAGCAGAGGGTTGAAGTGGACTTGATGTTAGATAATCTGCTTGAGTTGTATAGTCCTGTTTTTTATCAGGGTGCTTTATATCAGAACTCAGGTCTCCTTTTTTTGTTCTTTTCAAGGTCTCCCTTTTATCACTATCAGCAAGAGGTTTCAGTTGTAAGCTTTCATCCATTCCAGACATACAACTCTCTGTGTTTTTGGTCTTGGTTGTCTTGAAGCTGTTTTTAGGTCCGTTGATGCTTTTCAGACTTTCACAAGAGGAACAAAGCTGTTGCTGAAGCCTTTGACCTGGTGTCATATCTGCCCCAGGGTTGCTGAACTGAAGATTCCTCGTCTCCATCTCCTGAGAATCTTCATTGGTCTTTGTTTTAGCCTTTGCTTTCTTTTTTACTGGCAGACCTTCATCAGCATCACTTCCAAGAAAACCACCACTGGAGAGCAGAACAGGATTGGAAGCATTTGAAGATAAATTTGAGGTGTCATTTTTCTCCTCCTCTGTTTTGTCTTCAGTTTGTCCAAGTTTGCTCTGCTCACGCAGTAAGCGTTCAATACTGATGGACTTTACCTCATGGTTGAAGAGACCGTGGTGTCCTAAGAGGCGGCTGTCTGTAATGATACTGGGCTCCTGTGTAACAGGGACAGAACTTGAGATTGGTGTGTTTTTCCTGGTGGGTAAATGACAACTGCTGCAACAGTTTGGAAAAAAGGTCAAGTCTTTCCTGCTTTGGCAAAAATGGTGGCGATGGTGGTGTGACTTGTTTTCTTTCCTGCCGGCCCTTATCTGACATCTCTCCTTTCTGGTCTTTAGACGTCTTATTTTGTGCTGTTTGTCTTCATTAAAATACTTTGAGTAGCCAGTCAGTGTAGTGACACAGCAACACTTTTTGTCTGTTGTGTTTGACTGCTTGTTGCGGAAATCTTTTTTTTCTGATAAAGACCTGCCACACGTGTGGCTCATGCTGCAGGGGGTTCTGTGGAGAGATAAACTGATTAATGGAAATTACAATAATTCATTGTGTAATTTACAGCCAAAGTACTCACTTCCAAAATTATTCAGACTCCAAGAATTTTTCAACATTTTGTCACATGGTTACCACAAAACTAAATGTCTTTTGGAATTTTAATGATCAATGCAAAGTAGGCCATAACAGTGAAGTTGAAGGAAAATGAGACATGATTACAATTTATCTAGATTTGTTGCATAACTAGCATGAAAAACATTCTTTAGGTTAGGTTTTTAGGAAGTAATATGGAAGCTTACAACATCTAAAAAAATGAATTTTTACCTATTTCACTCAGAAAAATAACCTCAGACATATTAGATTTGTGTTTATTAATTTGCCTTGCTACAGGTTCTAGACTGCAATCTGGACTTTGACATGGTCATTCTAACATAGCAATATGTATCATCTAAACCATTCTAGTGTACCTATAGCTGTAGGGTAAATTGGGCCAACAATCAGCCACTTAAGGTTTCCGCCTCCAAGACTTTAATTTCACAAGAGATTTCCAATTGTTGGCACATTTGTTCTCGAAACCCCCCCCCAAAGAAAGTAAAAGAAACACATAATTGTTTTAGTTAGTCTTAAGTGTCCAAAAGGTGGCCTAATTTACCTGAAGTCACGCTGTGTTTAGAGCTTCTGTCCAGATCAAAGGCAAACCAACACACTATTCTCAAATCTTTTACGTCTTAGAGCAGTTTTCTTCCAAAATTGCTCTGTATTTTTGTCCTATCAGAATAATGCATCTCCAGAATGCCATGGTGCTAGCACAGCATTTCAGTGGGGATGATGTGATCACGGAGGTGAGAAGCATTAGTGTTCACCACACACAGCAGTTCGCATGTAAATCAAAAGGTTACATTTTGGTCTCATCTGACAAGAGCACCTTTGACTAAATGTTTGCTCTGTCTCCAAGATACAAAACTCAAAATTGTTCTGATGACAGATTCTTCCACCTGAGCTGTGGATCTCTACAGCTCCTCCTGACTTCCATTACCCATCTTGTCGATTTATGCAGATGACCACATCAAATAAGTTTGCAGTCATGCCAGACTCCGTCCATTCTCAGATGATGGATTAAGCAGTGTGAGATATTCAAAATTATGTGAGTGTTTTATTATCTTCCTCTGCTTTAAACTTCACCACAGCACTAATCCTCACCTTTTGTTGTTAGTCTTTATGATGCTGTTTCCTCTCTAAAGTTGTCCAACATATCTCTAAGGCCCTTACAGAACACATTTATCTATATTAAAATTAAACTACACACACTATAGATTAATTAAGTGACCGTCAAAGGCAACAATTTAATCCAGATTTTATTTAAAGAGAAAAGGCATAGCCATTTTATTTGTGATTTTTTTTGTTTTTTTTTATTATGTATTTTTCTACCTCACAATTAAGCTTAAACGTGTGCTGGTCTGTCTTAAAGGGATTATGATTGAAAGAAATGTGATACAAATCTTACAAATCTGTTATTTCAGCTCTAATTAGCTCTAATTTGCAACACAGTTAAACAAATTACATCATTAATTCCAATTAGGATAATTTTGTCAGATTAAAAGCCTTTTAAAAAATAATAACCTTTAAGAAAGTATTAAACATACTTCTTATAAAGTCCACATTTCTGTGTTAAAATTTGTGTTTTCATTGGTGTAATATTTTAAACTTAAATATAATGTTTTTATTAGCAGTGAGTTGGAAATAAAACACAATTAACTCAGTCTCAAAGCAAAAGTAAGAACTACATGGGTTTGAAAACAAAGCACTAAATTCCAGCATTTCGGGATTTTGATACTTCATAAAACCTGTTGAAACTTTATTAATGGAATTTCCTGCTAAATAAAGGCCTTTATTAACTCATTATATGTGTATTACTGCACTTAAATGTACCATATAAACAACTGACAAACATGTCTAATGTAAATCAATAAAGCTTGTATGAAAAAAACTTTTTTTTGTCAGTTTCTAAACTTCTTATTATGGCTGTCCATTGAAAGGGTGCTCTAGCACAGTGTTTGCCAACCCTGGTCCTCAAGGTGTTTTTAAGCAGGGAAACTTCTAAAACACTCAGTACGGTGTGCCTCGAGGACCAGGGTTGGGAAACAGTGTTCTAGCATATTACAACAACAGAAGCACATTAAGGGGAAGTGAACTGTGCAAACGTGCACCAGTCTGAAGAATGCAACTGCAGCTAGTGATGCAACCAACAGCATTCAGAGAAAGGGTGTATAAATATATATATAAATATATAAAGAAGGATGTTACCTGAGTAGCACTTCTTCAGGTTACTTTGGAAATAGTACACTACAGTCATGTCCATTCCTGTAAAGAATAGCAAACAAGAAACTGTACTTTTAGTAATTTTAGTTAACAAAACTCGTTTTCAGATGCAAAAGCATTATCTTTTAGCTTTGATTTAAAGTTTGTATATTTGACTTTTAAAGCTGTTATAACATCATATAATAGGGCAACACACCAGCTTCATTTAAAAACTAAGTTTAACAACTGGCATATCAAATCATAACAGCAGCACCAACTGCTTGAAAACAAGTCAACAAGAGTGATTTATGCAAAATAACACCAGGCTTCCTACACTCTGTTTAAAAGCTGACATAAATGTGAAATGCGTGTCCACACTAATTATAGCATATCTGATAGCATCTGTGTGCCCCATGCATGGCAGAAACTTATTTTGGAATCGTCTAATCAGTTAACAGCGGTTAGCAACCGGGGCTCAACACAGGTGTAATCTGACCTAAATCTGACCTGTGTGAAATAACGTTTAGATTCTCAAAGAAACAAGACAAAAATGTATCTGTTAACTGTAGATTTACGTTAATATGAAGTGAAAGGACTACAGGGCATAAAAAAGTATTTTTATATTGTAGCATAAAGGTATTTTAACAAAACTTACCTAAAACGTCCGGTTATTTTCCCTTGCTTTTGGATCTATCGTTGCTTGGCAACATACTGAATTTGCGTTTTTTTGCGCAGCACTATTGCCCATCGCTGACACCCGCGAACGCTTTCGGGGAGGGCGAAACCATTTCCCACCAACAATAGGGAGGATTTGTCCAGTTAAAAATCTGATCCTTTTCGAAAAAAATTTATTTTTTCCTAAAAATTAACCAAATTATAGTTATTTTTGAACAACAGATATAATGTATTAATATGCACAAATATTTTGAATACTTGAAAAAAGTATTGTCGTCGCTCTCTGAGTGGAGTGGTTCAGGCACACACCATTGACTTCCTGTAACGGAACTGGAAGATATCGATATTTATGATTTAATGTTAGCCTTTTTCCTTTAATATTTGTGAATGTAACTGTTATTGAAACTGTTCCGTTCTCAGTTGCGCACTCAGCAGCCTTTTGAATAGTTCAGTGCCTGGCCATTCATGTTTTAAACTCCATCTGTTTGTGCACCACCAAGTAGGCTAGCTATCGTGGCTAACTCTGTCAGCCTCCATAGATTTGTGTAGCAAACAGAGCGGTAGGCTTTTAGCTGATTGGTTTGCGTTGTGTTGACAAAAACAGCAACAATAGGCTACGTGACCACTTTCTGAGACAGGTAAAGCCAAAAATATGAGCGCTGAAGCCTCAAACCCAGCCGCCACACCCACTCCCTGTGAAGACACTCAGGGAGATGGACGGTGGATGTCTCAGGTATGTGCACAACGTGTTCAACGTGAGAATTGGTTTACTTATATATTTCTATTGTATGCATATAAGACCATTTAAATAAAAGTAACTGCTATTTACTTACTAATAAGTTGAATCAGATCTGCTAGTTATTCTCATATTTTTTTTACAATTGTATTCCAGACAATTGCCCTTCAGACGGCTATTAATAACCCCATATGCAGCTTTTTTTTTTCTTTCTCCTTTTTTATAGTGTGCTTAGTTGCGGTGGTTGTATGAGAATGACCATGGAATAATTCTCCCTTCTCCTTGTAGCACATCCGCTTTGTTTCTGAGTGCAAAGAGAGAGAGCCTGATGTCGTGTTTGTGGGAGACTCTCTTGTTCAGCTCATGCATCAGTTTGGGGTAACAGCACAGAACACGTTCATTCACAATGTGGTCAAACATTTAAATTCATGAAATACAACCCTTTTAATCCAGGCTTTGTAATTTGATTGAATGCTTAACTAACAGACTGTTTGCACACACCGTGGCTAAGTTTGCTTTTTTTTAAAGTTAAAATGAAACACAATCAAATAGAGAAAGTTAATGGACACATTACCTAATGGAATTTTTTAAAAAAGAACATAAGTGTACATGAGTGAAAGATTCTTGCCTGAAAGCCTGATCATGTATTGCTAGCTGTAGATAAGTGGTGTTTATTGCTAAAATGACAGAAAACTGCAAAATAAAAAGACAAATTCAGTCCATCTGACTGTGCAAAGATTAAAGTAGAGATGGACAATGAGTCGAAACAGAGCGCAAAAGCAACCAGAAGAAGTCGCATAATAGAACTTTTCATTTGAAGACGTCCTATATTCTGCAGGGATGGACCAGTCACCTGATTTTGCTAGACAAAGTAGTGTTTATTCTACAGAAGACAAACCAAAGATAGGAAGAAAAAAACTCATCGATAAATAACTGAAGATAGATGTAGAAAAAAAACCTAGAGAATAACCACTTATATGAAACCTATATATAAGCTAAAATTGTATATGATATCTGAAATCTAAAAAAAGCAAGAAAAATCTCTTACATAAATGCTATTTATAAACTTAAAATGAAAGTTTTTAACCAAATTTCCTGATATAACTTTACATAAAGTAAAAAAAAAAATACGACCAACCACATTTATCTAATTTGATAAATTCCCATTGTTTTTCTGTAGATATGGCGGCAGTTGTTCTCTCCTCTCCATTGCCTCAACTTTGGAATAGGTGGAGATGCAACGCAGCATGTGCTGTGGAGACTGAGCAATGGTGAACTGGATAACATCAGCCCAAAGGTTAAAAACACTGCCAGATATGAGCCTGCATGTTTTTGTGCACAAAAGACTTGATTGTGCTCAACTTTATGCTTATTTCCAAGCTCCAGGTACAACCTCTCAGTGACATGTGCTCAACCTTTTTTTTCCTGTCTCTGTTTTTTTTGTTGCGGCAGGTCGTAGTGTTGTGGGTCGGCACGAACAATCACGGTCACACAGCTGAGCAAATTGCCAGTGGTATCTTGGAGATCGTCCAACTAATTCATAATAAGCTTCCCAACGCCCACACACTTGTACTTGTAAGTTTGTCCGGATGAATACCTTTCAGGAGGTGCTAATCAGCTTACCTGCATGTCTGGGGAAAAAAAGACAAATGAAGTTCACACAACCATCAAACTATACAGTTATTTGACTCCTTTTAGTGACATCTCAGCTTTCTCAGACACATCAGCTTCCTGGAGACAGCTCTGTTTTGCACTGGACTTGTATTATAGAGGAGGATGAGATCATGTCAAATGAATGGGTTCCTGATTACTAATCAGAAAAATCTTTCATACAAATAAGCTAAGAATTTTATATTCAGTTGTCAGTAGATCTAAAAACCACTATTGTAGGCAAATAAAGTAAACCTTTTTATGTAACTTCAAAATCAAGACTATATTTTCCTTCACAAATGGGTCTATTTTTTTATATTCTTGGCCATAATTCTTGGCCCCCTCAGCGACCTAACTCACAAGGCTAAGCAGCTGAGGAGTGGAGGCAGAGGCATAATGAGCCATCGTGTTACTGACAATACCCAAATAATTTTATGTATCTAAATTGTTAGTAATAGTTAAATGTTGGTTTTTAGTGGCACAGACAGATGATTAGGGGCACACTCTCAAAAAACCCCCACAAAAAAACATTTTTTTTTTTTCCAAAAGCGCACTTAGGGCATCATTGAGAAAAGGGGCAGGTGCCCAGGCCCCCTTAGCCCATGCATATATGCGTCAGTGGCATATAGGCAGACAAAGCAGCAAAAGGTATAGCCGCCGTTTTAAAGGATTATGGGGGACGATGAAGAAACGAAATACAATTGGCTGCTAAAGTAGTATCCCTGCTTACAGGTTGGGCTGTATGTCCAATAGGACATAATTCTAATTAACCCGGTGCTCGGTTTGTACAATGTCCAGTCTCTAAACATTCAGTGGTGCACAACAGCTGTTGCATGGTTACAGCTAATGCTACTGCATGTCTTGGGTCATCAAGCTCTAAACACGACCTATAACGTTTCTTACTTGGTCACTAGGAAATTAGCCATGTCAGCATCTGTCTTCAGTTTCAAATCTGTTTGAAGCAGCCTCGATTCATTGATCGTGTATCCGATATATATTCAGGTGCCTGCCAGAGTTTTATCATATTTTGCTTCTGACTCACAATAGGCAGCTGATAAAACCTTCTTGTACTTGGTGCTACTTTTAGTGTGCATTGAGTGATGCTTGGTTGTTTGCCGGTTGCACGAAAGTCCACTCCCACAGTTGATTCATCCGCGGCCATCTTCTTCCTGTTTTAAAGCTGCTGAGAATGTGCAAGCAGTGTCGATTGACGTCCCATCAGTAGGAGAGTGTGGGAAATTTGGGCCCAAACTGTAGCACACTTTCCGGTACACAGCCTGTTCAAGAACAATACGTGGGTGGGCTCATTCTTTTTAGAAATATTGCCCTATTCCTTTAAGAGAAAAACAAAGCTTGAAAAAATAAATGATAGCATTGATTGCTACATTTGTTGTCTACAATTTTGCTTGTCGTTGTGACGAATAGATTAGTTTTAATCCACTAACCCTAGTTTTAAGATGAGTTGGCCATTCTAAGATATTGAAACCCTTTCCTGCCAAAACTATGAGGAGCAGCTTTAATCTGTTATAACACCATCAGCTAGATCTGTTGGTTTGTCTGTTTCTATAAGTTTGTGATGTGTAAGAGTTGAAGGGGTGTGAATACTTTTTATCAATGTATCAATGTTTGAGGTGAAAATGCTCAGGACATGACATCTCTTTTGCAGGGCCTCCTGCCCAGAGGTAGATTGCCAAACCCTCTACGAGAGCGAAACGCGGAAGTGAACAAGCTAGTCCAGGATGGCTTATCGTCTCTTTCCCATGCCTCCTTCTTTAACATGGATCCGGGTTTTGTCCTCTCGGACGGAAGCATCTCGCATCAGGATATGTACGACTACCTTCACCTGACCGCTCACGGATATCAGGCTGTGTGTGAACCCCTGCATGCTCAAATCAAGTCGCTGTTAGAAAAACCAGCAGAGAACTGAGCAACCAGCTTAAGAACGTACACTACCACAGTGGTCTTCGTCCCTGATTCCAGAGAGCATTGCCCTCAGCTTTATCAGGCTTTGAATGTTGGATAGGATCAGCTAAAAGAATAAAAGCAGCATTTAATCTGTTTAAGCCTTCTCTATAACCAGGGCTGCTGACCACTGTTATTAAAAAGCGGACCATGAGTTTTTTTTGAGTTTACGATACAAAGATGAGATGTGTTGTGCTATAGAGAGACAGTGTCCTTCTTGAACCCCTTTAGATTCGTATTCAATCTCTTTTAGATTTTTTGCATGAAATTCATAATTTTCACTGTTACAAATACACAGGCGAACATGGTAAATGGATCTCCAGGGCTCAGATGATTCCACATGTGAAACGAAATTAGATCAACTCACATCCTCAGTTGCTCTGTTTGTCAACTTTCCAGTTTAATTCTCTAGGTCAAAACATTACTCTGCAAAGCAATCGAAAATACCTTGTCTACAACTAAGTGTTGCACATCTCATCCCTTTGTCTCCATGGAGCCTCTCATTTTCTGACGGACTTATGAATATTTCACTACTACACTGCCTTTCTGACAGAACTGGAGGAAGATACAGTTGGGAAAATGGTTTGCAACCCCTCGGATTTTTGCCAGAATTTGCATGCATGCTAGAAACACCTACCCCTTCATATTTGATCTATTGTTTCTTTCTATCACTAATTTCCATGGGTTGGTTTTATTTGTATTTGAAATTGTTTTTGCTGTTTGTGGTAGGAAAAGCTGAGGTGATATAAGGAGCATTGAAGATGGCTTTGTTTCATGGTAAACCAGGTGATTAAATGTTCATAGAAACAAACTGGAAAACAAACCATCTTTCATGATGCAAATTCAGACAATGCTTTTCCTACTTTAAAAATGTCTATATATTTACTGTGATTTTATTTTCTTTTGTATATGTAAAGTCCAATGAACAAAACGTGTCTTTGTGACAAATAGTTTACCAGTCAGTTTATTTTACATCATGTCTCTTTGCCTTTATACCCTTTTTCTCCTCACCTATTGTAATGGCAGTAGCGTTCCATGTTAGCTGTGTATTTCTCGTAATCATACATGTATTAGATTCACCTAGTTGCTTGTGCTTCAAATTTGATCTTTTCTGCAACATGATGGCTCACTCACCTGTTTAAAATGAGTTACTTCACGCTATGATGCTTGGGAGCTGCTTGGATGGGCAAGGAGCTACGGAAACTTGAAGTGGTAAAAGTTGAGTGATTGTGCAAGTGATGAAAGAAATGCATTAAATTTCCAAACAAAAAGATTTCAGTGTCAACTGACTGATCTTATCTGATCTTTTATAGTTGAAACTGACTTGCTGACTGCCACTGAAGCAGAGCTGCAGTTCATTTTAGTGTCGTTAAGATTGATTGTAAACTGTTAGGTTGGGCAAGAGTACAAACACGACTTAGGTCCATAGGAAAAGAAAAAACTGTTTGGTCTTGTCTTTGGAAGCGGTTTTGAAAGCATTTCTGAAACCTTAGCAGGGAAAACAAGACATGTTATGTCCCATAAGCTACAACCTCCAAAAATGTTTACTTTAGACCGTAGACTTTAACATTTTGTACAATTACTCTCAAAATGCTGGATATATTTGGCAAGAACGGATTATGTTTTACCATATATAATATATGCATATATAATTCAGTGCAACCGTGTCAGTGGTGACCTAACTTGTAAATAGTTTCCAGTTGTGTGTTATTTAATCTCAGTATGAATCCATCTTTTCTGGTAAGGTCCCATAGGTTTTCCAAAGAACATTAGGGAGCAAAAAGCATCATGAAGACTAAGGAACACACAAATAGGTCAGGGAGAAAGTTGTAAGAATATTAAAGATAAGTTAGATTATAATTTCTAAACCTTTAGCAACTTCATAAAGCCCCGATCAATCAGTCATCTAAAAGTGGAATTACCTACTAACACATTTCTATTTAATTAAAATGATCCAGTTTGGCATGGAGAGAGCAAAAAAAAAAAAAAAAACTTCCTGGTTAGGTCTCCACCCTAAATAAACATTATCTTCAGGCTAAAATGCGGCAGCATCATCCTGAGGGGATGCTTCTCTTCCGTGATGAAAGGGCAGATGGGAAGATGAATGGAGCCAAATATAAGGCAGCTATAGCCTTTATTTTTATTTTTAGAAAAGTCATTACCGGTCGCAGGTTCCCATTCCAGCTTCACTGAGACCATAGACATATTTAGAGTTACAATTTGTGTTTCAGTATAAAGGATTTTCATACATGATAGTAACCTAATCTTTGTCTTGACCAGGGATTTACAACATTTGTCTCCGGAGCCCAAAGTGGCTCTTTGGCTAAAAAATGATAACCAATATTCTTAAACATAGATATAACTAGTAAAGTACTCAAGCTCAGTCTCCAACCCCCAAAGTTCAGATTAAATTTGAACTTTTTTAGATTCCTTGACCATGAAAAGTATTATTATTATTAACAGTTGGATTTACTCTTTCTATATTAATTGAGTAATTATTCATGAAAATATTTTTTTCAGTAATGGCTGTCTTCCAGTCACTCCCAAATTATTTTTGGGGTGACTAGAGTGACATTTGTTCCTGGTCCTATCGCAGATATTTCCTGAAAATGTCATCAAACTCCTGCAACAGACTGGCGTCCTGTTCAGGGTGTACCCTGCCTAACGCCTGATAATTGCTGGGATAGGCTCCAGCTGCCCCGTGACCCTGAATTGGATAAGCGGTTAAGAAGATGGATGGATGGATGGATGTCATCAAATTCCATCTATACCTTTATGTTGCTAAATGACAGAGACAGAAAGACAAAACAAACAAACAAACCCAGGTGAAAACATCTTCCTTAGTGGAGGAAATAATAGCTTTAAGATATTTATAAAAATATATATATATAATCATTTTAATCACCATACCATAGAATAAAATCCAAAATAGTTTAAATCCCGCATGATTAAAGCAACAACAGTCTTGAATTTAATCCTTTGTGGCGAATCCATCATAGAGTTGATGATGTGACTGGCACATCTTTAACCATGATCAAATTTAAGATGTATCCTGAAGCAAAAACTTGTTCTGCTTCAAAGCAAGTTCAACAAATTAGATGGGCGCGCACAATTTTTTTTATGTAACTGATGACTGCAATGTGCAAACATTAAGGTGATACGATGTCAGGTTGTTTAATGAAAAGATTTTCAGGTCTCTTATTTCAGGTATGACCCTGTTTTCTCACAGCTACAAGCTATTACTCACTTAGATAAGATTTCTTGGCAAGTATTCTTGTCCGTACTATAAACTGATGGGTGGGACATGCTTCATCCTGCTGGCAGGGGATGAATGTGCCGTGGCTGAAATTACAGGCACAAATACCAACCTTAATAAATAGCAAGGTAGACTGGCATAGCTCTTATTTGTCTTCCTGGAACTGAAGGTGCAGCAACTGGATTTCTTTTACTGAACGAACAGAGGATCCTGACTTCACTACAATATGGAGCTGAGAATGGTTTTGGTGCTTGGGCTTGGAGTCCTCATTCTGATTGACTGCTGCCAAGGTTAGCTATAAGCTTTATATATTTGAAAAATTGTTAGTCTCTAAAAAGAATATCTGTGTTGTGACTTTCTGAGATACTTATATTTTTTTCTTCAAAGGTCTTGTGAAGACCAAAGAAAAGTCTGTGATTGCCCGTGCAAATATTGACGGTATGCAGGCTTGATTTTATTCAACACAAGTCCATTATTTTAAATCTCAAATTCTTTTTTCATTATTATTTGTTTACATAACTTTCTAAAAGTTTCTAAAATGTATTTGTTACAGACTTTCCTGCTGGACCCTCTGTGACAAACACCCGAAGACACAATAAAAGACACTGTGACTGCCAAGGTGAAAACAGTCTTGTGGATGACGATACTTCAAATAAAATACGTTATCTTAATTATTTATCATTTCTTTTTACTCCCGGTTCACGTTGCAACAGGAAAGGAGTTGAGGAACACAGCTTGCCATTGCAATCCTGGAAAACGTGAGTTCTTGACGGTTTAGTCTAAATACAAACTTTACTATATGATTTTAAGAATTTTGCAAATAAATGGCTGTTTTGTGCTGTTTCCTTTATTTCTTTGCTAAATATAGGGAGAAACCGGTGCGCTTTGGAAAAATTTAAGAACACCAAGAAGTGCAAGCACGCCTTAAAACCAGTCAAATTCTCTGGTCCCTCAAGCCCTATGTGAGCAACACTACTTCCTTGTCACATATACGACAATAAATATACATGGATATCAAATAATATTATATATGTTTTTTATTTTATTTTTTGTATTCCCGTTTTACATTTAAACAAATTGTGTTACATTTTGCAGACATGCTGTCTAATTTTCCACAAAATTGTTATAACCTCATCAATAAACTCTCTATAATCGATGTTTCTGTTTGTTTTGTTGATTAGCAAGTAAAACCCAGCAAATAATTGTGTAAAAACAATACCTTAAATCAAATATTATTTCAAAAAGTTGGTTAACTAAGACAAAGTTCAGGTATTAAGTGTTGAATATATAGCAATATATAATATATGGTCATTTAAATTGAAGAAAGACTAGGATTGCACTCATGACTCATATAAAAGTGTAGACATGCCTTTAACTACTTCAGGCAGTAATAAAGTGAACAAAGTGATAGAGCTGGAGAAACATATAGATTACTTAATGTTGACCTAAAAATATGTATGTTGTATTATTGCAATCGTTGTTAGTTGTTACAGTAGTTATTATTTATTGCAGTAGTTATTATGTGAGATTGTTGTTGAAGAGTGTAGGTGGGCGGGTGGTCCGTCAGGCAGGACTCAGAGGAACAGCAGGTGGGTAAAGAAACAACACAGACCCATGAGGAGAAGGGCTCCTTTGTTCGGGATGTAGCCTGCAGATGCATGATCTGATACAAGCAAAAGTGAGAATTAAACAGAAATGTTAGTAGATTTAAAAAAAAAAAGGAAAAAATTATAGATTTGTATCATGCGTTTATAGTCAAGATCCTCAAGAAACATAGTCTGATTACAACACCGTGATAAAAAAAACAATATAAGAAGGTTGGGGCTATAAGATTAACTTACTTTCAATGGAAAAAGTTTTGTTTTGCATCATTGTGACGCGTGTCGCTGGGTTCGTTGCGATGCATACATATGTTCCTTCTTTTTCCTTGGTTGCATTGAAATTCAAAACAGAACCATTCCAAAGAGGGATTGTTTCATTATCTAAGAACCACTCGAAGTGACACTCTGGTCGAGAGTCAGCAGTGCATTGTAGAGTCACAAATTCACCTTCTTGTCCTGTCCCAGGACCAGAGATGGACACATTCAAAGGACCATCTGAAAACAGAAAGAAATACATTCATTAGAGTTTAATACAATCAATTATTACTTTAATTTGGATTTTTGGTGAGAAATTCCAAAAATAACAGTATCAACCCAATTTATAAGGCACACCAGTTCACTTTCTTGTTAATAGAAAAATCAAATCAGTCAAAACTCCATGGATGGAGTAACTCAGTGCATTTAAGCATCTATGGTTCCAACTGAAAATCATAACGGCCCAGAGCGGGGGTTTAAATAACATGGCTGCTGGTGCCAGACTGACTGGCTGGTGTGAGTACTTCAGATATATCCGATCTTCTACGATTATCACAGCCATTTGATTTCTGTGGTGTACAGAGAAAAGAGAAAATCCCTTATTCATGCCAGAAGACACTGGGCGGGCCGGTTCAGAACAATAGAAACGAAACGATGTCTAAAAAAAAACAGAACTAAATACGAAATACGTGTTACACTGAAGGTATGTGATATACCTTTTCTGAATGCTCAACACATTAAATTACAGCGAGTTGATTCATCATGTTGAAATAGCCAACATATCACAAACAGGTTTTGAACCTGACACGGAGTTCATTGTACTCTATTGGCCTCCACAGTCACCAAATTTCATACTACTGGAGCCCCTTTTTAGGATGTGGTAGAATAGGAGTTTCATATCATAGCAGACACTCCATAACCCCAAAACAGCTGCACAGTGCTATTATATTAACATTTACTAAAATCTGAAAAGATTATTTCTGACAACTGGATTAATACTGTAAATTGCTTGAAGAATCAAAGACAAAGACGTTTATCCTTGAACTGGCAAGGTGCAGCAAATTATATCTTTGCTGTATGAATACCATACTAAAGTTTATAATGCAATATTTGAAAAATAATTCACAGTTACTAAAATGTTCTAGAAACACTCTACTTTTAAAGGTACTTACAGTTTACAAGGAGTTGGTACTGTGGACTATTATGATGAGCAGCTCTATTGGTAGCCACACACCAATAAGTCCCAGCACTCTCTCTTGTCAATGGAGCGAAATGCAGCATGTTTTCTTCAATATTGTACATGTATGAGCTCATGTTAAGTTGCATGTCATCTTTCATCCAGTAGATGGTGTCATAGGGCCCGACAACATGACACAGGAGGGTAAAGTTTTCATTGAGTACAGGAGTTGTGTTGCCTTGGATCATCACTGATTCTATTGCCTCTGTAAATACAAAAGAGATAAAAAGGTGAGAGGTAACTGGAGCTTTAGCATGATAGACAATATTATTTTATAGATTTCATAATCCCAAGTCCTTTTCTTTATTCTTCACTTTATTTTAAGATTTTATACCTAGAACAGTGAGCATTGTAGAGTTTGTGCTGTTCATTCCTGTCACATGATTGTGGGCCATACAGGTGTATTCGCCACTCATGTTGAAAGATAGAGGCCCAGCTATGAACTCTGAGGTATTGGCCACCAAAGAGCCATCAAACCACCAAGTGTAGGTACTGGGAGGCATTGATGCGGCAGAGCAGTGGAAGACCGCATCACGTCCCATTTCCCCAAATTCTGGTCCAGAAATTACAGGTTTGTCTGGACCAACTGCAAAACATCAACAAATCTGATTGTTAATTTATTTTTTTCCTTTTTTTTCAAATATGATATTTACATACACTTTGTTGAAAATAAGACACTTTTTAGC
This sequence comes from Apricaphanius iberus, assembly GCA_028564705.1. Lineage (NCBI taxonomy): Eukaryota > Metazoa > Chordata > Actinopteri > Cyprinodontiformes > Aphaniidae > Apricaphanius > Apricaphanius iberus. Next base: position 1,168,528 of record JAPXFQ010002254.1, read on the forward strand.
TCAGTTAGGAAATCAAAATTATTATCTCTTACTTTTCTGGAATTCTGAAAATAGATTTTTTTGTAATGCTAGTTGACCAAAAAAGCACATATTAACCTGACAAGATGTCAGACAGTGAGGAAAAAAAGCAATATTTATATTTTTTAACAATGCTTGTAAACATATGGTTTCAGTTGAATTTAACTTTAGATTATGCAAAACAGAATAAAAATGGTTTATGGTTAAATGAATTATATAAATGTTACACTTACAGTTGACATGAAGCATGTAAGCTGCGCTGGTCACGCTTCCAATGGCATTAATAGCCATGCATTTGTATTTTCCTGTATCATAACGATCCACTGGCATAAATGTGACTGTCTTGTTGTCCATGGAGAAAAATGTGCCGTTGTCTGGATGCAGTTTTTCCCAATTTTTCATCCAGTAAATATGATCAAAACTTCCACTTACAGAGCAAGTTAGCTCATACGATGAATCTTCTAAAGCAAGAGATGTCGGTGTGTCTATTTGTACGTCTTTATGTGGAGCAGAAAAAGAAGCAAGAGACACAGTAGTTAAACATTTTTCTTGGTCTCCTTTGTTTGTTGAAGCGATTAAACCATGTTTTGCATGAAACCAAAAACCTCCTTCAGAACTACCTTACCCATAGCAGTTAGTGTCATGCTGGCAGTGCTGTTTTTGCCAGTGATGTTGTTGTAAGCCACACAGATGTAATTTCCGCTCATGTCTTTGGTGAGAGGGGGTGTCATGTACTCAGACATGTTGGAGATCAGATTACCATTGAAGTACCACCTGTAGAGACTCGGCGGAACGGATTCTGCCATGCAGCTTAGTGTAACATTGCTTCCCAAAATCCCCATATTTGGTCCCATGATGTTTGGCATCATTGGTCCATCTGAAAACATTGACATGAAGTTGTGTTTTTTTTTTCTCTCACAGTCTTAAGACGATGCAAAAGATAGGTTGTGTTTAACTTACATTTGACAAGAGGCCTGAAAGTCATGCTGGTCATATTTCCAAAAATATTAATAGCCATACACTGGTACTCTTCAGTATCATTACGATGTATGCTCCTGAACCTTATTGTCATATTATTATTGAGAATCAGAGTTCTGTTGTCTGAATGCAGTTTTTCACCGTTTCTCATCCAATAAATATGTGCAGCTGTTCCTTCTACACTGCAGGTTAAATCATAGGAATGACCTTCGACTGCAGGATTCATCTCAGCTTCTACTCGAACCCATCGTATTGGATCTAAAAGAAAGAGAGCAAAATCCGCAAGTGTTGGATGTTTTGTGGGTCACGTTTTATTTACATAAAAATTAAAAACAAAATAAAATTTTATCTCACCAATAAGTTAACATTATATTTGTAGTCCATGCAAATTATTTGATTGATTTAGAAAGGAAGTGGGGTTTTCCCTATCAATCTCAATAGAAATACAAACTGAATTTCCTGATGCTGCTGACTGTCAATTGTCCAAATCTGCACTGAGCTCAAACACCCCAAAAAGCAGTGCTGAGAGTAACAGAAGCACATATGACTAAATTATATTGCTTTAAATTCATAGTACTAAGTTTATGAAGCAGTCTTGAACTGGAAATCCATGTATTGACAATTCCTTTGACAATCTTTTTCTTGTCAAATATCTGGAGCCTCTTTCTGCATTTTCCTACAGAAAGAATTAACCGTGAATCAGGAGCTGGTTCTGATCAGTTTGTGTCTTATGCAATTAACAAATTTTTTTACCAAGAGAATGGATAAGGGAGAGCCAAGATGTGCCTTTAGAACATCATGAGGATCTTGTGTCTCTCGCTTTTGAGATGCATATTGTTTTCCAGCCTCTCAATTTTTCCTCCCACCTAATGTGGCAGTTTCTTCTTATCTGCATATGGTGCCATACATGCTGGCTGCAATACCACAGTTGACCCGTATCTGTCTGGGTTACGTTGTATCTTAGTCTTATTTAATCTCGGGAAGGTTGTACTGAAATGTAATTTCCCCTCATGTGGTATAGTAAAGGTCTTCATAAAGGTCTTCTTCATGTGACAAACAGAAACTCACATCAAGTCACAGGGTAAATATGTGTTATTGTTATCTCAGCATTAAAGCAAAGTGCTCAGGCCTGTTCTTTGGAGCATGACAGTAGCCTTTTGTGTTCAGTCAAAGCCAGGTTTCTGGAAGCTGAACTCAGTCCAATTGGTCATTCTGCAGTAGCAAGTTCTGTCTAACCGACCGCCGTAGAGCACAGAATGCAAGTCCTGTTCAGTCTACAGGGATGGAACATGGCAGCGACGTAATTGAAATTGCGTGTTAGGGTAGTTGGATTATAACCTCTAAAAGCACTTCGGAGGTCCAGGTTGCAATACAAAGAACTCCCCCTTTAATAGCGACCAGTTATTGTAAATGTCTTTTCTTCAGTAGAATTGATATCAAGGACAAATAAATCCTTCTAGTGGCATCCTTTGTTAAAAAAAAATGCATGCGGACCAACAACATCATTATGGTGTCTGACAATAAAACTGGTTTGGTTTGAAGTGTTCCAGGAGACAATGTGTTGGAGCACATGTACATCTCTGCTACAGGCAGACAGAAACTGGTGGACCTCAAGGATGAAACACCGAAACAAACAAAAGGTGACGGAATGTGTGGTGGATGCAGTACAATGCAGGGCGGAGTGTTGAGACCAATGTACAGAACAAACAAAAAGGTGATGTCCCATCACATCACACTCTCAAGGTCACGATTCAGCTGTTCTCCTAGATTTCTACCACAGTAGGCAGTAACCTGTAACAAGTGAGAGTGACTCAACAGAATCACAATAATTTAACGTCACTTGTGAGCCTGGTGACTGTTTTACTGTGATTTTCCTAGCTTTGTCTCTTGAGTCTGAAACTTTGAAGTCTGTATGATTTACAAGACATCCACACCACCTACCTGAGTAGTATGGTATTCATTCATATTATCAACTTAATCTGGTTTCAGATTAAAGATTTATAAATGAATTGCATAGTAATAAGAAATTAGATGATGTTAGATCTGAGCACCTCATGCTGAAATGAACAACAAAACAAAAGAGAAAACACCTACCTATCACTCGGATGTCTTTACTTTTACTGCTGAACTGCATTGTGGCCGCGTTGTGGAAGACACATTTGTAAGTTCCTGTGTGGTTTTCTTTAACATTGTGCAGGTCGAGCTGTGAACCCCAATGGTAAAGGTAGGTTTCATTAAACATCCACTGGACCGTTGCAGTAGGGTTGGAATCCGTTGAGCATGACAGTGTGATGTTAGATCCTGATCTGTACACGTGCCAATCAGGCATGACTGTCATGATTGTATTACTTGGTCCATCTGATGATACAAAAGAAGATGATCTCATGTTAGTGCTGCAGTTATTTAAACAGGATCGAATATGTATTATTATTATTAGTAAAACTTACAGCTGATGTTCAGGCTAAACGGTGGGCTGACTTCATATCCCAGTTCATTGGACACATTGCAACTGTATGGCCCCTGATCATTGCGGCTCACCCCAAATATGCAAAGAGTGGCACTTTCATTTCTGAACTCCACACCTTCGCTGCTTGATATTATAGAGTTTCCAGCCAACCACTGGTAAGTCAAAGACGTGCCGGTGGACACTGAGCACATGAGGACGGCTGTGTCATTGAACTCCACCAGATCTACTTTTTTTGCTGATACAGTCACATTTGAAATTGGCTCTGCAGAGAAAGAGAAACAAGTTATTTTTTGTTTAATTTTTATTTTTTTGAGATTAAAAATGAAATCATGCATTTAGCGATTTGTGGATGTGAGTCACGTTTTTATTGATATTGTAGGTTGAAAATGTTTTAAAAAAATTATTAAACATATTTAGTTCATCCGACTTCAGCTGACATTTTATAGTTTGCTGTAACAAAACACTGTCTTTCTAGCATAATGCTTGAAATCTAGCACGCTATTGATTTAAAAGTTTATCATTTTAGATAATTTTTGTCCCACAATTATGTTGCTTGGTTTACAATTTACACAAATTGTTTTGTTAGGTGTTCTTAAGGAGACCTGATGGAGGGGCCAATTAAATTTTGGGTCAGATTATTAGCATAGAAAAATAATGGTAATGGGTAGAAGTACATTCTTTATTTATTACTGTGATATTTATACATTTTTTGGTTGTAAGAATAAATAGACTCTACAAAACACCCAAAGGAAACAAATGTACATTTATCTTGGTTGAACTGGCTTTACAACACATTCTTATTGTTTAGTTTTGTAGAAGAATTTTATATTGTTATTTATTCAAAGAATATCATATAAAGAAACCACTAACCTGAAGCAATAAATAATTTAGATGATATACCATTTTTATATACTATTTAGAAAAGGGGTGCTAATTTAGATACAATCTTAAAATAGCTGCATTTCCCCCTTACAAAAATGAAATAAATAAGGTCAGAGACTGTAGCGAAACTTCCCCCTTTGGAATGAATTTACTGTATCTCCTAAATAAGCAACTCAATGACCAGATTTGAATTATGAAATTCAAATTGTCTGACATGAACTAAATGAGGAAAGAACAACTACTGAATAGTGAGTAATTCTTCTGTGGTCATTCTCCTTTTACATAAAGTTGACACTGCCCTCACAAACTTTGGCAACCTCGGGAAAGATCTTTTACTCAAAACATATGATCTCACGGTGGAAATATGTCTATGATCTATGTAACAAGTGAGAATGACTCAACAGACTCACAAGAATTGAAAGTCACTTATCCGTGTGAGCCTGGTGACTGTTTTACTGTGATTATTCCCAGCTATGTCTCATAACCATGAAACTTTCTATTCTGTACGACCTACATGGGCATCTACACCACCGACCTGCCCGTCCAAAGACCACAGATATAGTTTCTATGAGTAGTATGGTAATCATTTATACTATCAACTCAATTTAGTTTCACATTAGTTGGTTTATAAGTTAGTTGTATAAAAATAAGCAATAAGATGATGTTAGATCTGAGCACCCCATGCTGACATGAACAACAAAACAAAAGAGAGAAGACCTACCCATCACTCGGATGTCTTTACTTTTACTGCTGGACAACATTGTGGCCGAGTTGTAAGAGACACATTTGTAAGTTCCCGTGTGTTTTACTTGAACATTCTGCAGGTCAAGCTGTGAACCCCAATGGTCAAGGTAGGTTTCATTAAACATCCACTGGACCGTCGCAGTAGGGTTGGAATCCGTTGAGCATGACAGTGTGATGTTAGATCCTGATCTGTGCAAGGGCTGATCAGGCATGACAGTCATGGTTGTATTACCTGGTCCATCTGATGACACAAAAGAAGATGATCTCATGTTAGTGCTGCAGTTATTTCAACAGGATTACATATGTATTATTATTTTTAGTAAAACTTACAGCTGATATTCAGGCTAAACGGTGGGCTGACTTCATATCCCAATCCATTGGACACATTGCAACTGTATGGCCCCTGATCATTGCGGCTCACCCCAAATATGCAGAGAGTGGCACTTTCATTTCTGAAGTCCAAACCTTCCCTGCTTGATATTGTAGAGTTTCCAGCCAACCATTGGTAAGTCAAAGACGTGCCATTGGACACTGAGCACATGAGGACGGCTGTGTCATTGAACTCCACCAGATCTACTTTTTTTGCTGATACAGTCACATTTGAAACTGGCACTGCAGAGAAAGAGAAACAAGTTATTTTTAGTTTTGTATTTTTAGATTAAGATAAAATTATGCATTGAGCATTTTGTGGTTGTGAATTACTTTTTTGTTTATATCTTATTTTGAAAAAAAACATTGTTGAAATGATTAAACACATTTAGTTCTGATATCGGCTAGAGATATTAATTACACTTCAACTGACATTTTATAGTTTGTTGTGATAAAACACTGTAATTATCATGTAATTCTTGAAATTTAGCGAGTTATTGATTCCAAAGTTAATACTTGTAGCCAGTTTTGTCGCACAATTAGCTTCCCTTTGCTTGATTTACAACATGCACAAATTATTTTGTTAGGTCGTCTTTAGGAGACCTGATGGAGGTGCCAATTATATTTTGACTCAGATAAATGGGTTGGAAAAATAATGGTAATGGGTCAAAGTATATTCTTTGTATACTAATGTGATATTTATACATTTTATTAGTTACAAGAATAAACAGAGAATACTAAATACATAAAGGAAACAAATTTACATTTATCTTGGTTGAACTGGTATTACAATACATGCTTATTTTTTAGTTTTGTATAGGACTTTTGTATCATTATTTCTTCCAAGAATATCGTATCAAGATACCACTAAACCTGAAGCAATAAATAATGTAGATGACATACTATTTTTATATATTTAGAAGCATGATACTAATTTAGATACAATCTTGAAATGGTTGCATTTTTTCCTCCCTAACAACAATGAAATACATAAGGACAGAGACTGTAGCCAAACTTCCCTCCTTGGAATAAATTTACTGTATCGCCTAAATAAGCAGCTCAATGACTAGAGTTGAATTGTGAAATTTGAATTGTTGGAAATGAAATAAATACGGAAAGAACAACCACTAAATAGTAGGTAATTTTTCTGTGGTCATTCTCCTTTCACATACAATCCACAGTGCCCTCACAAACTTTGGCAACCCCTGGAAAGATCTTTAATTCCAAATATATGATCCAATGATGGAAAGATGTGTGTGATCCTTAGAGAGTTTTATAGTTATTATTAATATTATTTCACTTCCGCTCCTACTCAATGTTCAGTGGAAAGATGAAGGTCATTCACAGTCTCATTTGTTTTATTTACTTGAGCTGTATGCATGGGCAAGTTATCAGAATAATTTCCAGAAGGCTCATTCAGCCAATTACCAAATGCAAAGCGATATATGTACCACGCAGCTAATATTTTCACTGTGAGCACTGTTGTTTTGCTTTGCAAATAATCACCATGCGGCAACACAATTCATTTAGTGTTTGGGCATTAGTTACACAACAAAGCAGTACTCAGTTGCTCATTGCTATAGGCTCAGTCTTATTTAACATTCTCTATATAATGTAGCAGTGCAAAAAAAGAAGCATAGAGTGTTCTCACCTTGGACGGACAGCTCTAAGCTAACAGAAAACTGATCAAATTCTTCTAATTTGTATACTCCAGAGTCCTCCAGTCTTGCCAGTGATATATCCAGAGATGACGTACTAATATTAAATTTTAGCCTGTCACTCTTAGCTTGTCTTAATCTATAACCCCCAGGGGAAATTAACACAAGGACCTGATTATTGAACAGCCATTCCCCCCAGGTAATGGTGGCGTTGCTGCTAAGAGTCACGTTGCTGCCCACTGGCAAGGGGTTCATAGAAGCATGTATGCCTTGGCAGTGCACATGATCTGGAGACAGACATAAAGGTATTCAAACAATCAGTCATTATCAGTAAAAGGTAGTAAAATAATAGATTCCCTTAATTTGCCTCTGCAGAAAATCAATACAATTCTAAATTATTATTGAGTTGAGTGTAATATTTGCATATTAATTCAAGTTAAAGTATGTTTTAAGTTTACCTGTAAAAGCGATAGTGGTCAGGAGTAGGAAAAACAACGGAGACTCCATTCTGCTCTTTGACAATCAGAACACACACTGCAGCTGCTTTGATAAATCCCAATCTGGCAATATTATTTGATCCCAGCTCTTCAGCAAGCAAATATTTGCTCTCTCCTCTCTTGATGCTTTCCGAGTCTTCTACCACAGTGGCACATCACAGTTGCTGCCACTCCTTATTTTGCCCTGATGCACTGAGCCTTTACAGGTGCTCACATAGGTGTGTTCATTTACTGTAAACTCAGGTCACTCTCAACTTTTAATCAACCAAAGACTCACGTTGAGCCAAGTCCACCAAAATGGGAGGGGGTGCCATGGCAGATCTAAAGTCATCAGTTGTAAGATTATTCTCTAAGCATACAAATTTGATTACAAAAGCAACAATTTTAGTAAAAATTATTTTAAAAACTGAACTGATTTTGTCGAAATGATTATTTGAAGGTCAGCACTAGACTGTTCCTGTACCTTAATGGACATGTTCTTCCTCTTGCTTTGTTTACTATAATTACAAACCCACACACTGCTATCCTATTAGTCCATGAACAGACATTTCTGCTGCTCTTAGAATAAAAGGGTTGCCAAGTAAGTTCAATGAGTTGAATAGTTTATTTTCAATGGAGTGTTACATGAGCAATGGATATTGATTGAAGGTTAAAGAATCACATATCAGGCATCTTTTATGTTCAACATATATTTCTGTAGTCACTAAGAGTCTGAAAAACAGGAATCCAACAAACCCACAATGATTTGCAAATCACCTGAAAAGGCTCTTTGATATATTTAAATAAAATATAAGAGGAGTTACTGGTAAGGTACCAGCTCCGGATTTGGTATTTAGATGTTGTGCTCTTGAAGTATTTTTGTTCATTTAATTGCTTTTCATCTGGCATATTGTACAACCAAATTAGTATCTAGCTACAGGTGGGTCTGACTGAGTTTCGTCTCCACACCTTCCTATAAACACTTTACGAACACCCACGATGAGTTGGAGGGAGAGAGGGATGACTGGATTCTGCTCCTGCACCTTATGTATTCGTATATATACAGTGGGTCAAATATTTGGCAGACACCGATTGTGCAAGTTGTCTTACTTAAAAAGATAAGAGATGTCTTTAATTTTTATCAACACTTCAACTGTGAGAGACAGAATGTAAAAAGAAAAATCCAGGATATCACACTGCGTGATTTAAAAAAACAAACAAATTATTGTAATTATTGTATAACAATGCGGGAAATCTGTATTTGGTCAATACCAAAAGTTAAACTTAATACTCTGAAATGTAACCTTGGTGGGCAATGACAGAAGTCAAAACTACACTTTTAGACTTCAAATCCTGGATGGCGGAAAGCTTTCTCCAGCTCAACCAGGACAAAACTAAAGTTTTAATAATTGGTCCTGAGGCTCAGAGAAAAAAAAAACTTTTACCAAAATTACAATCACTGTATTTAAATCTTCTACAAGTGAAGAACTTGGGTATGATTTAAGAGTCTGAGCTGACTTGTATCCCACAAGTTAAAAACATTACCAAAATAGTTTTTTATCATCTAAACAGCATTGCCAGAGTCTCCCCATTCTCTCTCTTTCAATGATGCATGCTTTTATCACCAGTAGAATTGATTACTGCCAAGCACTGCTTTCTGGTCTTCCCAAAAAGAGCATGTCTAGTTTACAACTTCTTCAAAAATTCAGCAGCATGTGTCCTGACGAAGACAAGGAGACAGGAGCACATTACACGGGTCTTAAAATCTCAGCATTGGTTCCCCGTATGGTTTACAATCGATTTCAAGGCTATTTTAATGGTTTTTAAGTGTACTAATGGTCTTGGGCCTTCTGGTCTGTCTGAATTGCTTTTTCCATATGAACCTTCACGGTCTCTGCGCTACTCTGGCAGCTGTCTCCTTCTCATCCCCAAAGTCGGGACACACACCCAGGGTGAGGCGTCCTTCCAGTACTAGCATGATATGATAGTATGTAAAATATTTTTAAACTTTAAACAATTTACAGTGAACAACATGGAGAAAATAGTATTATGTAAATAACTGCAGAGTCTGCCTGATATATTTTTTACTTTGAATTATCGATATTGAAAAACTTCCAAATTATGCTGCTTTACCTGGTGTCACTCATTTTCTCCCCTTTCCACTAGTTTCTTTGTGTTGTGCTTTAAATTGATGACAACCCAACACCAAATTTGTGTATTTTTGTGTTTGTGTACCCACTTGCTGTACTCCTTTGTCTTCATGATGATTTTTCTACGCTATTGTTCTATAACATCCCTGTGAGACCTTCATAAAACAGTTCAATTTAAACACCGGCATGTATTGAACTCACTTTTAAATTTTAGTGTACATACTTAAGATTTTTATCTACATTTTTTTAAACATGTATCCTTTTTCTTCCCCTTCACAGTTATAGCCTGCCTAGTGTAGTTCATTAAACGCCAACAAATACATTGTACACACAGAAACTCATCAAGTAGGGATACCTTTACTAGCCAATGGAAACTGGAATGAGCTGTGTGCGAACGTGTTGTGGCTCGCTAGCTTGCTACAAAGACAGAGATTGTGCATGCAAACTTTTATCTCAATTTTTCTTTCTTGTTTAAAAGTAGTAAGTAATTACTGCACATTAGTTGTATAAAACGTATCTTTCTCAGACACACACAGCTACTGTCAGCATGCAGTTTCTCTGCTTAACTAGATTGGTCACAGTCATTTTCCTTTATGGCAGAAAACCAGAACAACAAAGACTGTGCACCGGAATAATACATTTATTTATGTGGCTACATTCAGAAAGGTAGGAGTTCCTATTGACAAACAGAAAATATTAAGCCTTGCCAGTTTTAGCTTTTGTGTATAACATAACATTTATTTTGGTTTAATGAAGATTTTTCACATCTTATACACTACAATAACTACAAACAGAATGTAGAAATGAAACTAAGAAGGTTTAGAAATGCATTAGAAATATCTGAGGCAAAGAAAAGACAATTAGCAAGTCATTTTAAAAGGTGTCCATGATACATTTGAGCCGTTTGTATTTTAATCTTTTTGTGTAAATTGTTATTTGTGTTTTAATTGTTTTTAAGATAGTTTAGAGGACTTAGAAAACACAGAAAACTGAAAGCTGAGAGTGTGAAAAATCCCTGAAATCTATGAAAATGTGCTGCAGTTTTTACAGAATCAATGTTGTAATAATCTGAACAATAAATCAATTTATATACTGTGAGTAGATCAGAGGGATGTGTCACCTTGTTTTTATTACATTTTGTTGAATGATTAAATAAGGATTTTCCAATTTGTTTTCAAAAATTTTTTAACATCTTTTAAAATCATTTTTAAATAAATCTTACAAATGACAAATATATAAAGATCGTTACGGTTTTCCTGATCCTTCAAAGTCATCTAGGGACTGAAATATTCCCACTGATCTGTAAGAATGAACAAAGTTATTGTTATTGGTTAAATTCATAATTAAAGTCATCTGTAAAATATGTCTCTATTATCCTATCACTGACAAATGTAATTTAAATGAATAGTGGAAATAAAAACATATCTTGGAGATTCTTTCAGCCTTGATTAAATTTACTAACTTTACACATTAAATATCTGAGTGTCTGTATTAGTGTTATGATTAATAAACAGTCCTTTTAATTACATAAGTTTGGCAAAAAATTGCTATTTTTTTTAGAAAAAATAAAAGAAAGACATGTTCAATATTAAATATTAGTTTGACAATTTTAACATAAAAAACAAAACCAATGACACCTTACCTGAAAAGGACAAAGAGAATCCAGCCAATAACAGCAGAGGAAGAAGAAACACATCCCCTTCCATTTGTTCAGACTCTGTGCAGAAAAAAATAAATATGTTGCATTCAGACTTTAACTAACCATGAAAAATGGGCATTAAAGCACACTGCTGCTAGTTACAAGCTATAAGTCTGACATTAATATCAAGATACATTAAAGAAAAATCATTGTGGCCGAAGGATAAATGTTACAGATTGTGGACATACATTTTTTTTTCCAGACTGATAAATTAAGACCAGGCCGATTTTTACAGAAAGAAAATCTAAATCTAATCTAAAATCTAAACATCACCTATTTTATCAAATGCTAGACATTAACAATAAAACAAGACCATCCAGCCAATTACCCAAAAATATATTTAGGATGATATTCTAAATGAGGAGGGGTGGAAATCTGAAATAAAAGTAACTTTAAGATACACAGTAAACCCTGGAGTCCATTAATGTCTTTAGTACATGTTTTGTGTTGAACGTCGCAAAGAGAGAATAGAGTACAGATTATTGGAAAATTTAATAAGAAACTTTGGTGCTTCGGAATAGAAAATATTTGAAAAGATCCTATGCCATGGACCATTAGCTGGCAACCAATCACTGCTTATGGCGATTAAAATAGAAAACGAATAGAAATTATGTGTGTTTTTTACTGTAAATGTGTGTTATCCTTAAGTAAAGTATAATGACAGTTTTATCTGATGCCATAGTGTTCCTAGTGTTACTAAGAAAAGGAAACTAAAACTGGGTCTTTTACTGAGTCTTATGGGGAAAACTGAATTTAAAGGAAAAGGTTCGGGGGGAGGGGTCTTTCAACCTTGAACTTATTTTTAGGAAATATTACTTTCATTTACTCACCCAGACTAGTTTGGACATACTTCAAGCCGTTTAGCAGGACTTTATACTGACTTGCAATCAGCCTATATCCATATAATGTGAGTCAATAAGGTCCAGGTTGAAAAAAACCCCAAACTTTTCCTTTAGTCCATCCGCAAAAAAAACCCTTAATCTCTCTGAGCAGAAGACAGTCAAATCTATATATTTTTTGTTTTTGAATATAAAATGAGGAGAAACGTACTCGATATTGTGATGTGTGTTGTTACATTGCTGTACAGGCTGGTTTGGTTGTTGAAGGCCAGGCAGGAATATGGACCATTCTGGTCCTCTTTGACATTGAAAAGCTCCAACACTGTTCCTGTTTCATTCATAATGTTTCCCCTGAAGGCCCACTGAAGGTGAGCAGGAGGGTCAGACTCTGACAAACAGAGCATGGTCAGATTGGAGCCAACTGAGAAGGAAGTTGTGTTTAGTCCATTCACTGTGAGACGCATGTTATCTGGACCATCTGTGGAAGTGAAATAGAGACAAGCAGAAAGGAGCATATGTTCTAAATTAACATTTTTGGATATTGATTTATTCTATAGAAATATATCTATGGTAGTTAAACAACTCACAGCTCACGGTGAAGTTTACTGAATCACTGCTCCCATTACTGATAGGGTTAAACACATCACATCTAAATGGTCCCGAATCATAGCGGCTCATTCTGACTATACTAAGAGTGGAGTTTCCATCTGTGAACTGAACTCTGTCACCGATTTTAACCTCAGAGGTGCCGTTCATCCAGCGGAAAGAGAGAGAAGATCCAGTGGAAACGGAGCATTTGATGGGGCCTGAAGTTTGACGCTCAATCAGATGACTTTGATTTATGTTGAGGGTCACATTGGAAATCGGTTCTGTGGAAGTAAAAGAGAAAAAAAAAATGACCAGAAAAATATTTAGTAGGAGAGATTGTTTTAAATGTAAATACTGAATGGAATTAGTGTAATACTGATGAAATGCTGTGTATTTCACACCACTCTATAACAATGGGGTTTCCAAGCATAGTGATCACAATGAAGCATTAGTCTGTAACTAGGTACTCGCCGATGCATAATCTTAAATGAGATTTTGGACAAAAAATGAGTGAGAAATCCCTGGTTTATATAGTTTTAAAAGTAGAAAAACACATTTATCAGTAGTATTTTGTAGATCAAGTTAAATGGTCCATTTTAATTTATTCACAGTTTATCAGCACCTAAAATATTATTTGTCTATCAGAAAGAAAAAAAAGTTATTTGTTAAGCCATCCTTTAACTCAAAGAGTGTAAAACGTCTGCTGGAGGTAGTTCCTAAATGCTTTGTCCCTTTTAACAAATGGTCATTAGCAAGAATAGGGATAAAAAAAACTATCAATAGCAGGTGAAATTTAAATGTCATGAGTCACTTTGAAATACCTATTATTAAATATCCAATTTAAACTAAATGACTCCTCTTTAATATTAATTATGTTTCATTTAGAAGAATCACTTAAATGTTAACGAATACTAAGTTAAGATACCAGAACAGTACATAATTTTGAGCTAAAGAAAGTTACTGTACTTTTTATAAACGCGGAATTTTGTGTTTATACTCAGAAACCTGGATTTCTTTTTTTTTTTTTTTTTAACCAGTTCCTTGACAGGTTCTGGGAAACGAAAGGCTCAAGTACGCAGCCCCACAAAAGAAAAAAGGTACCTGTTGTTGACAAAAAACTAGCCCGAGGACACAGCCTCATCCCTTTGAAACCTGATCACGAGCTGGTATATGACAGTGAATTCCTGTAAGCACCCCTTCATTCATCAGGAGTATATTGGAATTATTTTTCAAATAACAGAAACCCGTATAGTGAAAAGCAAAATGTAAACAGTTTGTCAGCCTTTTTTCCTCCTTTTTCCTGATTCATTAGTGGCTCTGTGCACAGTTATGAAATACTTGTTGCTATTATGTACCTTCTGTGTTTGAAATATATACAGTTTATATATATGACTTTTCATTGAATTATTTAAAAAATTGACTCATAATCTATAAATACTCCCAGTAAATTCTCACCTACAACAGTGAGAGAAACACTGGCCTTCAGAACGGGGTCACCGCTCTGCACCTTGTAGACCCCTGAGTCAGCCACAGTGAGGGAGCTCAGCGTCAGGGCTCCGGTGGTCACGTTGACGGAAGCCCTGCCGCTATAACCGGGAAAAACCGCCTGCTGGTTCCCGAGCCAGGTGAGGATGAAGGTGTCCTCCACCGCCCAGTTTCCACTTGTCAAAGTTACAGAAGGAAACAGCAACAGTGTCACTGTGCTCCCTGCTTCTGCTGGATTCATGGAAGGTTGAACTTCCACAGCATCCGAGGACAGAAAACCTACAAAGACAGAACATTAACCAAATATCGTACACATGAATCTCAATTTCACATTTCTAAGATATGTAATATTTCCTTGCTACATTAGTACCTTGAAATAAAATCAAAAGAACAACTGTTAACGCTCCGCAGGTTCTTCTCTCCATGTTTTTTCAGGTCTAACAAACCGCTTCTTTTTTCTGCTTTGTTATATCTGTCCAATGTGTATTCAGCCCCCACCCCATAAACCTGCACCCTCATGTCTTATCTGCAGGTGGTTCTGACCATTTGGTGTTAAGTCTTGACAAATTACCAAAGGTGAAATAGTTTTTGTTTGCCATTGTGGGTGAAGTTCAGCTGAAAGACAAATGATGACAGAAGGCATGTAAGTGATAAGGGGCTCTTGGAATTGTGTTGTTTTCTGTAAATTGGTGTTGTGAGTCTCTATATTTCTCTTTATTAAAGACCAACATTTTTTTTCAACCATCAATATATTTGGGGGGATTTTATGTGATAGACCAACACAAAGAAGTGCAAATTTTTGACATGGAAAAAAAAAAGATAAACAGTTATGAATATTATGGTTGGGGAGGTTGTAATTTTGGAAGGGTGAATCTTTATTTGGCTCCGGACGATCCTTCTCCCGTCCAAATTAAAGCATCGCCACAGTATTACACTGTTTCCATGCTGTTTTATTACACAGAGTTTGTGTTAAAGGAGACGTGGAGTAATAGTTGTCCTTCACATCTAGCTTTTTGCATGTAGGCAAAGAGATCAGTACCTTCTTTCACACTTTTGCTATTTCCCCAACATAAGTTATACCAAACTTTAAGTGAGGTTAGGACTCCAGGTACTCTTAAAGTATTCACTATAAACCTGAAAACGTTAGCAGAAATAAAGTAAAAAACCCTAAGGCAATCGGTTACCACGTTATTTTTGTGTTCATAAACTCGAAATTTTGAGATAATCAGAACCTAAGTATTTTGACTCTGTATTAAATGTAGTTTTAAACTTACATAAATTAAAAATTAAAAAAATAATGTATTCATATGAAAATGAACTTTATCAGCAGACCAATGTATTTCACATTGTGCTTTTCATCAGGACTATCAAGTATCCCAGTTTCATTTGAAGAAGCTTACCTGATTTTAATGATTTGTTTTGTCTCTGATCAAGACCACGAGCCTTTCTGCTGGTAAAGTTTCTTCGTAATACTTTGTTATGCTGGAATCTTCACCTCAGTATATCTTTGACTAGAGGTGGGTATCCATTCAAATTTTAAAAACCAATTCAATTCTAAGAATTACAAACGATTATCACGATCTGATCTGATCCGATTCAATTTGATCCAGTTTTTTGAGCCGTTATCTTAATTATATGCCTACAATTTAATGACTTAACACTGGGTTACAGTTTAACAGGGGGAAAAAATGGCATTAACACTTTCAGAAATAAGTCTTAAAACGGCTCTCTGGGTTTTTAATTCCTATTTTAGCCTTAAAAAAGGGCAAACTATGTTAAACAATTAAACCAATTTTTGAACTTGAGTATTAAATTGATTTGATTGTAAGACTTTATAAAAATCGATTCAGAATTGATTTTTTAATTTTCTTTCAACACAGCCCTATATTTGACCCTCTCCAAACACCCTGGGAGTCAATGAAGTTGTTCCAGAACCTGTTTTTGTTTATGACAAACTTTAAAAAGGGTTTTATTGTGGGTTTCTTTCATTAAAGCCTTTCTTCATACTACTCATCCATCGGAGTAAAATTTGTGGACTTTAAGACCTGTAGTTTTCCTGTCAACCAATTGTCTTACCTAAGCTCAGCAGCTCTACAACTGCTCAGGAGCTACCATGAGCTTCTTCAGTGCTTATTTGCTTATAGCGCTCATTGCATCCATTCACTTTAGGTGGAAGGCCATATCTTAGTTACTCTATTTCAAGATGATCAAATGAGCTGAGAAATGTTAGATATTTTTGTTTTATGATCTGAGCCTGCTTTAAACTTCATTACATTATCCCTGTATCCATATCCATGTAGAAAACAAATAGAATAAATGTGTATCATAAAAGCTCAAGTTTACCATTCTCTCAAAGGAATACAGACTTAGATGTGTAAGGTGGTATAACAGTTTTGTGTGATAGAAAAAAGAAACCTATAAACAGTTAACTTTTTTAGGCAACTTTTCAATCAGGCTGAATAAAACACTTACTGTACACCTGGTCCTGCATTATGTCACATTTTTTATGGGGTCTGCTCTGATTTCTCTAAATTCTCTCATTATTTAATTGGCAGTAGGAAGCTCCTTTTCTAATCTAAGTGACAAACGTTGCAAATGTCTATAATAAAGGGTAATTTTTACAGTTTTTATAACGAGGCTCTTATCTGCTTCTGGTATCGGAATATGTTCCTTTTTTCTATGGTTACATCGTAAATATTGAACAATTGTGTGTTTCACAATAGCGCTCAGTAAGCAGCTGGGGCTCTATTGTAATTGTGGTGGAGCAAAGATCAGTATCATACTCAGGTAATGCAAATGACCCATAGAAAGTCTTATTGATGTCTAGACAATTTGTATAGCATGAAGGTCGGTGTAAATAGGTTGTCCTTTTGAAACTCCAGACTTCTTTCATACATTTATTCATTACTTCATACGAAATTGAAGTGACTCTGGATAAAAAGGAATGAGCATCTTGGATAAATACCCAAAATATCACAGGAAACAGAAACAAAGTAAGGCACTTTCATAATTTATTCAGTTTTGCAATGAGTCGTATCTTTGACCAGAACATGCTCAGGAAGCACATGCAAAATCTACACAGGAAGGCAGGCCTGTGTGTGGTGACTGTAAACCACTGCTGCACCGAGCCGAGCCACTCCTTTTTTAAATACAGTTTCTGTTTCTCCATTTCTTGTCATCATGCGAGAGCGTATAAGCACACACACAGACTTCTACAGTCATCCCTTTTCAGACATTGTCCTGACTTGTATTTTTGTGTACAACCTTTATCATACTAGAACCTGACCCTGTTACCAATATCAGGTTTTAAAACCTTTAGTAGTACATTATCTCATGAAAGCATCGGTAGGAACAGTGCTTGATTGTTTTAAATAATAACAATCCAATCATGTCACTGATTTATGTTGTAAACAGTTATATAAGAGAGTTTCTACTTTGGTTTCAACTTGTGAGAATCTTATTTTATCTGATGCCTAGCCATACTACCAAACCATTACCACATTATACCCAAACCAGATATTCTTGTCACCATAGATTGTATCTATATTTTTAACCATCCTCACAGAAATTATATATTTTTATTTAACTCTGGGTTTGAGCCCCACAAGTCCTATGGCATATATAACAAACAGGTACTTCATCTTCTACAGCTAGAGAAGACCAGGTCCAAAATCTGGCTGTAATGATGGACTCAGACTGTAACCTACGGAGATGACTCAGTCTTCTGAAGAACATGTCTAGTATCAAAGAACTAATGTCAAATTGATTATTGCAACATTGTCTTCACAGGTCTGCCAACAAAGTCCATCAGAGAGCTGCATCTGATTCAGAATGTTGCTGCTTGCATCCTCAATGAAACTAAGAAATAAGACCACATAATCCAAGTAGCCTAGACGATATACTATACTTTTGTTAGTTTAACAATCACTAAATGGCTTGGCACAAAAATACATAAACAATATGTTGTGGTTGTTCCTCTAATCTGGAACATAAAATTCCATAAAACAGCAAGAATACTGATATCGGGTATCGGGGCCGATGACGTTCTTATGTACTGTTTCATGATTGGTTAAAGTTAACCAATACCATGAACCAAAACTTAAAATCTCAAAACTCTGCAATAATTTCACAGAAAAAGTTTAGTTTTCACTTGAAGTTTTAGTTTTGTTGTCATTTTTATTAATATATGTATTTTTTATCTAATTCAACATCATTTGTTGAACCAACCAGAAAATAAAATAAAAACTGTCTTCCAATTCATTAGATTTTTTATGTGTGGTAGAAGTATTGGTACTCGGCATCAGCAGGTACTTAAATCCAAGTATTGGTATAGTACTTGTTTTAAAAAAGTAGTATGGTTGCATTCCTACTAAAAACCCATTGGTTTAGAGCTGCATTTGACTACTAATCACCAGAAAATAATAAACTGGAGGATTTTTTTATCAATCAGTCATTGTTTTTGCTTTTGCTAAAGTAATTTTTTTTCTTTTGATTGTGTTATTTTTTGTTTTGTTTTTAATCTTTCAAAGTACTTTGAGTTGCCCTGTTGCTGAAAATGTGTCATAAATTCATTTGCACTGTCTTGCCTTACCAAGTTTAACAGAACAGGTCAAGAGGAACTGAAAAACACAAACATGGACGCACACCCACATATACAAATATGTTTCATACGTCTGTGAAGCATTTCAGTAGACATGTTTTGCTTACCATTTGATTGTTTAAGCCAACATAATTATTCTTTAATACAGTATATTACGTTTTGAATAAATGAAAAATGCAAATGGCTGCCCCTTAGATTGAGGAAAGCATAACAAAATCCCTAACATGTCATCTGGACCTTGTTGATTGAATGACAGCAGTATGAAATAATAAACAATCTTAAAATAAAATAGTATGATGTTACTGCATGTTTAATCCAATGCCTGGACTGAATATAATTATTTTCCAGAAGAACATCACTGTAATCCTGTTCAGTCTGTGTCTCGCAGCTATCTACAGTATGTGCTGGATTTTGTATCTGTCAAACTCTTAATAGTTTTTTTGTTTAGTAAAACATAAGGAAAACAAAAAAACATTTGCATAAACTTAATGTGAATACTAGAAACCAATATTTTATGTTTATACGTATGATTGGCACATAAAAAAACAACAAAAAAAACATGCAAGATATAGTGTGTGCAGTTACATATGAGTAGAGTGCCTCCTTTTGGCGACCAAAAAGTATTACACCAACCAAAAGGTTGCAAGAAAATAAATATTAATGCCCACAAAAATACTGTACTTATTACTATCTTCTTTTGTGTTTCACATCGTTAGTACATCATCCTCATTCTGCTTTCAAAGAACATTTGATCCAATAACAGAATAACTGATGAATAACAGAAAATTATTACCAAAAGATACAGCAAGTAATGTATTGTTTGTTTGTAGTGGTTTTGTAGTGTTCAGAAAGTTCAGAGAAGTTTTTTCTAAAGAAAGAGTAGAGAACGAAGTTAAGAGATGATTTTCTCTATTATTTTATGTGGTTTCTCAGAGGTCTTGCATATATGTGGCATCATTAGCAGTGGGTATTCATGAAACAGATCAAATAAAAAATGGAAAGAAATAACTAAGCTTTGTCTATTCTGTCATAGCATAAAGCCAAGCTAGTCATTTGCTTGTTTCTGTATTAACACCACTTTAGGCTTATAATTTATAACCAAAACAATACAAATACAGAGCAGTTTAAAATGTTTTAGCCAGTCAATAATGAGAGTCAAATGTACAAGTCTACAAAGTTAAAAATCGTTATCTATGTTTGATCCTAAATTGGTTTGAAGAACAGGTCTTAAACTTTAAGGCTATTGCAAGATTTATACAGTTGTGTTAATCTTGGTCATAGAAACAAAGCTCAAAGCCTCGGTTTTCCTGAGTTGCTCAGAGTGATACACTTATCTGTTATATTTGTTCAGCGTCATACGGTAACAAAAAGGCCAGTGAGTCATTGACAATAGATGCCCAGTGTTAATGAGTTGGACATATTGAACTTAACCTGAACCTTTCCACCCAGGAATGTAAGACTAATGAAAGACTAACAATACTGAGGGTTGATTGTAAACAGGGATAAGACATATGATATTAGAAAAAATGCTTGAGTAGCTCTAGCTCTTGTTTTGAATTGTTTAATGTTAAAAAAAACTTCAGAAAGTAGAACAGGATGTGATGAAATGGTTCTTTCACAGAACATTTCTTGAGTCATTTAAATGTTAGCAATAAAAGCTTGTTTTCACAACCTCTTTCATGAAGCTGAACATTCCTGGACAAAAACATTGGGGAGAACAGGTATTTAATACACTGCTGATTTTTGAAGTATTCCTACTAACAAAGCATGTAGAGGTCTGTAATTTTTATCATAGGTAGGCCTACTCTTCAAATGTGAGGGACATACTCTTAAACACAAATGCAGAAAATCATAGTGAATGATTTTTAAATAATTAATTTCCTTTGTATTGCATGACATAAATATTTGACACATCAGACAAACAGAACTCAATATTTGGTACATAGACTGTAAAAAAGAATAGACAACGCCTCCTCACTCCTCTCCGTTTACCAGAATGACACACGTTCAAGAGGGAATTCATGGTGGATTCACAGACTCTTCCTCCCCAGCTCTGAAGAAGCATGATCCTAAAAAGGGCATAGGGGCGGGATCTTCACTGTAGACTCTGTCCTCGCGTGTATGGGCGTGTAGTTCGGTCGTACTCTAAAGTCCAATGCTTTTCAATGGGGGCCTGGCGGCCAAATGGAGGTACTACAGCAATGGAGGAGCATTGGGGGCCTCCATGTTATGCGGTCACAAAGCAGAGCAGCCAGCGGCCATTGATTTGGTACAGAATCTTTGAAAAAGATGAGACGTTTTCTGTAGTTCTTCACCATGTTTTCACACACTGCAGCAGGTATTTTGGCCCACTCCTCCATACAGATCTTCTCTACAGTGTTTAGATTTTGGGGCTGTTGTTGGGCAACACAGACTTTCAGCTCTCTCAAAATATTGTCTATTGGACTGCAGTCCCAGGTCTATTCAGGTCATTGAACAGGTCCTGCAATGTAATTCTGGGCTCATCCTTCTCTGTCCTCATGATCATTGATGCCCCACGAGGACACATCTTGCATGGAGCTCCAGGCAAAGGGAGATTGACCGTCATCTTTATCTTTTTCCTTTTTCTAATTATTGCACCAACAGTTGTTGCCTTCTCACCAAGCTGCTTGCCTAATGTCCTGCAGCCCAGCCCAGCCTTGTGCAGCTCTACAGTTGTATCCCTGATGGCTTTGCACAGCTCTCACAGGTCTAGGCCATTGTGGAGAGGTTGGAGTTTCTTTGAGTGTGTGGACAGGTGTCTTTTATACAGGTAACAATTTAAACAGGTGCAGTTAATACATGAGTGGAGAACAGGAGGGCTTCTTTGGGAGGAACTAACAGGTCTGTGGGAGCTTAAATTGTAACTGATTGATAGGCGATCGAATACTTATGCCATGCAATAAAATGGAAATTATTTATGTAAAAATAATCCATTATAATTTTCTGCATTTTTGTTTTAGATTCTGTTCCTCACAGTTGAAGAGAACCTTTGATACAAATTACAGACCTCTACACGCTTTGTAAGTGTGAAAACATCAAAAATCACCAGTGTACCAAATACTTGTTCTCCCCACTGTGTCAGCATCGACATGAAATACAATATAAAGGGTGTTCTGTTGAAAGAAGAACACTCCAGTCTTTCATAATAAACATATTATTATTATATAACTATAAAGCAGATAAACTGGAAATTTCAAAAAAATAAATGCTACAAAAACAAAGTGTATAGCTTAAATGTAGGTAACAGTTATGTGGAGCAAAAAGAAACAGAAAACCGGCAGTGAAAGTCCTCTGAGCTGCATCACCTCTGATCCAGAAACTGGAACACCTTTTTTAAGACAAAGAAAGTTAATATAATTACATTTAATATATTACTCTTTCTTATTGGAAAAAAGACTAGATGCTGATGATTGGTCCTTACCTTTAACTTCTACCATCTTTGTGTCCTCTGCTGAGCGTCCTGCAGCTTTGTTTTCTGCTATACATGTGAAGTTCTGAAATGTTCCGGGAATGGAGGGAATCCACTTGAGTTGATTTGTGTTAACTGAAAAGTAGGAACCGATGGGGAAACCTCCTCTGAACTGCCACCTGACTGTACATTCAACATTTAGGGTGCAGCTGGTCAGGCAGGTGAAATGACTCAACCTGCCAGGAAACACAACATCGGGTCCACTGATGGTGACGTTCCATGGATCAACTACAAAAAGAGTCAAAAGCTTTAGATATCACAACAAAAAAATATTTTTTGTTATACTCAATCTGATCTTCTAGCTGCATACTCACAGCTGAGCAGAAATCCCAGACTGTAGACTCTCGTCTCGGATGCTGGGAGATAAATGTCGCACTGATAGAAACCAGCATCAGAGGACAGCAGAGAATCAAAGTGAAGAGTGAGATTGTTCTGAAGGAAGGTCATATTTTCACTGAGGGTCACTTTCTGTCCATCTTTGTTCCAGACGGTCTCTGACGGATCCTGATGGTGTCTGGATGCAGAATCTTGGCAAACCAAACTGAGAGGCTGGTTGAGAGATGGAACAATGTTTGGAGGACAGATTCCTACTGAGACCGGGTCTGTTAACAAGAACAAAAGAAGGATTTCAGTTAATTTACATCGTGGTAATATAGAAATGAATTTAAAACAGTATTACATTTATCAAAATGAAGGGTATATTCTAATTTTTTTAGTCAAAGCAAATAACACTGTCCAAAAAATTAAGGAAGTAATCGAGTATCCTTAGATGGAATAGATCCACGAGTTCCCAAATTATAGCTAAAGGTGTACACAATTTTGGAAATTTGCTTCTGTCTCCTTTCTACACTTTCTATAATTTCTTCAACATATGTACAATTAATTTTTTTTTTTGATGAGCCTTAAACAGCTGCTAGAGTACATACACAGAGTGCAGCCTATTGCCCTTTTATTTATCTACATGATCTAACATAACATCAGTGACTATAATTACAAAGCAGAATAACAAATCTAAATATTCATATATTTTCCTATATTTTCTACCTGACACTGTATACTTACTCCAAATCTCTACGATGGCCGTTGTACTGCTGTGGATTCCTGTTTTAGGATTGTAGACGATGCACTGCAATTCCACTGAATAATCCCATCCATCTGGTGTCCAAATTAATGCGCTCCCATTGATTGTCCTGCCATTAAAGTTCCAGCTGTAGACACAGTTTGGAAAACAAGACGAAGAGCAGGTGAAGGTGGTGCGGGTACCAGCCGTCACCCTGCCGGTCCAGGAGATCTGCACAGATGCACCAAATCCTGGTACAGCTGTGAAAGAGGCAGAATCAGTGTGATTAACAGCTTATGTATAAAGTCAAGATGGAGTTTTCTTACTTTTGTTCTTATTAAAACATCTAAATAAAAACCAAGACTGAGTAAAAGTAAATCTGTCTTCAAACTGATAACAGAGATAGCTTAGGTTCTTGACATTTTTAAAATAAGTAAATATTTTAAAGTAAGTAAATGTTTAGAATTTAGTTTAAAATAAGTTTCTCACCCATAAGTGCTAGTAACAGAGCACAATAAAGACTCTCCATGATCATTGTCAAATTCTTCTTCTCAACCTGAAGAGGTGAACTCGCCTCTGAATGTCTTAGTCTCTATTTATCAGTTCAAATATTTCACAACAAAATAATTTCCTCAGTGGTGAAAGCATAGTGATTCACAGAAGTGGAAGTTTCCCAACTAAAGATTGGACATTTGACACCAAGCTGAGTAAAAATTGCACAACAGCTTTAAACCTTTATTTTTTATTTTTTTTTTTGTCATTGATCATTTGTGACACCACTAGATGGTGGTGTCTGATAGGAGTTTATGGTTGTAATTTCTCCACTCACTTTAGAAAAGGTCATTATAAAGTTTCAGAAAAACTGCGTTTTTTTTTACATAATTTACTAATTAAAAATATCCTGTACATATTTTTAATGACAAAGCAAAAAATTACTTTATCCCAATCAAAAGAATGTTATTTTAAATTTACTTGATATACAGAAAAATGTGACCTTCGCAAAACTCATCCTTTTTGCATTATTGATCAATTAAAGTCAATCAAACTCTCACAGAACTTTTATAAATGTAATATTTGACTGATTTCGTAATTAAACTTCATTTTTATGGAGAACTTTCCAAAACGAAAAATAATCTTTTCTTGTAAAGCATTAGATTTTCACTGTGACTTCTCTATTATTAACATTTACTGGAGTCGAAATCTATTCATGCATTTTTTGGGATGAAGTCATCCTATATTTGACCAATGGCCATTTCTTTTGAGAACTGACCTCATTTATACATAAGACCGCTCCTGTCAGCAAACTATCATCAGAGTGTATTGCACTGTCACAAGTTATTTATACACTATAAATTACATTTCTCACACAAGGTTCAATATGAATTTAAAGGATATCTTTTTCTGAAACTTTCTCAATGTGTAAACTTTTTTTGTATTTTGTATTATTTATTTTTTCAGGTCTGCTATCATAAATACAACTTTTTGTATCTCTATGAAAGCAATGACAAACAATTTTAAGATGTAAAATGCAGGTTTTGGCTTTTTATACAATAAATAATATATATAAAAAGTTTACTCTTTACATAGTATAAACATCAGACTAATTATTAACTGTTTGTCTTTCCTTCAGATAATCATGTTCTTAAGATGTCTAGTGCAGTGAAGGTTTGCTATTTATTAAATTATGAAATCAACATTATAGCCTAATAATGCTGCCATGGATTTATGACAGTGAAAAACACTAAGAATTTGATACAGAATTGGACTGTGTCAAACTAAGCAATAATAATGAAAGGCACATATACAGCATCTGCATGTGTACAGGGATCAGAACAGTGCCAGGAAAGTCAGTGACTGGAACAGTTTTATCAGAATTAGCAATTCAATTATAAAAAAAAAAAAAAAAACAGAAGCAAAAAGAGCAAGCAGGAAAAATAAACTTGAATCAAAAGATCAATCAAAGAGAGTTCAAACTTTACCAATGGTCAATCTTCATAGAGATAATTCAATAATTCAATCTTGTTTTCCTCCATCATAAAAGCAAGTAATTATTGACATTTATAAGAACGTGATTTTTATTTTAGCTTTGTTTATAAGTTTGTGTTGTAAATGTCCACATTTAGAACAAAAGTAAAATCCTTTGTCTGCAGAAACTTGTCAATACAGATGATTCTGAACCTAAAGAGATCAAACACTTTATAATAGAATAGAATAGAATAAACCTTTATTGTCACTGAAAGAGAAAATTCAGCTGTAACAGCAGTAAAGTGACAGATAATTGAAGCAGTCAAAATCTCACAAGAAAGGTAAAAAACGTATAAAAATCAAAATTAAGAATAATATATGCATATTGAAGATACAATAACAAAAAACAAAGAACTGTGCAGTTAAACAAAAAAAAGCAGAAACAAAAACTTGACATGAGAAAGTCTGAGTTGCAAAGTATTCACAAAAAAAGAAAAACAACTAAACAACTTATTTCTAAAGTCAGATTCAATAAATACTTAAATGCCTATATGAATTAGGATCTTTGCAGATTTGTATAACAAAAAAAGTCTGTTAATTGTTATATACATGAGTAAAAGTTGATAATGAAGATGTATCTCTTATCTTCCATAAGTATGAGGCTTCAGTCTTCATCAGCATTTTAAAATATTTTATTATGGTCAGACCCTAATAGAAGAGCCCATCTCTGGGCCACTCTGCTCTCCCATGTCTATCATAACTTATTGATCAAAGGGACTATAATAACGTCCTTTCTTGTAGTTAAAGTTCCAATGTTGGACTTTATCACATTGTTTCTCTATCAGAGATTTTTTTAATGACCTTTATGTTTTGTTTTTATCGTATAACCTTTGGTGTTTGTTTTTTTTTCTTAGAGGGAAATAGAAATGTTAAATGTTCCACCTTGAACGCTTCTGAACTTCCTCCAACACTGCATTTGCCTTTTTTATTACCAGATGACAGTTATAAAACAGCCCTTTGCATGCTGTCTAAGACACCTCATATGGTTCATATGGTTACATTGCTGTTGTAGCTGCACTTTGGAAGATTAAATGTCGGGGGGGGGAGATTACGTCTTTATCAAAGTTGTGAATTAGGTTCAAGTTTCCGCAAGTTTGTCTGACATACTTACAGTCATTGTTGCGCATCAACTGGTCATCAAACAAACGTAGCATTTCTTCCAGCGTTAAAGCTCATCAAAGAAATGCAATAATCTTTGCTGAATCTATTATTCAAGGAAACAGCGTTTTCTTTTATTAAGTTTTCTAATACTAACATGTAGTTTCATTAATACATAACACTTAAGGACCTTCAAGTGTTCATAAGTACAATGTAATTATAATTTAATACTGTAGAAACCGATGTTAAATATGCTAGTATTCATGACCTCAATAAAAAGATCATTATGGTTCATCTCACATTTACTGCAGTCATGAAATAACAATGAGGAAATGTTTTACTTTCTGACTTTATTGATACACCTGCTTAATTATTAACAGATTACAAAGACTGTATGAAACTAAAGATCAGATGGGCTGGCTATAAACAGACATGAAGATGGAAGTGTTATCTTTGAAACCTGGATACACTCGATGATTTACATCTGGTATCGTTTTATCTAAGTTAAAGAATGATTTACCATCTCAATCTCGACCTCATTTCCTTTTTTTGTTCTTAAAAGCAGATATAAACTAGAAAAGCACTAGTAGAGTGTAGACATCGGCCAAGGAAGCTCAGTTCCCTTTTTTGTCTTGTCTTCTTCCTGGTTCAAAGTTTGGATCCTTATTGGAGTCATTAAACCCTGGGAAAAAGTTGGAGACTCATTATCATCTCATACGACACTAATAAGGAAACATTTTCTAAACCAATCACCTTGTTGTTTAGGTATTATTATTACTTAAGATAAGATTATCGTAAATAGGTGTTTAATCATTTGAATGTGTTGTAAGGTCACAGTATGTGATTATCCAAATTGAAGTTTCTCTGTGGGTCATAAAACTGTCTGTAACACCATATATGGATAATTTAGGGAAGGTATCATATGTGGTTTCTGAATTATTCTTCACTGATGTTGCAGGATTTTTTAAAGGTATAATAATAATAATAATAATAATAATAATAATAATAATAATAATAATAATAATAATAATAATAATAATAATAATAATAAAACCTTTTCAGTATTTGCAGATAAAGGTATCAGAATGAAAACCCTTCCAAGTTGCAACTCTGGAGCGACTCTGCACAAATACTAATTGCTGTTACCTGTAACTGTCTGATACACAAAGAGAAATTGCATTAGCTAAAAACATGTCATTTTCATTATTTTAGGTTGACTGATGACTTTATTAGTTTACAAAGATTTTTTTATCTTAATCATGCAATTGTATCTTCTTTCAACATTAAAAACTGGACAATAAGCTGTAAATTAATTTAAACTGAATTATATCCAAATAAATTGAGTTAGTTGCACTTCCTTGTACCACCTGCTACTAACACCTCCAACTGTCCAAAACATAAATGTCATCCAATCTTAATCATAATCAACTGAAGAATCTTATATTTCAAACATTAAGTTTGTAAACAATGTTTTTCCTCACGAGTTCCACCAGCAGAGGGCGATAAAGATGCTTCTATACTACTTACTCTGAGGCTGTGGCTCTAAATCCAATTCATTAAGGCACATATTTTACAAATATTACTGAGGTAACAAGTAAATATGTGTGTATTTATATGTTTATGTTAAGCTATGATTTTTGAGTTTGGCAGGTTATTGAGGGGTGGCTTTTAATTATTGTTTAATTTATGTATTTTCTATCAGGCCTAAAATATAGGACAAAGCATACATCATTAAAAAATAATAATAAAATATATAAATAATAATAATAATAATAATAATAATAATAATAATAATAATAATAATAATAATAATAATAATAATAATAATTTTTATGTTTCACAACACCAAACAACACTAGATGGCGTCTTCTAAGACTGTTACTTATTTCCTGTGGTCCCTCCTACAAAGGTCCAACATAAAAAGGTTTTCTGGTAACGGTCATATTTGTCTTTTTATTTAAAGAACAGCAAGACACTGCTTAATATTTAAATGCTTTGTTTCTCATTATTTGCTTTTAAGGCAGGTCATTGAATGTTTTATACTGAGCATTATGTGCAGTTTCAGCATCTACATTAGAGTTTCACCAGTTAATCATGTAACATCCACCAGAGGAATACCAGTTTTTATTACAGGTCAAGTTTAAACATAAACCAATGTGCATAAAGAGTCTCATGCTTCTGCTTCTGTCATGTTTTAAATTGAATTAAAGTGCGACAGCAGAAACAGAGATTTAATTAACTGCAACATTAGAATTATAAAACAGTCTTTTTACAGCTTTGTTAATGAAATAAAACGTATTGCTGTTATGTATTTGGCAGCTCATGTATACTCATATTGAACTTTGATTTTATTTTTGTATTATTCTTGCAAATTATTTTAATCAATAACATCTTCCTCTTTCATGATTAATTTTATTTCCTTTTATTTTCTGTTCATTATTTGTTTTAATTTAGTTACAAAAGTTATACTAACAAGATTGCATGAATCCACACTGTGTCATGGAAGAAAGGAGGTTGCTGGCTTCTCCTGGATGTACTTCTCTTGCATGATAAGATTCTCTCCAAGAGCTCCTGCTCCAGCATGATTACTTGCCCTGTTTATCCATTTGTTCCTCTTTCCCAGACTAGAACCCAGTCCAGGGTACACTCCACTGATCACCATATGACCAATTAAATGGAGCCAGGCCTTCTGTGACCCTATCCGGATGCGTATCTATTGGCAACAAACACATATTTAATTA
The DNA here is from genome assembly GCA_028564705.1 of Apricaphanius iberus. Classification (NCBI taxonomy): domain Eukaryota; kingdom Metazoa; phylum Chordata; class Actinopteri; order Cyprinodontiformes; family Aphaniidae; genus Apricaphanius; species Apricaphanius iberus. The sequence continues at coordinate 1,197,895 of JAPXFQ010002254.1, forward strand.
ATTTTATCCCTCTGATGCATGAATTGTGACAGCCTGACAAAAAAAATTGTGTTTTAATTCAATTTATTTTCAAAAATGTATTTTTTTCAGGTAGTTACAATTTCCTCTCCAGTGGACTGCACTCAATATAAAACAGTGTGAACGTAATATAAAAGTGCATTTAACCATGTTTTATGATAAATCCATGGACAGTTATGATTTGCATGGCTTGTTGTTATAGCCTGGAAATAAAAACATACAGTGGGAAATTAAAGCATATGCCAACTCTACGTTTCAAATATCTCCACTCTGAAAAATCTATATTTTTATTACATATTTCTTATAGGGTGCAGGACTAGCATTACTAAGTAAATGCTAAATAACAGCCTAGTCTACATCTGTTCACTGTGTTAAAACAAGACCTAAAACAAAAGCACACATACGGTAAAAAACACAAAAATAATTATCTCATTTTATGGGGAGCTTTGACTCAGTTGGACCGAAAAATTGGCTAAAAACGCTTATGATCATGAGAGACTACATTTGAGCTTAATCAATCATATGAATGGAATCATATACATAGTTGATGAAGCATGATAAATTCCCAATTACTACTTATTTAATTTATTTTGTTTAACAGTATATAATGTTACATAGATATTACTATATTCTATCATGTTTTTTTAGCTGTAGGGTTCTTGTAGAATAGAAGGACTGAAAGGATATTCCTGGAGTGTTCAACAGGTGTGACGGATTGTCAGCCATCTTGGATTCAGAGGAAATTTCTTGCTGTTACGACGACTGACCACTGAGTTTACCTCAATGGAGTGGGGCAGTAAGAAAGTACTCTAGAGGCTGATATAAAGTTGCAGTTTTTTTATGACCACTTTTCCAGCAGATTCTGTGGCCTTCATTTCTTAAAGAAATGGAGAAACTTTGGAGCACTGAACAACAGTCCATTTTCTTTTCAGTGCATTTTGATATTGTTAACAGCAAGTGAGGCCTGTATGTGGTGGCTCTCCAGTCTAGCCACAACTCATGTCTTCAAATCAACTTTTTATTAATATGCAGCTATAGAGGCAATGGATTAACAGTAAACATGTTGGCCAGTTTAGGTACAATGGTCATCCTCTGAAAATTACAGCAACCAAAGTAATACCAGTTTACTCAGTAGTTCAAAAGGAGTTTATTTATCAGAAAATTACAGTCACAAGATTTATCTTAGTCCTTGGACTACTATTCTAAGTCAGCAGGTAAAATGACAATGAAACATTTGCTTTGGGTACTTATTGTTGTATTGGCTTGATAAAGAATATTAAAAGAAAACAACTACACATAAACTGATAGAGGCAAACATAAATGTTCCAATATAGATGAACTGGTTGATTTGTGCAAAAATACAGTTGAGTTTTTCTAATTGTTCATTTATGTTTTAGAAAAACAGCACGGAACACTTTATACAACCAATCTAAATAAAATAATATAGCGATAAAAAGCAGAACACAGCCAAAATACAACTTTGAACATTTGTTGAGATTCACAATGAACTGTAAATCTTTCAGAAAAATAATAATGGCAGCAGATCATAAAACAGTTGCAGCAGATACTCCAACATACTGAAGCCTTACTGTATTTAATCAAAGTGTCACTGCTACTATTTGTGTCTGTTTGCATATTTATGCAGCTTAAACATCAACTGTTGGTAAAGTTTGTCCAAAGCGATGTTTAGAAAAATTGTGTTCAGTTGTTTTTTTAAACTGATAGGAATGTTTGTAGGATTGAATTGAAATGACTTTATTTGCAAAGTGCATTGAGATGACATATTTTGATAATCTGTGCCATATAAATAAACTAAATTGAACTGAATCCTAATTTATTCGTTTTAAGTGTTTCAACATGCTGCTAGGGCATTAAACATTTAGCTTTATTTAGCAGAGTAAATGTAACGTTTGGCATTTCAAACATCTTTGTTTCTGAATTATGCTCAATTATGTTACAAATCTTTAAAGTTCTTTATCAAAAAAGGTTTTTTTTAATCAAAACCAAAACCTGTAGTTTTAGCCAGAAAAGAAACATAACACAAATCATTGAAATGTTTGAGACTTATACAAAATTGTAACAAAATATAAATTCCACACTATTAGATGAGTATCTAATATCAGAATACAGAATATATTTGATCGTAAATGGACATAAAAAAATTCAGGAACAACTTTATGTGGCAATATAATCTTCTGTAGTACCTCTTTAATAAACTCACCTTGGACAATTATTGGCAGATCAGAGCGAGACACTTTTTAATGTTATCAGAGCAGTGTTATTTACTGCAAAGGGAATCCAGCCACAGCTTCCTTAAGTCTGATTATTATTATATAGCTGCTCAGTTGACGTGTAAAATTTATACTTGGGCAATTGTAAGCAGAGCAGTGAGATACACTTTTTAATCTTATCTGAGCCACATTGCTTACTGTAAAGTAAATCACACCACAGCTTCCTCATTTGCTATTTATCATTACTTTGTTGTTCAGGTGACGTGTAAAGTTACTACTTGGACGATTGTAGGCAGAGCAGAGGGAGAAAATCTTGTTTTCCGAGCAACGTTACTTCCTGTAAAGTAAAGTTTCCTTATTTCTTATTATCATTATATTGCTGCTCAGCTGATGTGTAAAATTACTACTTGCCCTTTGCCACTTGTTGGCATTTAAAAAACATATTTCTTTATTTTACATATAACTAATTTGTTCTAGTTCACTAATAGGATAGCAAATGAAAAAGCTACATAATGTCAGGTAGAATACTGACAAAAATATTTATCAGTATAAATTCTATATTCTTTCAGATGAACGTTTTTCATAAAATATAAAACATAAAATTTAAACTTTCATAATCTGTAAACTGTAATTTAAACAAAAATCACAGCATGACCTTAAATATTGCACCAGAACAATAACTAAGGTCTTGCTAAAGCAAACAAAATAATCATATCGAGACGTTTAGAGTTCTTGTTAAATTTAGTGAAGTCATAAAATAAAAGAATAAACCATTTCCTCTCTAACTGCAGTCGTGGCACAAACCGAGTGCTGGTTGATCATTAAGCACAGAAATACTATGAAAATTAAAACTCAAGTTTAAATTTCTTGATCTTGCAGAAAATTAAATGAACTTATAGTGTCAACTGGCTCATTCTTGATTGCATCCATCAGCTCTAGCTCCTGTAGCCTTTGTTCACCCTGGCATAAAGTTGCTCCTCATTAGCATCCTGCTGAGGAGCTGGCCTTCTCGTTTGTTCATTTTGGCCTTTGTAGGTTTTAGGGGGACGTGGTGGAGGTCCGTTGGCATTCACTTTGATCCAAGTATCTGGTGAGGAAATGTTTAACTCCAGATGTACTCCCCCTCCTTGTGTGGTGCTTGCAAAATTTTGTTCCTGGAAAAAGACAATAGACAAAATATATATATATTTTTTTTTTCGTTAAGCTTTGATCATCATTAACTTCCCCTTTAATGTGTCATGAGACTTTTGTCATGCTTTTCTCATGACTCTGAATCTAGTGGTTGAGGTAGCCTCTAAATTTGCCGAAACAAAACTAATTTAGAAACCCAATAAGAAAACAACATCAGTTTTCTGTGATTGCTGCGGAACAGGAGAGAAACCACAACCTATTGTGCTTCTTTCTTTAGTCAGGGTATCAGACTGGGTCTGACTGAATGGCATTAATTTACAACCTGAATTAAGGCTTTAACAAAAATCTTATTCTCTACAGTTAATGAATCCCGACTACATTTGATTATTTCTACATCATAGAGCACTTTATTAGACTGAATTTACAAAGACATCTGTCAAAATGTTTATCTGTTTCTAAAGTCTACATAGACTCATTATATATAAAGCAGGATATTTCAAGCATCAATTAGTTATAATTTTGATGATTATAGCTCACAGTTTACGAAAACCCCTGAGTGAAAAATCTCATAAAATAAGGACACTACATGAAATCAATAAAACAAGGGTTTTAAATTGAGAAGTGTTAGACCTGTGAAAAATATAATGTATATGTACTCAGTACTTGGTTTGGACTGCTTTTGCATCAATTACTGTATCAGTGCAGCGTGGCATGGATGCTATTAGTCTGTGGCTCTGTTGAGGTATTATGGAAGACCAGGATGCTTCAATATCAACCTTCAGCTGTTCTGCATTGTTGTGTCTCATGTCTCTCATCTTTCTCTTGGCAGTGCCCAATAGATTCTCTGTGGGGTTCATGTCAGGCCAGTTTGCTGGCCGATCAAACACAGTAATCCCATCATGGTTATTAAAACCAAGTTTTGGTACTTTGGACAGTGTGGGCAGGTGCCAAGTCCTGTTGGAAAATGAATTCAGTATCTCCTCATATATATCAGATTTACCTTATAAGTTGAATTACTGTAACAAAAAAATGTTTGTACGATATTCTAATTTTGAGTTTATGAGTAAGACCAGGGGAGTAGATGGGGTGAGGGACAGCAGGGATCTGTTCTCCCCAGATCGATCCTGTTCCCTCCCCCACTTACAAGTCAAAAAAGAAACAAAAAATTTACGTTGAACGCTTGAAGCTCCTTTATCAGATTACAATGAACGCAGCACAACGTAACCCGAAACCAACTCGAGAGGTTTCAATGAGAGAGGAGCAGGACCCATCGAGCCCAGGTACTTGGTTTATACAGGCCACGGGAGCGGCTCAGTCAGGAAAATCCCGCTCTGTTCGCTGCTCCACCTGTTCACACCAGATGCATATTTCTCTGTGCCGCTCGACAAGCGCTTCTGCTCAGCTGTTGTTTATTCAGAGCTATTTTTTTCATCATGGTAAATTACCTCATACAATCATTACGTCATGTTTCTGTTACCAGGAATTTTGTACGTTTCTTTAATTTATCCGTCGAGACAAACACACACACAGCCAGAGGGAGAGAGAGAGTGATAGTAGAGTCTAGTGTAGATATACTGTTGAAATATATATACTTGTTTATCTACTCTTTGCATTTATTATATGTTCTCTTCCTGTTTCTGAGTGTGAGTAGATTTAATACATATAAAAAAATACAAAACAAGGTATGTATATGAAAAATACATAAAGATACATAAAATTCATGTTTACAGAAGTGGTAGAAGCCTGAATGAAAGTATGATATCTGATTAAGAATTGTTCATGTGATGTTTTTTTATGGAAAATGCAAATTTGAAGCTTTTCTTGTAGAGTTGGTGTGAATTTGAGTGTTAGTATGAAAATAACTCTTGACATAAGAGGCAAATTTGTGTCAAAAAGAACATTAAAAACAGACAAATAGGTCAGAAGTGTGTTAATATAAAAAATATTAAAAAGCTGTGAATTATAAAACAGAGGTGCACTTGGTGTGTCGGATTTGAATTATTCTTAAAAATCTTTTATGTAAAATAAATATTTTATTTAGGTGGATTTTAAAGGTTGGTCTCCAAACAATATTACAAGAATTAAGTAAGGATAAATCAAACTATTGTATTATATCACAAGACATGAATTATGAACAAAATGTATTATTTCACTTAAAAATCTGTTTTGTAATTTTGTTTGCAGACATGTCTAGCTTGATCTTTACAGCAAAGTTTTTCATCAATCACGACTCCTAAAAGACACATGAAGCAACTTGCAGGATTTTTTCATTAACAATATGAGTTTTAATTTGATCACTGTTATTGTATTTCTGGCAAATACCATATAATCAGATTTTTCACATTTAGTGACAATTTATTTTTCTTTTAACAATTTTGTATAATTAAAAATGATCATCATTTACTTTATTTATAAGAGTGATCATATTTCTATTTGAAATGAAAAGATTTGTCATCTGTAAAAAGCAACTGAAGTGTAGACTTAGATACTTTAGGAAAATTGTTTATATTAGAAACAATGATGGTCCCAATATTGTACCTTGTGGTACCTTGTATCATCTCTATAATCTCTTAGGGCCACAAATATTGTCACAAGTGACTGGATTGTCTAGTGTTTCTTGGCGTTACTTCCTGCCAGAATTAACGCAGATTGTTCATGGCTCGCGCAATGGATGCAGTGGAAATGCCGACAACTTTGTTATCCCCAGTTTTAAAATCCTATCTGCACCCCTGAGTTAAAACAGAGGGATAATTACAATGGCCACTGCTTTTAGCTAAGTCTGACATACAACAGTCAGTTTTACTGCATTTGGTTATTGCTTACCTGAGCATCAGAGGTAGGCCTGTTGTTCACTCTGATCTGAGCGTACTCTGAAGTATTTGATGCGTCCACCTGGTCTTTGTTTCCTGTGTTCTTTTTCTTCTTAAACTTCAGTTCTGCATAGTTCAGTTCCTGCTCATGAAAAAAAAATGAAGGGAAAATATTTCTGCTCACAAAAGATTTGATGCAATTAAGTTTATACAAAAATAATCAATTGCAAGCCTAAAACAAGCCTTGATATTCCATGCATTTCCATTTCACTCAAAGTAAAAAAATGGAAATATGAAGAAGTCTCCAAATCATTCAATACATGTCTAAACAACCTTTGTTTTTAGCAGAAACTATTATATCATTAAGGGGATTGTTTATATTTTTCAAAGACTAGCTTTAAAGATTGGCTTGAGTGTTTCTGGTTATATTCAAAAACTGTTTTTTAAAATAAAGACAGATATTGAGCTTTAGTTCAAGCTGAGTTATTTTGCAAATTAAACAAAAAACAAAGAGTCAATACAAAGATTCATTTTCTGACAAAAATCCTACAAGTCACGCTGCTTCTATTGACGGAAGTGAGCGGGAGAGAAGTCTTTAGGAGTTAGTGCGCGGACGTAGTGCCCCTCGTATTATTACGCCTCACAAGATAGTACCCCTTTTTATCCGCTGAGAAAATCGACATGTTACATTTCTGTGTTACTATACTTTGTAGTCTAACACTTCACGTAACTGTATTTAAATAGGGAAAACGTGGAAGAGTTTGGTAGCTTCTAACGGGAGCTGATTTGGAACAATACAGTATGTGGAAGAGGCTGCGTTTGTGCTCCGTTTGCATGACAGAGCGCACAGAGAAAGACCAGACATGTACATATCAACTAGTCTAAAGTAAGGTAAGAACATATGTCAGTTTGTAAAAACGGTGGCCTATTCCTTTAAGACACCATTGTAAAAATAATTAGAAAAACCAAAACTATAACTGTTTGAATTTTGTAATTCTAACTTTTTGATTCTCATTATTTTTCTAAGGTTGAAATATGATCATGTTCCTATCAGTGTGAATGTAAGAAGCTTCTGATTTTTTTTTACCTCACTGGTGTTATCTGCGTTGTCTCTCTTGTTGCCACCTAACAGAGATATTTAGGATCAGATTAAATTAAAAATAATAGTGTAAATGACAGAATATCAGAATGCAGTTACCTGTAATGGTTGAAATGACCTTTCTAAGAGATTTTGGTCTTGATTTTCTTTTAAAGCACAGAAAAAAAATAGACATTAGACAAGCATTCTCTGGACTATTGCCAAGAAGGAAATAGAAGAATGAACTACCAGGTTCACTCTTTAAAACATTGACATACTCTTTGTGTTGTTTTCAAATGAAACATACACAAATAAAATTGAGTCAAGAAAAAGCTAGTGATACAATTGTGACTGCATAATAATAGTCATTTTTATTATATGTATTACTTAATTGTAACTTCTATTAAAATTAGTCATCATATAATTTGACTAAATTATTTTTTTGATGCTCCTTACCAGCCTATTTTTCACTTACTTTGATGTTTTGATGAAGTATCCAACACTCAAACCTATGATAAAGACTAGGCACACCACAACTATTGCAGCGATGACTCCAGGATGTAATGAGTTGATTTCTAAAAAACAATCATAAATATATTTTACTTGATATATGATGATATATAATGACATATTTTGCAATTTCTTTCAAAAAGGCCAGATAACAGAAACAGAGTCCTTTACCTTAACTAACAAGGAAATATGCACTTGAAATGAACCCTATATTGAACATGATAGCCTGATTTCTGCTTGAGGCAAATCTCACAATATATCAATGTGATTACAATTTTTTTTAGAAATTAAGGTAAAAGGCATAATTTACTAAGAATATAAGAACGGTCCTGTGAACATTTTTACAGTAATAATATAGATTAACCAGGAAAGGTTTGACTTTTGAAGTTTCATGTTGCAATTATTTTGTCTGTTCCATATCTCATCTGTCAGCAGCTGTCTGCAGCATATATTAAAAATGTTTCCAAGGCGAATCTGTTTTTAATCAGAGAATTACTCTTCCCATGTATGTTTAACATATTTGATCTGCAAAACAAATTTCTAAAGTAAGTAGTTTTAAAACTTACCAATTACATATACAACTGATACTTGTGATGTTCCATATCTCTTTGTCTTGTTATTAAAGGCCTGGCAGCTGTAGTTTCCAGCCTGATTTGGATTAATTTGGATTAATTTGAACTTTGGTTCAGATCCCTCGACCAGATTTCCATTCAGAAACCACTTAAATGTTGCATCAGGTCTGGAGTTAGCAGAGCATTTTAGGATGACATCTGTATCTTTCTCATAATATTCTTGTTCTGGATCTTTTATTATATTAATACTCTCCGGGCCATCTGTAATGTGGGGCAGATGTAGAAAAAAAATACCTGAGAGATTCTGACATTATATGGTGTTTTGCAATGTGAATCAATAGTAGTGTACTTCATGTGTACTTCATCAAAATATGAAATATATCATGGTGAGAGACATATTACAAAACCATCAAGGTAGAAACTCACAGTTGATAATAAGGTTTACTGGATCACTGCTGCCGTTACTGAAATGATTAGCTGCTTGGCATCTCAGCAGCTTCTGATCAGAGCGAGTAACATTGAAAACAGTCAGAGTGGCGTTCCTGTCAGAAAGCTGAAATCTGTCACCGTCTGTAACTTCAGTGCTTCCATTCATCCAGGAGAAAGATGGCGAGTATCCAGATGAAGAGCATGACAGGGTGACAGAGCTGTTGAACTCAATCAAGTCGGTAGTCTTTGACTTCACCACAACATTGGAAATACGTGCTATGAATCACAAAAAATAACTGTTTAAATATATAACCATAAAATCTCACAAGACTTTCCAAAATTAGCTAATCAGTAAGACAGTGGGAGGAATATTCCTCTTTTCCCTATCATAAGATGTGTAAAACTAGACAATAAAGTTATTTATTAAGTCTGACTGATGGAGATGTCTGAACAAAACTATTAAACTAACCACAAAATTACATTCCATATTAGAGTTAAACATATTATATTACATTTTATTGGATGAAGCGTTTCTAAAATAAAATTGCCAAAGTTGTGAATCTGAGAGAAATAAATAAACATTTAATTAGTGATTCTAAGTTATACCTTGATTTGACTAAATGTGTTTTTTGTTAATGGTAACTTCCTTCTTGTAATTGAAACCTTTGTTATTATTTTTATTACTAATAACCAAATGTGCATTAAATATGAATTTGAATTATGTTTAATGAAATATCCTATCAGAAATTTGTAGACTTTTAATGGTAAAAATGTTTCTTTTCAAAACAATTTCAGACTTACCAAGTACAGAGACAGCTGAAGCTCGAGATGAATGATATCTTAATGTTTTGCCGTTAAAGGCCTGACAGCTGTAGTTTCCTTGCTGATTAATCTCAATGTTCACCAGTCTGAGCTCTGGTCCAGTTTTAGACAGCTTCTCTCCATTCAGAAACCAAAGAAATTCAGCTGTAGGTTTGGAGTCAGCTGAACAGCTGAAGGTAATGTCAGATCCTTCCTCATAGTTTTCTTTTGATGGAGAAACATTCAGCTCTAAATTTTCTGGACCATCTGAAAATGAAGAAAAACCGTAAATAATAGCCATCTCAGGTGGCTCATGAACTACAACAAACTATACATGAGTTTTTGTATCCTAAACACCAGTGTTTTTTAGCTCAGAAAATATGTTAAAAATTGAATAGCAGTGTTTTTTTACTCTTTTTTTATGACTAGTGAAGAACCCTTTCCCATTTTCTGTTGCTCCATTAAATTGGGATGTCTCTGTTATATCACACAGTAATACAGATTAACGCCAAGGATTTAACTGATTTTGTGCCTGTGTGTCTTATTGATTATGATTCCTAACTACTTAAGTGAAAAGCATGAACATGGAAATACAGAAACACTTGTGAATGTTGAAACAAATGTGTTAAACTTTGTTTAAGTGCAAATTAGTTTGATAACCTACAATTAATTAAGAGGTTTACTGGTTCACTGCTATCTTCACTGACAGGATTGGACGCATTACAGCTGTATGGCCCCAGTTCATAGCGTGTCACGTTAAGTATAGTCAGAGTGGATCCTCCATCAGTGATCAGAACTCTGTCACTGGCTGTGATCTCAGAGCTGCCGTTCATCCAGAGGAACGAGAGAGGAGGTCCAGAGGCAGAGCATGAAAGACGTAAAGAGCTGTTGAACTCAACCAAGTCTTTACTTTCTGGTGTTACTTTCACATTGGAAACCCGTGCTGTTGGAAGAAAACAAAAAAGTTAAATCAAGCGTATGGTGCTTTGTCTCTCTAATGTATTTGAATAAATTGGATTGAAATACGTTTCTTATTATCTCACTACTAAAAATTTGATTATTAAAAGAAGAAAAATCCTAAACATCTTTTTTATGTCATTTATTATACTTTTTAATGCTGTCATTGAGAATGCATGTATAATAATATTACATTTTTATAACTGATACTCATAGATATTGAAATTAATTTCAAATTTGCTTTCATTCTGTGTGGATTAAACTTTAATTATTGAAAATCAGTCATTTCCTGTTAAAGAACCTATTGGTGCTTAAAATATATATTGTTTCCTGCCTTATCGTTGGGTGAAGAAACTGGGTGAGGGGAAAGGGGGGCCTGTCTCCCCCAATACTGGAGAACATTGGGTGACGAAAATATTTTATTTAGAAATATTTTACTTGAATGCTTTTATTTTTGAATGACAACGTGGTTTTGTCACAGACCCAACAGGCCCTTCAAAGGCTCAGACAGAAATACTGAGTCAGGAACCACACATGGTCACATTCAGTGCATTTACAAACAGCAAGAGAAGGTGGAATTATTGCCTTAGTCTGACTGAAATTGGATTTATGAGTGTAGAGACCTTGGCAGCGGGAACAAAAAAACCCCAGAATGAGTAACAACGAGTGTGACACAATCACACACTACAGTATTAACAAAATTAACCGTGATGCAACGTTGTTGTCCAATTCTTTTCTCATTATGCATTGCCTGCTTTTACTTCACCTGCTCACAGACTTTAGCATTTGTTTACTCTCTGTGCGACTCTAGTCCAGCGGAAGATTGTCTGCATTAAAAGGCGTATGTTGCCACCTAATGTGATGGAAAGCAGTTGATTCAATAGTTCAGTTTCCTGAACAAGTCCGTGACACACAAACAAAGTTTACCTTTTTGCGGCATGTGCTGCAAGTGAAGAACGGAGGATGGAGCGAAGCAGAGCGAGACAGACGGCCGGAGTAAGTGTGGAGGAGGGGGGCATTGAAGCTACATTTGGTAGACTCATTATTCTCCACTTTTCCACAATGATTGGCTGAAACTGCTTCACTGTGCTGCTGCAGCGTGTTGTCAGACATGTGTACTGCACATTTAGCAAAGAGCTCACATGGCCGCGCAGATTTTTTTTTTGTCAAAATGAAAATTAGACTATTTTTAACACCTTTCCAACAAATAAAGTTTATAAGAAATGGGTGGTATCAGTCAGTGCTTTTACATGTGGCTAGAGAAATTCGAATTGTTGCCTTTGTCCGGCTGAAATCAGACTTTTGAGTGTTGGAAAAAAATAAAATAAAATCAATTCCTGTCCAAATCTCTATTCCAATTTTAAAAGATTCTGGATCGATTAAAAATGTTACAGTTTTGATTCTTAAAAATAAGTTTTCCAAATATTTACAGCCTAATTATTCGCAGTGCATAGTGATTGTCAGGCAACGGCCTCCACAGTGTGTCATTCCAGCAAGGCGCAGGTCCCAACTTGTTAGCTAACTAGCTGTAGCTGGTAGTCTGATGCTTCACCATGGAGGACGAAAGAGAAATACAGCCTTCTCCGTCTTTGGAGCATCTGAAAGGACTGCTCCATGCTAATGACCACCCTTAGCTACTTCTTTAGAAAGCTTGAGGTATATAAGAGCGATCTTTCTTTTCCAAGCAACAATCATTAATTGAGCTGAACACCTGTGGCATATTCGAGGAACGTTTGAAATATATGCCGAGTTAGTAGTGTAGGAATTTTGAAACTTCTGGAAAAAAAAGTCTGAAAATAACATAATCCATAAACTTCTGGTAGTTCACATATGGTGCATACTAAATATGCCGACTTATTTTCTACTAAGTACTAAAGAGAAAAAAAAGCTATATTCTTTCTATTAATTTTGTCTTCTTAAAATATCTCAGCAATATTTTTTTCTGTGCTAGAAATTTTGTTTAAAAGATCTTGGATGTCAAGTTGAGATTTGATGTCTTGTACATTTTTTACCAGTTCCCCTCTCTCAACAGTTTGCTTCAAACAAAATAATATAATATGTTCCACAGTCTCTTCTTGAGTACAAGAAGACAAGGTTTTATGACAAGGTTTTTTTGTCTGTGCTAAAACCTTGCAACCTCTGGTTTTTCAGCTATGAGCTGAAAAACTTAACGTACAGCCCTGTTCGTAACATTCACGACTAACTAAATCACAGACAATTGGCAGATCAAGTCGTGTGTATTACAGACATGAGTGATGCACAAAAGCCACACAGCACCTAATTAGTGCTGCCACAAATTATTGTTGTGATAATCGACTAATCGTCTATTATTATGCCGATTAGTAGACTAATCGGATCACCCATAAAATGTATCTTATTGCAGAAGCTGCTCAAATATATACATCATTAGCTTCCAGCTGGAAGTGTTTCATCAAAGTATTATGTGCTATCTAAAATACTGACGGTCGAAATGATCGCTTATTCAACATTTATGAGCTAATTATTTAAAGAATTTGTTACAGCACATGATGTGCTAAGGGAAATAAAATCACAATCACTACCGTTAATGTTACAGATATCAACACAAGTAATTAATAAAATTTTCCATTTAATAAACTCTTTGTTCAGCCTTTTCATAGTTCTTGCGTCCATGAGACCAACGGGGTATTGGGCTGCTTCTATAAACAGAAATAAATGAGCCAGCTGTGTGCGCTCCTCCTCAATTGTCACAACCACACGCCTATGCTTTGATGTCTTGTTGACAGCAGCAGCATCGCTATGCTGTCTGTTTTGAACGAGTCAGAACCAGCCACTATACAGGTGCTGATGACATAAGAGAAAAGAGGATGTTCAGTCAGCCTACTGTTGGTGTTAATGTTAGCAGCTAACACGCTAATTAGCTTAGCAAGCCAACAGTTCCTCTTCGTAGTCTGCCGCGCGGGGCTTCCAGTTAAGATGCTGGAGCATCACCGCCGTCCTGCCATTGTAAGCAGGTTCTACCTTGAGGACTTTGGATTACACATGTTTCTGTACAATTTTTATCAAATGCTCCTAAACATTAGAGCGTCGTTGTCGACTCGCCATGACAGTTTGGGCTTTTCCGGAGTTACGCCACGACTGATCCCGATTCCCATCACTGCACATGTGCGTCAGGGGCAGGGAGGCAAACAGAGCCATAGACATACAGCATATAGAGAGCAGTGAGAGGTACAGCCGCAGATAAAAACAAAGCTTAAAAAAAACAAAAAATGTCCTTGAGAAATACATTTATTGTGGACAATTCTGGTTGTCGACATTGTTGTGACGAATCGACTAATTGTGGCAGCCCTACAACTAATGTAAATTTGATGTTCCACGCTGTAAAAGACAGCAGGAAAAACATTTTGGCTCTTTTGCTTAAACCAGTTTTTTTTCAACATTTGTTTGGCATGGCATTTGCCTAAAAAAAATATTACATGGTAAGCAATTTTTTGAATGCATTAAAAATTTATTTTCCTTTAAAGAGTAAAGTATCTAGGGAAATTTTAATTTAAGACATATTTAAGATGGATCTGTCAGGTTTCCGATGTGAGTCAGCCCATTTTTAAACTCAGTCCTACACCCATTGGCTATATCAATTATTTTTTTTAGGTATTTTACTTCTTAAAAATATTTGGAAGCACCCAACAACTCAATTTTTTTCACACTTACCAAGTATAGAAATAGCAGATGGTTGAGATACTAGATATCTTAATGTTTTGGTGTTGAAGGCTTGGCATTTGTAGTTTCCACTTTGACTTGGCTTAATGTTCACCAGTCTTAACTCTGGTCCAATATCAGGCAGCTGTGTTCCATTCAGAAACCACAGAAATTCAGCTGAGGGTTTGGACTCAGCTGCACAGGTCAGATGAATGTCTGATCCTTCCCCAAAGTAATCCGTTGATGGAGACACATTTAACTCTATGTTTTCTGGGCCATCTGAGTGGTAAAAACAGGGCAACATGGTTAAATATTAATTGTTGTGATTCATCTACAGTGTCACTTGTAAAGTTATCTGAATTATCAAATTGAAAAAGCCTGGCAGAATGTGCTGTTGTGCTTTATTAAAAAGTTTTCTAACAATTATTTGTGCACAAACTGATTAAAATACTGAGACTAAATTAAGATGTGATGTTTCTTTGCAGAAAAAAAGTTATCTGAAATGTGTTATAGCTTACAATTAATAATGAGGTTTACTGGATCACTGCTGTTGTGACTGAGATGATTGGACACGTTACAGATGTATGGTCCCTGTTCATATCGGGTCACGTTGGCTATAGTCAGAGTGGATCCTCCATCAGTGATCTGAACTCTGTCACTGGGTGTGATCTCAGAGCTGTCGTTCATCCAGCGGAAGGAGAGTTGTAGAGGTCCAGAAGCAGAGCAGAACAGACTGACTGAACTGTTGAACTCAGTCAACTCTTTACTTTCTGGTTTTACTGTTACATTAGACACTGCCTCTATGAAATGAAGGGAAAATGTTATTGAGATCTATTGAAGCAAAGAACAAGTACACATATTTATTTATTACAGTAAATGAAGATTTACTGTAATAAATAAATAGTACATGTGAAAAAGAAAGATCCATTATTCTCTTTTAATCAATCATATATGGTAATACATCTCCAAATCATATCTATAAAAAAGATTTACAATAATAAATCACTCACTTAAATTGATTAGCAATGATATCAGTTGATTAATTGTGGATAGATGGATGGATGGCATGTCAAGTTCATTTGTTTTACACATTTCAGAACCCAGGGAGTTCAATTTGTTTTATATGATAAAAACATAACACAACAAATAGACAAAAAAGAAACCATATAAGACAGTGGCAAAATAAAGAGAAGTAATGAAAAGCTGCAATCCAGACTGGAATGATTATTTTTTTGTGAATATTTATCAATGACAGGTCTAAACAGATTGGTTTTTAGCGTTGATTTGCCTTCATGTAGAGCATATCACTCCATTTACCAAGGCACCACACTGGCTCCCTGTAGCTCCAGAGAATATACTTCAAACTTTTTTAGTTTATAAATCACTAAATGGCTTTGCACCAAAATACACTATAGAGCTGTTGTTTTCAAATAAACTTACGAGACCACTCTGATTTTCTGGTTCAATTCTGCTCTGCATCCCCACAGTAAGAACCTAATATGTAGAAGCAGCATTCAGTTTTTATGCTCCTGTAACCTGGAATAAACTTCCAGAAAACTGCAAAACATTTTGTTCATTTAAACCATGGCTAAACCATTAGTTTAGAGCTGCCTTTGATCAATAATCACTGGAACATAGATTAATTCTAGTCTTTATTGCAATTTTTCATTATTTTTCTATATTTTCCTATTTATTTTTAATGAAGATATAATTGTAGGAGTTTTAGTACACAGTGCTCTTTAAGCAGCGCTGGTGCTAACCATTTAGGTGGTCTAAGCATTAATGTCTTGTGGTGCCAGCCTCAGTTCAAAAACATTTGAGCTATGTCTGCCAAATTGGCAGATGTGGGACTGTTTCATACAGACCATTGGATACTGAAACATTTACAACATACAAGTAAAGATGCAGGCATTTTTGTGTAATTTTTCTCTCCCACTAATGTTTATTTTCATCCAGTGCTGCCAAATCTTCAGAATGGAAAGCAGCTACTGGCTGTCTCAGAAAAATCTGATTGCCTCATTTGACATCAACATCTCCTCTCATGATCCTCAACAAGCCAGTCCCCACAGTGGAGTCTTTCAGGTTCCTAGGATCCACCATCACACGGGACCTGAAGTGGACCTCACACATCAACATAATAAGGAAAAAGGCCCAGCAAAGGCTGTACTTTCTGCGTCAGCTCAGGAAGTTCAACCTGCCCCAGGAGCTGCTGATCATCTTCTACACAGCAATAGTCCAGTCTGTCCTGACCTCATCCATCTCTGTCTGGTTCGGATCCGCCACCAGGCAAGACAAGGACAGACTGCAGAGAACAGTCAGGACTGCAGAGAGGATCATAGGAACCGATCTTCCCTCCATTCAGGACCTATTCCGGGCCAGGGTCAGGAAGCGGGCCAGGAAAATCACCACTGACCCCTCACACCCTGGCCACAATCTGTTTAGGCTCCTCCCCTCAGGTCGGCGTTACAGAGCGTTGTACGCCAAAACCACCCGACACAAAAACAGTTTTTTCCCCCAGGCTGTCGCTCTGACGAACTCTGTCTAGTCACAGTGTGTGAGTGCACTCACATAACAATAAACTATAACTCTGCACTTCTGTACATACTCACTGTAAAATAACCCCGGCTTGGTGTATATATTATCCTTTATTATTTACGATCTGATATTTATTTGTATTTTTACTTATTTTTGTTCTTATTTTTCTTTTTTTCTTTTTTTATTTCACTTATTCAAGTTCTGTACTGGAGGAAAAAGTTTGCCGGAGTCAAATTCCTTGTATGTGACATACTTGGCCAATAAACTGATTCTGATTCTGATTCTGATTTGAATAATGTGCATGTAATTGTAATAGACACTGAGGGTTATGATTTTTTCAATAATTTTTAAAGAAGTAATTTTTAACTCTTGATGGGAGTGTGCTTTGGGGGAACTGTTATAAGGTTTTGAGATACCATCTCGCCGTTCCTGCCGTCATCCCTCCACAATAAACATTATTGCACCTTTAACCTCGTCTGCGTGTGGGTCCATGCCTCATATAGAAACTACCTCCTGACAGAGAAAGGCTTGCTGGCCCTCACAGCCCACCACAGGTCGGACATTACTAAAGCATTTTAATATTGTCCAACAAAAAAATTAAAGGACCATGAGGCAGGATTTGTGACAAAATAAACATGGATGTGCATTTTTTTTTATGCTATTGGTTGATAAAGTTTTTTAAATCTAAACAAATGAGCCCAAGCAAGTATCATTCACTTTTCTTGAACAGGCTCTATTCAGCAAACTGTTTTTCAGTTCGTGCCCGAAAATTCCCGCGCTGTGCTAGTGGGTGATGTGAGTCAACGCTGCTTGCGCATTCACCGCAGCTCAGCTTCAAACAGAAAGAAGCAACTCTCAGTTCATTCATGTAAAACACACTGAAAGTGACAAAAGAAAGAGATGCAGATTTTATTTGCAGCATGAGTCAAAAGCAAAATATGATAAAAGTCAGACTGAAACCCGGATATATATCGGATACGCAATGATGAGATGCAGGTGGGGGAGACGGGACGCGATACCTGCGGTAGCAATTATTTTCTTTTAACTTTTTTGTTATGTTAGTTGACGCTAGCCAAACCTGGTTAGGGCAGCTATGGCACCTATATCAGTTAGAGGAGAAAGGAGAAAGAGACAAGGAAGAGCAGCACAAGGAGGGAAAGTAATAGAAAGAAATAACAGAGAAACAACAGAGAAATCCCCGCTCGCCCGCCGACAAACAGACATAATGCACCGACGCTGACTACAAAGTGTGGAAGCAGAATTTTTTATTTTAAAGTGTTTACTTTTGTCCTTTTGAGCGTTTTGCTGCCTGGACGAGCTGGCCGGTGTGAATGCGGCTAGAGTTTGTGCACGCTCCCGTGTCGGTCGCTGCAGTTACTTACAGCAGTTTTTCCCAACCTATTTCCTCAAGGCAAACTGCGCTACATGTTTTAGGTTTTTCCAGCTTTAACACACCTGAGGCTCAGAGAGAGAAACTTTAACCAAAATTATAATTACTGTCTTTTGGCTAATTAAATAGGCACCGCTCAGAGCAGGCAGCCAGTATTAGCAATTCCAACTTGACCCAAGCCTTTTTTTTCTTTAATATATGTTTTTTGGTTCTTTTGTTTGTGCTTTCGTTTTTCTATTGTGGACTGCTTCCGCACAGAATGGAGCTCATCATTTTCTGGATATTTATGCTCTTTTTCACATTTTTTACAGCATCTGTGTCCGGAGAGCGTGTGGAGTTTCGCTCTCCCATTGATACAGCAGGGATCAGCTGTTAGCCCTTGGGGCCTCCACTACTCAGGCTGGGATCGGGCGACGCAGTAAGGTTAGGAGGTACCGGCCAGCGATTCCATCTGTTATTATGGGGAACGTGAGATTTCTCCCCAGTAAAGTGGACGAGCTGGCGGCTCTAACCCGAAATCAGAGGACCTACAGGGAGAGCAGCCTGCTGTGCTTCACAGAGTCGTGGCTAACCGCGCTAACTCCAGACTCACACATAGGGCTGGCGGTATGGCAACATTTTCATATCACAGTATTTTTTTAAAACATATCGGTATTACAGTATTTTTTTTTTTTGGATAAAAGACCATTCATATCCACATTATCTTATAAGAATGAATAATATAAAAAAGTGCTTTAAACAGCCAATTTCAATATCATACAGACTGCATCATGTTGTTTTTTCCAGACACCGGTGAATGATATGAACATAATTAAAATGATTATGATTCTAGTCGGGGACCATTCTAGGATCAGATATTTAGGGGTGCTGAGCACCCAGAGACCTGCCCAACCAGGCAAGACACATTTTATTGTTTTGTACATTTTAACACACACACAACAGGAGATATAATGTCAATAGGCACCCAGTCACTTAGTCCGTAGCACCTTGGCTTTGATATCAGCACGTGCATCTAATATAAGACTTAGAAAGTCACTGCTAATAAAAATATCACAAACTGACTGAATCAATCAGAAATTATCTTAAAATAACTAGAACAGCAGACCTTAGAGAGCTTTGCCCTCTGCCAAGCACCTCAGTACAGATTCCTACATAATACCTGATCATCCCCAAAATGTAATCATAACTCATTGCTTGGCCCATTCATGACATTTCATGAATATCTCATCTGTCAACAGTTTTTTTTTATTATTGTAACTTAGTTATTTTGTTAACAGACTGTGTTATTTTTTTTAAATTCATTTTATATGTTACTCCGTGGCTTACTGTCTGTTTTCACTTGCCTTTTATTATTTTTCATTTTATGTGTGTGTTGCCTTAAGATGTAAATTTCCATACTGTGGGATCAATAGTCTATCCATTCATTCATTCAGACAGACACAAAAAGATAAATGTCTGCAAAATAATAACCTCTTTGGCAGATTTATTTTAGTGATAAGAAATATCTGAAATATATGAAAACATTAGAAAACTTTTTAAAATATTTAGAAATTAGTTTTTCTCATCTTCTACTGCAGTTTGGTGGACTTCTCATTCCTAAACCCAAGAAAATGCTTGAAAGAATGCAAAAACGTGTTTTTTCAGAATTAACAAAACAAAAATATGAATATAAAGCTTTGTTTTTCTATATTAACAAGAAAATAAATTAAATAAACGCTCGGTTTTTCTAAATCGAAACTTTTTATACCAATACAAGCTATTATTTCTGAAATAACGGGGAAAAAAATCAATTCTTACGTTTAAAAAAATATATATTTCTCACAAAGGTATTTCATAACAAGATGTGCTTTTTTATATTGGTTTAAATTGATTTACTAATAGAAAATAAATTAATAAATATCAATTCAGTGTTCAATGCAGTACAATGTGACAGACATACCTCAACTCAAAGAAACAGAAACTAAAACATGTTCTGTTTGTTTAGTTAACCTTCTGGACCTAACCTTTACTTAGTCATTTAGATGCTGAGAAATACTCATCTCTAAAGTATGTAAATAGTTTTTCTCTTATGTAACATCTATTTTATTGATGTTGTTGTTTACAGAAAAAACTGAGCTTTTCTTTTTATCATTCTGCAGGACACTTCAGTAGGATGTAACAGGTAACAATAACTAGCTTAACACAATATACTGACATGTACTAACTAATCATTCATCAAAAATTATATGCAAAAATACAACTCAATGCACTGTTTGTTTAATAAAAACAGTAAATCATCTTATCTTATACTGGTTTGCTGAACATTCAGCTCTTTGCAACAGACTCCCATTGGAGATTCACCAGACACAAATACGTAAAAATACATAAACATTTGGTATTATTGTAATTTTTAAAATATTACATCTCAAGCAATGGTGTATGTCTTTTTACACTTTTGTATTTTGTAAAAAAAAAGAAAAGAAAAGCACATAGTAAAAAAAGATCAACATAAAAATGATCTACCTTTAGGAGGGTGGTTTGACTGAGTTTGGGGGTGGTGCAGCACCGCAAAATATGGCCTAAAATCGCCCCTGATTCTAGTAGGCATTCTTAATGTTATAAGGCTAAAAGTATACTTGTTTTTTAACCTCACGTTGACGCAGGCAGCAAATTGCATCTTGTAATAGCGTTGCATGTAGTACTGAAGAATCCCGCTAGGGGGCAAAGTACCAAAGAAGTAAAGTAAACAGGGCGACCGTAAATTATGGTTAATATTCAGATAACAACAGAAAAAAGACGGCAGAAGGATCGTAGATGGTATGTAAAACATATTTACCACTATTTTTGATTTCTTTCCCACTGGTTTTGCCGCCGTTGACCGCATATACCTACAGACGGTCAAATAGCGCTAAACACTTCCCCCTACTGGTTACTCGCAATAGCTCTTGTAAGTTATGCTGTTTTGTTTTCGTCTGACCTTTTAAAGCCGATAAACTTCTAAACTACAGACGGGACTCTTCTTTTTGGAAATACTTCCTCAGCATTGCCCGCTTCGCTGTGATAGCTCCTGCCAGCAGCTGTACTTAGTTAAACCCTGCATCCGAATCCTCAGTATGTAGCTTACTACATGCTACGTAGTAACTACTACTACTCGGCCGTTAATGTAGTAGCTAACTGGAATGCAGCATAAATACTTCGTGAAGATGGCCAAGTAATTAGACGCTTACTGCTGAGCTTAGCACATGCTATCACGACCTGTTTATGTGGCTTTGGGAATACCCACTACAGTAAAAAAAAAAGATTATATTCAATTTAATCTTGAAAAGAATAAGTCTCATTATCATCGTATTATTAGTGATATTATGTAACATAAGACAAAATTGAGTTCTGGAAGTTCTTTGTTTTGAAATAGTTAATAACACCTTTAATATAAAATGGCTAACTACATGAATTCAAAAAGAAGATATTTGGAATGCTTTCCCTAAATTAATCTTTAATTCAACTGGAGGACTCAACTTTGTGTTGAAACGTGACTAACTGATAAATAGGCTAAATGCAATTTATCAGAGTTATAGTCACGTTTCAACACCAAGTTGAGTCCTCCAATTGAATTAAAGATTAATTTAGGGAAAGCATTCCAAATATTATCTTCTTCTTGAATGAATTATGATTTGTTAGACAGATTCTTCTTATGTGTTTATCCACAGGGTTGGGGAGAGAAATAGGTGATATGCAAGGTTGAATTTCTTTAAATAGCATTATAATACCCATAGGTATTGCATCAAACAATATGGCATATTCTTTGGGTGTGACTGGAAATTTATATGTGTTTAGGAATTCTGAATAAGACATAAGCTGCCCACTAGGATTAAACAACTGATTCACTAAAACAATCCATTTCTCAAATCTTAGAAAAGGTAATAGGAATATCCGTGCGTTGTTTCAGAGAGAATCTTTATTTGTTCCACAGGTGATTTCTTATGGGAATTCCTTTGTCAGTGACATTAATTGGAAAAGAGTATGGGCATTTCCTAATAAATATCTGGTAACGAATAAATTAAAATAAGTGCTATTCAAAATACTTAAATATTATCCTGCTAACCATTACATGATAAAATTCAAAACACCCATAAATGTGAATTGTGGATTTTGTGGGAGCCACCCTGAGACTGTATAGCATCTCTTCTGGATCTGTTCACATGCTAGAACCTTTTGGAAAGACTTCATCAGATTCATCACTGGACAACTCTACAAGGACTTTTCTCTGAAATAGGAAAATGTTGTATTTTGTTTTTTTCAAATGCAAAAAATTAAGATGTATACTTCATAATAAATGTGTTGATTATCTTAGCTAAATTCTATTTCCACAAATGCAAATACAGTTGCAAAAAGTCTAATTTTTAACACTATTTTAATGAAACTTTATCTTATACAAAACTGAGTAGTGGATCACTTAACAAAAAGGCTAAAAGAACAATTACCTTATGTACGAATCACAAATTATTTAATAGTATGCAACGTTTTGTATTACACCCCCGGCCTATGATAATTATGTTCAATTTTGTATACTGTTATATAAAGTTTTTTAAAAAGTAGTAAATACTGCATAGTAAATGAGCGAGTAGGAGGCATGAAATCGGACGTACTGCGCCACCGTTTTGGTAGATGTTTATGTTATTTAAGGTCGCTTGTGGTCCCATTAAACAACTTTTCAACTTGAATGTTTAATCAGTTGTCAAAAAACAATTACAGTAATCAGAAATTGCACTTTTCTCAACGGCTGATAGTTCCTCGGTAGCCGAGGTCACTCTTCTTCTACGACTGAGTACCAAAATACAAGTTTGTAGGTTCAACTCTACTCTGCATCCCCAGAATCAGATCAAACAAAACGTAGCATTGTTTTTATTCTCCTCTAATCTGTAACAAAATCCCAGAAACTGTAAAAATGCCCAAATACTGACTTCGTTTTAATCCAACCTAAAACCCTAATTGCCTAGAATTGCCTTTGATTATTAATAACTAGAATAGATTAACTACGGTCTTCATTCTATTATTTTATGAAAATAATTTGATTATTTTATTATGTAATTTAAGAAAAATCCAATTGTCATTGCTTGTTTGTTTTTATCATGTAAAGCACTTTGCATTTCCTTGTTGCTAAAATGTGTTTTACAAATAAACTTGCCTTGCTTTACAAATAACAGGGAGTACAACAGAGGACAAACTGATGGGTCACTGGGTCATTATAAAGGAACTTTTAAATACATATGTTCAAAATATTAAAAACAAACTCTAACATTACATTACATATTCTTGGATTTAAACATCTGCTTCCCGTTTACTTCAAGATAGATCTTGTCTATCACATTGTCATTACCAGCAGGTTAAAGGCTGTTAAAAATACATATTTTAACTAAGTGCATCAACCTAGGGAAAATTGCACCATGATAATGTGTATCTTTATGTGTCAGGGACATAATCATGCAGAGTTAAGCCTCTGGTGGAAAGGAGGGGGAAGTGGTGCTTAAATGTATAAGAATAAATGTGTTATGGACAATGTAAGAGCCTTACTCTAAAATTTCATAATGTAAGTTTTATGTTCTTTTAAAACTCTTGCATTCAAAAATTCAAAATTTTTATGACTTTGGTTGTATCAAAATAACAGCCATCATCTGCACCAAAACTAAGCAAATAGTACAGGTACTATATTGTTAAAATTAGAAAGCAAAAATACCTGTGAAGATTCAAGCAAATGTATTTGTTATTGGTTTAAACACCTGCTTACCATAAATCTGCAGTCTGGTGTTTCCTCTCATTTCCAAACCGTCAGCTGGTTGAATAAAAACTGTAAACTTCCCGCTGTCACTGAGTTTCAGATTTCTGAGCTCCAGAGATCCAGTGGATCTGAAAAGGATGATCCTGCCTTCATACTCTGGTGCAGTGTGGTTAGAAGTAGTTAGTGAGGTTATTATTGGTTTTTCACCCTCAAAAGTCCAGGTCACAGATGGAAATGTCACATCTGTTTCATTTAAATTTGTTGTGAACAACACTGTTCCTCCAACAGATGCATTCAGAGTACCATTTGGTAACAGACCATCTGCTGCTGATAAACCTGGAAAAAACCAACAACAAACTTTAGTTAAAAAAAGATTTAAAAATGAAAAGTGTAGCACAAACCATACAAGCATAACAACGCAACCAATTGTACAAGTTGCTTAAATTAGACCCTTTAGAATAAAATATAAATGTACATATGCCAAACTTAAGGCCAAATCTGGCCCAACAAAACTATTTATATTGTTTCCAAGTTAACTGTTGTGTGCTTCAATATTATTTTATCCCCCAAAAATCAAACTTTTATTTTTATAGAGCCAATGTCAATGTGAAAATATGTTCATTATTTAATTTTAATAAATATTCATCGTGTGGAGAAACAACTATTTAGTCATATTTTAATCATTTAATAAGTTTAATAAAAACATTCAGCTGGCCCTTTGAGGCCATTCATAACCTTTATGTGGCACAAAATGAATTTGATATGAATGACTCTGATATAAATGGTCAAGTTTTTACCAGTTTCTAAAATTATTTAAGTCAAACTTTAACTGTGAAAAATCAGAAATAACACAAAGATGTAACCAAAATGGCTATATTGTAAAAAAAAAAAATAAAATAAAAAACAGCACCCAAAAAACACTGATTATGTATGATTTACATAAAGCCCTATAATTTAAGTAAGTGTTTTCCTTATGACTGCTTATTAGTATGAAAATAACATTATTTTTCCTTTTGAACTACTTAAAAGCTTTGAAGGAAATTTTTGCTAAAAGTATTTTGGGGACCCTTCATTAAGGGCCAAACACAAAGACCTTCTTGAATTTCTTAAAACACATAGACAAATTTTATTTTAAGGTTCTTACCTGTAAATGCAAAAGCCTCAATTAAAAGTAAAAGTAACATAGCCTCTCCAGGTTGTTGGTAAGAACACCAAGAACAGTTACCCTTGCAAGTCATTATGAGGAATATCATTTGATGCATTGGATTGTAAATGGTCTGCGCTGGGGTCCAAAGGACCGCCCTATGAGTTTACAGTCCTTTCAGTGTTTGAAAAGTCAAAGTGGTCTGGCATCTAGTGGTGAAAATATGTTAATACGTACAAATTTGAAGAGCATAAAAAGACAATAGGTGTTTAAAATCCTTGAACGGCTGAAATAAAAAGCATGTAACAAAATTAATTAAAAATATTTTAAAGTTTATTGAACAAATTTCTTTAGCTTACACAATATTTTACCCAAAATTCCTAAGCAGCAATTGTTTTAGTTGGGGTATTCGCCAAATTTCGGTATATAACCTTTTTATATTGAGCCTTTAGAAGTGAAATCTTCTATATTTTATTTCTCCACGAGGAAAAACTACATTAACCTTATTACTATTATCCCAAATGTTTTTTGAACAGAGATAAAACACATGTTAATAATCAACTAATACAGGTAGATAACCTTGCGACTCTTGCTTACTTCCTTATTATACTCTTATATTCTGATGCAGTCGCCCACTACCTGTTGCAAAACAACCTTGGTGAAGGAATGAAAATCACAGTAGTTTGGACCCTAAATTGAAGGATATAATAGAAAATAAATACTGTCATGATAAACTTCATCATCCTTGGAGCTATTTTAGGTAAGTTTTAAACCAATATAAAAAATTATTACATCACAGGTGTAATTAAAGCTCTTATCTTTAATGATTTTAGAAGATGTTTGTTTGTTTCTTTATTCTAACTATTTAAATACGTTTGCTATAGTTTTGTAACTTAATTTTACGTTTCCTTCAGGTTTATCAGCAGGACAAGATCTGTTACCAGACGGTCCTCTGAATGCATCTGTTGGAGGAACAGTTTTGTTCAGAACCAATTTAAATGAAACCGAAGAGCCGTTTCTATCTGTGAAGTGGATGTTTGAGGATATTAACCCAATAATAACCTCACTGATTGATTTGAACAGCACTGCACCCAATTATGAAGGCAGGATCACCCTTTTCAGATCTACTGGATCTCTGGAGCTCAGAAATCTGAAACTCAGTGACAGCGGGAAGTTTACAGTTTTTGTTCTACCAGCTGTTGGTCTCCAAAAGTCAGGAACTACAAGACTGCAAATACACGGTGAGCAGGTCTTTACCTGAACTGGAAAATACATTTAGTCAAATGTATAGGAAACATCAAGTGTCACCCTGTTAGGCTTAGCTTTGCATATTTTTGTCCTGACACAAAATACTCTGCATGGGACATAAGCAAGTTAAAGATGAATGAAAAGATAAACATCATGGTGCAGTTTTCCCTTGGGTGATACAACCCTGTTTTATTTTTTTATTAAACAATTAATAAACTTGTAATTATGACATCACATAATAAGTATTTAAAAAATTCTCATTTTGGGCCCTAAATGTGCTTTACTACATAATCTATTCAAAAAGAGTGCTTATAAAGTTGCTTTTCCCTACAGAACGAGTGGGTGTTGATGTCGTCCCATCAAGTGCAGATGCCAATGAGTTTAGTTCAGTCAGTTTCTTCTGCAATTCCTCTGAATCTGATGTCTTCCTCTGGCATAATGGCAGCTCTGAGATTACAACCAGCGACAGAGTTCAGATCAACACAACAAATGGAGGATCATTTCTGACTATAACCAATGTGACTCGCTATGACCAGGGGACATATTGGTGTAATGTGACCAGTTCTCTAAGCTCCAACAGTGATTCTGCATCTCTTGTTGTCAGGTGTAAGTTTTGAATTTAACAAAATTAATATGTAAAACAAATATCCACTCAAGCATTATTTTGTTTTTGTCACATGTATTTTTCTTTGCTTTAGCATACAACTTCTTAAAGACAACACAAACTAACCCAGAGAGGTTTTAATTTAAATTTTCATTTAGTGAATAAAGCTTTATAACATTAAATTGTCTAAAAATTTCTAGTAACAATATTTTGTAATATACCTTTTAGGTTCTTATTATTTATATACCTATACTCTTTGAAATTTAGTTGCTTTGAATAAAGAATAATATCATTAATGTTGATATCTCCTCATGTTACTTGTTTTCAGATGGCCCAGAAAATACACAGTTGAAGGCGTCTCCAGTAAAAGATTTATATGAAGAAGGATCAGAAGTCATTCTGACCTGCTCAGCTGTATCAGTTCCACCAGCTGAATTTTCATGGTTTCAAAATGGAGCCCAACTACCTGAAAAAGGATCAGAGCTTAAATTCAGTAAAATTCAGATGAGTCATAATGGAAGCTACATTTGTGAGGCCTATAACAGCGAAACAGAGAGACGTCACACATCACCAAATCAAATTATCAATGTAAAGAGTAAGTATGAATTTCATTTATAATTATTAGAGAGTTACCAAATGTGTTTATCCACACTTTTTTTTCTCTTAGCTTAAAGTAAAGATTAAAAAAGAATAGTGGTGAGATGCTGAAATTATGTTTTGGGAAAAAAAATCTATAAAAACTTTTGCATATTTCTGTAACAGTTTTTCCTTAACTTATACAATAATTTAGAGAAGATATATAGTGAATATAAACAGATGTTAGTGAAGATATTGTGCTCACAATTAAATTGCTTTTTAGCCATTCGGGTGCCTCTCTCTTTTGGTGAGACATGCTGAATTGATAAGGATCTCCTGGACTAATGAACGTTGGTGTTGACACGTCAGACATCCAACTGCAAAAAAAATTTATGATCAAGAGCAACATATTAATAGTGGAGGATATTTTTAAAAAGTTTTTTTCAGGGCTTGTTGGTGAGTTTTGTGGATGTTATTAACTGAACTTAGCATTTAGTTAATAATCCTAATAACTTCTATTTAGTTAGATATAATTATTGAACTAAGCTAATGATTCCATGCAAATAATAACACTTTAGGTATAGGATATCTTACAAGAGTTTAGAATTACTATAAAGATATTAGCTGTTAATATTATACTTTTTATCTGAAGTTAATAAGATTATACTGAATTACATCAAAACAACTGCTTATCAAGCTTCTTACTGGTTACTAGCTGACTGTTTCAATTGCTTCTATAAATGCAATAGTGCTCTGTTAATAGCTTGAAAAAAAAAATCATTTTGGATTCTTGTATCTCTTTCTTGAAAATCCTCCAGAAAATCCTCCAGGATTATCTGCAGGCGCCATTGCTGGGATTGTGATCGCATGTTTGGTTGTTGTTGCTGCAGCTGCCGGTGGTGGATACTACATTTACAGCAAAAAAGGAAACAAATAACACTGAATAAATTTGAGATTATCATGTTTTTATCAATATTAGTTAGTCATAGTAAAACATAAAGTATGTTGATGCATTATTTTATAAACCTAACCCCTCCTAATGAACTAATTTTAAATTGAGGAATATTAATTCTTTGTTAATCTAATTATTATTATTTTACTTTGGCTATAAATAAAGCTATTTCAGTGCCCTGGCAATGGAATCATTACAGTGTCAACAGCACCACCTCCTCCCCTTTGACCTACTGCAACATTAAAGCAAACATAATAGAGAAATAAATCTAAAGATTTTAAGTGCTGAAAAGTTGTTGAGCATATGAATGCCCAGATTCATTCAAGCAGTCATGTTCTTTAAAAATAGAGAAAAATGGGATAATAATATAGTTTTAAAAACGGGTTGGTAAAGAACTATATGGCACAAAGACTTCAGTGACGAGCAAACTGGTGGAAGATATCGGATCACAGTGGGGCTCCCTCCTTTTTACTACAAGGATATTTCCATTCATTTAAAGAGGACATACCAGGCTTTTAAAATTGTAGGGCTACAGGCTCGCTTTCCACCCCTGTTCTGAGGAGTCTAGAGTCTAGTCGTTTTGTTGCAAACATACAGCGCCTTCTAGTGGTTGTAAATGTGGAAATGATGAACGTGTAAAATTCTATGCTTTGGTGTAGAAGTCGCAGGACCATCCAAAGTTTAAAAAAATTGTGACTTATAGTTTGCAAAATACAGTATATGTCCATTTTAAAGTACTGTAATTATCAGTTGCCTGTTTTTATTATTCAATTATCGCCTTGATTAAAAAAGAAAATCATGAACAATCTGTGCATGTTGTTTTTATTAACAGTACAATAATTATGTCATGTTGAAAGTTTCTGTACAGTCTATTATAATTATTTTATTATGTTTTATATACGTTTTATATTGTCAGAATCTATTTAGGCTACTTCCATTTGCCTCTCACTTTGCTGGTGATACAATAACATTTTCCGACAGAGCGACAAGAAAGGATTATTTTATTCTAAATCTCATATTTAAATTTAAATGAAAGCAAAAATGTACATACAGTGTAGGGCTGGGCGATATGACCTTAAATCAATATCACGGTATATTGAGCACCGCACCTCAGTAAGTGGACGATAACGACTACCACCCCACGTATTCAAGGTCCAGTAGTGACTTTATTTACGTGACATGCTTGAAAACATGATGGGTTCTTCCAATTGAATGGCTTCAAACAGCCTTTTAATTCAGTGTTGGATTCCCACTCTTTTCTGTTTTTCTAAAGAGTCCTGTTTAGACTCAGGAAAGTGATCACGCAGACTATGAGAAGGTGACAGGGGCTTTGAGTGAAATCGGTGATTTTAGTGTGCAGTTGTATTTTATACAAAATATTTTGCTTTTACATTGGAGTACAGGATCAGCCCGTGGGAGCTTCAAGTGGTGTATCAACGTCCTGGACTCAACAGAGTTAATATCTGCTCCGACTAGCAGGACCAGTACAGGCGGAGCTACAGCTTTCTCAGAACTCCAGGTCGGCTGCATCTCTGCTGCTCAGTGAAAGCAGTAACGTTCCCCAGCTTTAGACCATCAAAGCATCCAATAACACCATAAAAAGTCCCTATATTTGTAGCTAGTAGCTCCTTGTAAAAGAGTCACTGAAGGAGTCTAAACCATCGCTAAATATAGCAACACAGCTCCTATGTAGGTAGCGCTGTTCTCAGTCTGGAGAAATCAAGTCACATGACTGTACGTAGTTCATTAAAAAAAATATAGAATTAACCCGGCACGGGCAAAATTACATCGGTAACAATAATAAATGTTGGTATCGGTAAATTTTCGATATACCACCCAGCCCTAAAACAGAGTATAAAAACAATATCCATCTCATTTTTGTTTGTCATTAAATCAAACTGAAATGTACTCTTTTTGGTAAGATAGGGGATTTTGAAAACTTTTTTTGTGTACAAAAAGGCATAATAATTAGATAATTTTGAAAATTATTTCTTGAGAATGGGAAGGTAAAATACAGTAATATTATTTTAAACAAATTTAAAAGCCAAAGTCGATGATATTATGACTTTAATCTGCTCAAATTATTGTTTGCATTAATAAATTTCCAATAAAAATGCAGTCATTGTGCCAGTCGGCGAAAAAAAAAAAGACAGGTTCAGTTTCCTAGAGCTAAGAGTTATAGAACATTATGTATCAATGTGGACGAATATTTCAAGATAAAAGACAGCATGGTAAAGCAGAAATGAATCTCCCTAATGGTCAATATGCCTCATCATACTTCCCTAGTAATTATAAAGTGGCTTAAAAACAACAAAGTTTATGTCTTGGAGTCGCCGTCACAAAACTCAGATCTCTAATAGGAAAGTTTTAATTATATATATATTATATTAATTTAGAAAAAGGTTATTACTTTTTTTTTATAAAGTGCATGTTAGAAGGAATTTTGACGGTCTCAAACTCATTCTAGGTTATCTCAAGACATGTCCCTGTCAGAAGGAACATACAATATAGTCCTTCCAGTTTCTTCTGCCCAAGATCAGAAATACAGAATAAATGAAACCTTACATTAAACTTATATTATTATTTCCCCTTTAAATAAAGAATCCAGGAAATAGAAACTGCCTACTAAGTTTATGACAGATAGAGCCGGTGGTCATCAACTCCTAAACATCACCTCACAGTGGTGACTATATATTAGGAAAGTGAAACATTTAAAGTTACAAGAAAATGTGGAAAAATAACTGCTTATTTTACATCTGAAACAACAAAGTTTGACGGGTCAATAGAGTCATTCAAATTCAGATCATGTACCTGCATTTACAGAGTTTTTTTTTTTCTTCTGTGCTGCGTTTTGTTTTACTTATATTAAAGTAAATGCAGATTGGTTTCCTCAGTGTACTTTCTGTTCACCTGTTGCACACATGTAGCGACAGCTGTAATGACTTTTATTGCCTTTTATTGTCTCTTTATGGTTGATCGTGTTTCTCTACTGGATAATCTCACCAGAGTCCAAAGTTCCCTTTAGCAAAATCAATGGTATAATAGTTAAGGTCAATAAATTTAATGTGATTTAGCCTACCTTGGGATAACATAGATGTGGGAAATAATGTAAAAATATAAGAAGTTGGAGGTAAACTGAAGCAATGGTTTTCCTTGCCAATACTCTACAGATTATTGTTGTAATTTTGAATATTTAAAACAGACAAAGCACTGGCGACCTGTCCAGGGTGAACCCTGCCTTTCGCCCGTTGACAGCTGGAGATAGGCACCAGCCCCCCCCGCGACCCATTAAGGATTAAGCGGTTAAGAAAATGGATGGAAAACAGACAAAGCTGGGTTTTTTTACCGTTTTGCTTTTTTTTTAAGATTTCAGCAACTGGGGAGTGGGGTGGGGGACAAACATAATGATTCTTTATATAACTTGTTAACCCTCCAAAGTAGTAAAATATGTTTGTTTTTCTGCTGCACAAGTCTGTGACATGGCGCTTTTGAAGGTGATTGTCACAAGTACGATCAATATGGTCCTATTTAAAAATCTTTCACAGCTTCATCTTTGTGTGTATAGCTTAGGTCTTTTTAAAGCTTTATCAAAATGATGGCATTTAGTTAATATATATCTTTTTCTTGTATTTCCATATCACTGTAGTTAAACACCTTGAAAATTCAGTTGTTGTTCTGGTATTCTATGTTTTTAAGTTTCACCTGTATAGAAGTTATCTTACATGTTGATATATTTTAACTTTCCAAACATGTGCAAAATTAAAAGGATGGTCTTGCATAGTTTAAAACACATTTCAACAAGATCTTTTGTTACTTGGAAATTTAGGAAAAAGGTGAAACCTGAACATCATTCAGGCAAAATAGATACTCATGATTCTGAATTACTTCTCTTTAGGAAACTTGTATCATTTACAACAGCTCTCATGAATAAAGCTTTAACTGGCTTAACTTTGGTTCTCGTAAAAAAAAAAAAAAAAGTATTACATGCACATAAACACTATCCTGAGAATCTTTTTAAAAGCCATTTCTTCAATATTTTTAATTTCTAGAACAAGAAAATGTTTATATGCTCGCAGAATTGCAATCTGGCGTATGCATGGCACGTAATTTGAAAGTGTAATGTGCTATTTGTACGCAGATTGATGAGACTGGGTTGCTTTGGAAGATGTCAGCAGTCCTGACCTAAATGAGAAACGTAGAAAGGCGGGTTCCACCTCCACACCGACACGATTCGACTCGACTCGGATCGACTGATCCTCATACCTTTTACGCTCCACTGGCAGAAGTCTGGCTGAGCCGCTCCAACCCACTATTTTTCGTACCACCTCAGCTGTGGTTCCATCCGTGCTGCACTGGTACTGAAAAGCGACGTCACACGGCTGTCGGTCACTGATTGGCTGGAGGGTGGAGTCACTGGAGAATAACTTGACAGCGTCTTTTAACAACCAGTCAACCGCCATTTTGAAACCTCGCTACAGCGAGTCGATGTGTTTAGTTTTTGCTGAAGAACAACAACAACATTAAAAACCAGTGCTGTGATCCAAACAGAGTTTCAGCATTTCTGAGCTTGTTGGCTGAAGAGAAATTTCAGTGTGAGCTGGATGGAGCTGCTCGCTGTGAGAGGGTACTCGGAGCTGACTGCGGTTCGGAGCAGATAGCTCTCACCAGCAGGCCGAAGCAGAGAAATGGAGAACGCTGAAGTCCTAAGTGTGCGTTCTTGTTTGGTAATGCTGCCTAAATTGGGTGGTAAATTCCATCTAAGCCTGAATACCTGCACCATTTTTGTTGTATGTTAATGATTTTAGTAAATAGAGTAAATATAACAGTAGTGTTGCAGTTACCCAATCAGAGTGCAGAAACGTGCATGTTATTAATCTTGCTGAGGAAGCACACAAGGGCGCTAATTGATCAAATGTTCAGAGAAACTGTCCTATATTCTATCCTTTGAATAAAATTTAGAATGTTCGTAAAACCGTCAAATGTTGGATTTGGTGGCCACTCGTTCTCATACGCACGCTCCTTGGCAATCGTGTTGATACATCCCACTTGTGCGTACCCAGGTCCTCTTTTCAGTCATTTGCATACAGAAACGCCCTGAATTAACCATATTTGGTAACCACATCATCTGTTAAATCCATTGAGTCCTCACGTTCTTCCTTAAAATAATTTCCAAGAGAGGGAAAAAGGAATTTCATTGACACAGAGATCGATGTGAAACATACAGTAGGTGGGGCAATAAAAAAGTATTCAGGATGTACAGACCTAAAAGAAATGTTAATACAAATTAATTCCACCGATAGTTTTTGCCATCACCGGTTTTTCTGCTTAAAATAGAACTGGCATGAAATTCTCTGCAACGTTTGGGTCCTTTTAAGCCACACTCTAAGTACCTTAAAACTATATCAAACGATTGCTTGCCGTTATTCAGCCTTGTTGTAGAATTGCAGCTGTGACCAGGTGGCCCTTCTGTGAACATTAGCACAGAACGACCCGGTTTCGGAGGGCGGGGCCTAAGCTATGCACTTCTGTGGTCAATGAGTCTCTAACTATATTTCAAATGTTCAACTATAATATATAATCTTTTTTTTCCCACAAATAAAAGCATACTAGCACCAATGCTACATAGACAAACTGGGGTATTAGCTGTGAAGCTAATTGAAAAGCGAACAACTCAAACAATGCCACAATGTCTACTAACAGCTGAAGGACATTTTTGAGGAAATATGCTTACTAGTACAGGGATATTTGCTGGTTCACGGAGAGTTGGTATTAATCCTGCTAGAAGTTTAAGATGATCTGCGAATCCACTGCTGTATTGTCCCAAGTTGGAAAAACAGTCGTCCTAGAAACAATTGCCACAAACTACCACAAGCTTCGGCAGCCGGTCGGGCACATTCAATTCAATTCAATTCAATTCAAAAATACTTTATTGATGCCAGAGGGAAATTAATTGTTGTTGTAGCTCATTAATTAATATTTCAAGGAATTGTTGTAGAACATAATGGCTGTGGGGAGAAAGGATTTCCTGTAGCGGTCTGTGTTGCAGCGAAACTGAAGAAGCCTCCGACTGAAGATACTCTGTTGCTGTAGGACTGTCTCATGGAGAGGATGCTCAGGGTTGTCCATGATCTTTTTAATTTTATGAAGAATCCTTCTTTGCATCATTATCTCCAGTTGTTCCACAGTCGTCCCCATAACAGAACCAGCCTTCTGTATCAGGTTATTGAGCCGTTTTAAGTCCCTGGCTCTGATGCTGTTACCCCAACAGATGATGGACGAAGATATGACGCACTCCACCACAGACTGCATACGCAAAAATCTATCAACACGCTTTTTAGTGGCTCAGAGTGGGGAGGACAAAAAGATTTATGTTCTCTTTTGTATACCCAGGTACAGTGCAGTTTGGATGCGGTCTGGACTCCATGCTGTTGGTTTGTTGTTTGCCTGTTACCGTAGCTCTCCGCGCCGCGAAGGGAGGGAATGGGTTCAGGGAATGGGGTAATTGGCTGGAACTCAACACGTAATATGCAGAAACGTGTCGTCATATGCCGTACCGCCAAACAACACGTTTCTGAGTGCTAATTTCACAATGTAGGCAGACATACACCGGAACAAAGGAAAGACTAATGAGGCAGGCTGGGGGAACTAAAAGATATTAGCAAAAAATTAGCAAAATAAATATTTTGTTTTGAAAATAAATATTTAGGTCAGACCTAAATATTTAATTTGTAAAGTAAACATTTAGTTTGCTAATTAAATATTTAGCTTTGAAAATAAATTTTTAGTTTGAAAATAAATATTTAACTTTAAATTAAATATTTAGCTTGCTATCTAAATATTTAGATAGTTAATGTAACATTTATAAATACATCAATAACAAGGTGAAAATATATGTTTGAAAAATGAACCCTATTTTTTATGCTATGAAAGGCTAAATATCCAAAAACATTGCTGTTAATATTTGACTACATAACTTTACAAACGGCACCATATACTGTATATCTCATAAAAAGGGTGCTCCGATAATCATGTTTGACTCTTTTTTCGCCATGCATAATTGCCGACACGGCTTATTCTGCTATCAGTATCTGCTTCACTGATAAGCAGGACCAGGGCCGTGCACAGGGGGGTGGCCCGGTGGCCAGAGCCACTGCCCCTCTGCCCTCATCGATTGAGGTGCCCCTCTTCCCCACCCCCACCGCTCCGCTCAAAGCATTCAATTCAATTCAATTCAATTCAGTTTATTTATACAGCGCCATTTCACAACAGATGTCATCTCAAGGCACTTTACAAAAAGAGTTATTACAATACAATGTTAAGTGTAGAAATTACAGAACCACAGAAGATTGCGTCGTGGAATTCTCAGCAATCCCTCATACTGAGCAAGCATGCAGCGACAGTGGGAAGGAAAAACTCCCTTTCCACTGATTCCGCTAATCCGCTCCAGGTTTTCCCGCTCGCTCCGCACTCTGCAGCATCACTCACTGTATGTGTCTCTGCGGCGCTCTTTTGAAACTATGAGTGAACACGACAGTTCACAAAAGCTGTCGCATTAACAGGTAGGCTGTGTTTGTGAGAAGACAGTGGTTGAATCTGCGAAATTAGTCACTTGTTTTTTTTTGTTTTGTTTTTATTTATGTCGGAAATGTTTTGCTCTTGGTCTTCTACTAGTGCTAACAACTTGTACAACAAATCCACGTTCTTAAAATTAACGTTAGCTGCTTGTCTAATCAAATTATTGTACTCTCGATCAGATCTAATACAAATAACTACATTTTCTGTTGTTGGCACACTTTGTAGACAAAAACACACACAAAACAAGACAATGCCTTCACCAAAAAGAAGACTGAGACAGAGAGAGAAAGAGCGAAGGGAGGCTGCTAAAGGCAGTTCAACTCTGCAAACATTGATTCAAAGCTCCAGCAAGCCAGCAGGTAAATCATCATATAGAACAGTTCGCAGATAGTTTGTCTTTTTAATTCTTGTAAGTATATTTCCCATTATAATCACTTATCTTAGTTGAGACTAACACATCGTAGGCTTAGGCTCTAAGTGAGTTGTATAGTAGCATAGTATATAGATTTATGCTGTATGCTAATATGAAATTAAATGTCTATTACTTATTACTCCATTAAAGATGAGGAAGAGGCAGGCTTAGAGAGTGAGGGAGAGCCCATTGAGCATCAGCCAAATCAGACACTTACAGGTAAGTGTTGTTAAACTGACTGACAGTAAAGGATTCTGAATATGCTGAATTTTGATACAAAGAAAGATAGAAATTAAATTATTTGAAGAGTAATTATATTACAAGAACATAAATTGAATTAGCACTAAAGCCTAACAATTGTATTTAAAATATGACTGTAACAGGTTTGTTATTCATTCTATATATTAAGATGAAACTGCCTCAGAATCAACTCAACAGAGTAAAAGTGAAGGTCTAGGAACTGAGCCAGAGACAGAAAAAGTTCAGAATGAGAAAGAAAGGCGACACAATGACACAGAGAGGGAAGAGACAGACACAGAACAGGAAGAAATGGAGAGTGAGGCAGCCACAGCCATGTACACAAGGGTGAAAAAGCCTGAAGACTTAAAGTTCTTGCTTCAGTTACAAAATCCATCAGATCCTGCTCATGTGAAGAAATTCAATTTAACATACAATGTGGCCTTCACAAAATTTTCAAATTCAGTAGGACCCTGTTGTCCAATT
The DNA here is from genome assembly GCA_028564705.1 of Apricaphanius iberus. NCBI lineage: Eukaryota > Metazoa > Chordata > Actinopteri > Cyprinodontiformes > Aphaniidae > Apricaphanius > Apricaphanius iberus. The sequence continues at coordinate 1,235,024 of JAPXFQ010002254.1, forward strand.
TTGCCGTTCCCAAAAAATGAACAAGGACGTTCGTTTCAGGGACAGTGGTATGAAGAACACCCCTGGTTAGAGTATTCTCCTGAGAATGATGCAATGTACTGTTTTAGCTGCAGGCTTTTCATGAATGATGAAAAGTATAAGAGCAGGACAGGTTGGAAGTCAGTGGGGTTAAGTCTGTGGAAGCAAGCTAAAGGAAAAATGAAGGAGCATAGCAGGACAGAGTCACACATGTTAGGCATGATTCGGTGGAATGCCTTTAAAAAAAAAGCATTGGATACAGCATTGGAAAAGGGCGACTTTGAGATGCAAGCAGCCAAAGAAAGAGAAAAGCAAAAAAACAGGGAGATTATCTACAGGCTGATTGATATTATATTGTACTTAGCGAAACAAGGCATGGCATTCAGAGGTGACAATGAAAGCCTCTCAAGTTCAAACAAAGGAAATTTCTTGGAGCTTGTAGAGTTGCTTGGCCAATATGACAGTGTCCTTAAGCTTCATCTTGACAACATCAAAGAAAAACAAGCATCATGTCAAAAACCTCAGGTGTCTCTCCTCTTAAACCGAATACAAAATGACCTAATTAGAGCAATGGCTATTTATGTGAAACGGGAAATACTGAAGGAAGTAAGGGAAGCGTCAATATTTTCAATTTTACTTGATGAGACTACTGATGTATCACACATCGAACAGGTGTGCTTTGTGGTGCGTTATGTACATGACATGACCATAAAGGAGCGCTTCATTCAGCTCTGTGAAGTTCAGTCAACAACAGGAGAACAGCTTGAAAACCTAGTAATGAACTTGCTGAAGGAGAACCAGCTGAAAGTTGAGGAAATCCATGGTCAGGGTTATGATGGAGCAGCCAACATGAGTGGGCCTTACAAAGGACTACAGTCCAGAATACAAAAGCAAAATGAAAAGGCATTATATGTTCATTGCCATGCTCATTGTTTGAATCTTGTATCAGTAGAGAGTGCAAAGTCAAGCATTCACTTTGTCAGTTTTTTTACAGTAGTGGAAAAACTTTACACCTTCATTGCCAACTCCACAAAACGACATGCAGCTTTTGTTCAAACACAGGAAGCCATGAATCCTGGCCAGCGTGCCCTTGAGCTACAGAAGCTCTCAGACACCCGATGGACCTGCAGGGAAACAGCCCTCAGAACCCTCAGAAAATGCCTCCCTGCAGTTGTGCAATTCCTGTAAGATCTGACCAAGTCTGAGGCACCTGATCTAGCTGCAGGGGACGCACACATGCTGTTGCACAGCATTAACTTTGAATTTATTCTTTGCTTGGAGATAACAACTCCAATATTCATGGAAACAGCAGTTGCTTCAAATGCTCTTCAGTGGCAAGACTTGGACTTGGCAGCAGCATACACTGTTGTAAATGGTGTCATTAGCAGAATGAACACACTGAGGACTGAAGACCAATTCAAAGAAATATTTCACAATGCTACCATCCAAGCAGAGACAAGAGGGATCAATGTGCCTGAAGAGATTCCAGGACAAGCAAGGCGGCGGAAAGTACCAACAAAGTTTAAGTACTGCTCCACATCAGCAACAGAGGACCACCAGCCACAGACTTTAGAGGAGTACTACAGAGGAAGGATGTACTTCACTTTTTTGGATTCCCTGATTCAGGAACTCCACAGGCGATTTCAAGGGAAGGGGAGCACTGACAAAATTGTGATGTCACTGCATTGTTTGATTGAACCATCAAAGTGGAAAGACACAGCAGATGCTGAAGCACTTAATGCTGCCCATACTCTCTGAGTTTTACGGATTTCAAGAGGAGGAGGAACAGCTGCGAACTGAGCTTAGAGTTTTCCACTCTTCATTCACATGCTCACAAAAAAGTGCCCATGCAATTTTGGAAACATTTAAGGAGTTTGATGCTCATGTTGTGTTTCCAACACTTTTTAAACTGCTGAAAATCTTTGCAACACTGCCTGTCTCAACAGCCACTGTTGAACGCTCATTCTCGAAGTTGAAGCTGGTGAAAACTAAACTTCGTAATGCGTGTGGACAAGAACGACTCTCTGATATTCTGCTTCTGGCCATTGAAAAAGACATCCCAATCATAAAAGATGAGGTTATTAAGATCTTTCAGGACATGGTACCAAATAGAAAGGTTCTGCTGTAAAAGGAAAAGATAAAAACCAAAATGTAAATCTGTAAATAGTTTCTTCTGTTATCACCAATGTGTAATTATGATGTTCTATGAAAACATCTACAATAAAGTCTAAAATGTATTTGAGCGTGTGTTGTCTTTTCTTTTAATTGTACATTTTGTAATAACTGGAAAATTTGTGTTAAAGGGATAGTTCACCCAAAAATGAAAATGCTGTCATCATTTACTCTTCCTCAAGTTGTTCCAAACCTGTATGACTTTCTTTCTTCTGCTGTCCACAAAATAAGATATTTTGAACAAAGTCGGTAACCAAACGACTGATGGACCCCATTGACTTCCATAGTAGAAAAAAATATATACTATGGAAGTCAAAGGGGACCAGCAACTGTTTAATCACCAACCTTCTTTAAAATATTTTGTGTTCAGCAGAAGAAAGAAAGTCATGCAGGTTTGGAACAACTTGAGGAAGAGTAAATTATGACAGCATTTTCATTTTTGGGCGAACTATCCCTTTAACAAGCAACCACCCCCTTAGTGCCCTTTTTTTGGTTTAGGCCACTGCCTCTCAAAATGTCTGTGCACGGCCCTGAGTAGGACCATTCCGTTGTCACAGTGCAATTTGCAAACCTTTTAATTAAAGGTGTAACAACATCCCATTAAATTAAAGTGCTTGTTGTAGCTAATATATAAACAAATAAAAAGGGGAGGAAAGTTCGTCAACTTTCCACTGTTCAAAATCATAGATTTTGCAGCTTTTGCTATTTATATCTATACTGTATTTGCTTATGGCAATTTGGGGTCCAAAACCCCACAGATCATGGCCAGTACACTACAAAATGTATATTCTTTTATTAAAAGTATTGTCATCAAAACTATAGGATTTACTGTTTTTTTTTAAACCAATTTTCAGCCATTGAATGGGAAGATTTATGCATGCAAAGTAATGGAGGTGAAAAACTTTGCAAAAAAAAGTCACACAACACAAGTAGTTCTTCATATATTTTGATAGGGTTGGCAGGTCTGTTTTAATACTGTAAGGAGAAACATTCTAAGATGAGAAACTTTATAATTTTTAATTTAATTAATTAGATGTACAGTAAATAAGCAGTTGTTGTCTGAAGCAAGTTTGATTCTATTCTTTGTGCACGATTGTTGTTTTATGCCTTGCACTCTCTGACCTAGATTGAAGTAAAAGTAGGACATGTGTTATACTGCTTTTAGACTTCACACTCAACAGCTGTTTTATTTAGTTTTAGAAAAAAAAAATTACTACTGTTTATAATTAGTTAGCATAGAAAAACTAATTATTGAAATACTGAAAATAGCAGATTCCTCAGCTAAAACAGAAGTTCCTTGTCTGAAAATGTGTTTTAATATAATCGATCCTGTTTTAAGAAAACAGATTAAAAATATTAATAATTTAAATCTCTTTTTTACTGGTACTAACATAAAAAAAGGGTCTGGGGCAAATCTCCAACACTCAGTGGGTGAGAGACAGAAGTAAATTTTGGACATGTCACCTGTACATCTCCACCTCATCATTTCAGCAATATACACACTTGTGTTTCCTTTTACCTTGGTTAATGATTATAAAGTGAAGATAAATGAGACGCTGACATTTAGCTGCTTTATTTCCTCCATAGTCATTCTCAAATAGGGCCACTTACTGATATAAAAAAGGAAAAACACTTTTTTTTTTCATACTTATATAAATAAGATGAAAACAATGAGTATATATCTTATCGTTGGAACGATCTCTGGTGAGCTTTTATTGCTTAATATTTAAAACGTTTGAAAATTGTCTTGTAAGAAAGAAAAATCTGTTAACATGTTAATTATGGTTTCATTGTTTCATTGATAGTTCTGTATTTCATAAATTACATTTAAATTTTATTACTACCAAATCAGAAACCTACAGAATATTGCCGCTGTAGCCAGGATATTTTATTGCCTAAATAAAAGAACTGACTTTTTTTTCTATTTCTAAATCCTTGAACTGTGTTAAAGGGTTGAACAAGAGGAAGTGTTCAAGTTCAATGTACTTAAAAGTTTAAAAAGTAAAAAGAAAAAGAAAAAATTTCAATGAATGGTTATTTGTACTTTTATCAGCCACCAGTTCCTGCTTGAAGCTGATATTGCAAAACTTTAAAGGCATTCATTTTCAAACCAAAATTGTGTCCTGCAGGTTTATCTGAAGGAGATGGTTTGTTACCAGATTGTCCTCTGAATGCATCTATTGGAGGAACAGTGTTGTTAACAACAAATTTAAAGGAAACAGAAGTACCGTTTCCATCTGTGAGCTGGATTTTTGAGGGTGTTAAACCAATAATAACCTAAGTATCTACTTCTAACCACACTGCACCTGAGTATGAAGGCAGGATCATCCTTTTCAGATCCACTGGATCTCTGGAGCTCAGAAACCTGAAACTCAGTGACAGTGGAAGGTACACAGTCAACATTTTACCAGCTGACGGTTTGGAAATAACAGGAAACACCAGTCTGCAGATTTATGGTAAGCAGGTGTTTAAACCAATAACAAATACATTTGGTGGAATCTTCACAGGTTTATTGCTTTCTATTTCTAACATTATAGTACCTGTAATATTTGCTTAGTTTTGGTGCAAACGATGGCTGTTATTTTGATACAACCAAAGTCACAAATTAGGATTTTTTGAATGCAAGAGTTTTAAAAGGACATAAAACTTACATTATGAAATTTTAGAGTAAGTTTTGTACATTGTCCATGACACATTTATTCTTATACATTTTCCCACCAATATTTACAATCAATTATATTCATTAATCATAAAATGGATATCCTGCCTGACTGAAGAGATTTGGTTTGAATGACGACCAAAAGTTACTCTAAAATACAAAAAAGAGGAAGTGGTAATTTCTATGCAATGCAGTGCTGTAAATAGATTTATCTAAACATTTACCATGATTATTTCCCTTTACATTATTTCCTTCCACATTCCCCTACTTCAGTAGTGGTCAGGTAGAAGTAAAAATAGATATTGCTTAGTATTTGAATTAGCACATTTAATTTTTAGATGGAAAAAATATAATACACACTTTTATTGTAATGCAGCCAGGAATGAAAGATAGGGACGACCGTGGCACAGGTCGTTTGTCTTGTAATTCAAGAGTTACAGGTTGGAGCCCTGGCCTCTAACTCAGTCGTTGTGTCCTTGGGCAAGACACTTCACCTGTTGCGTGATGGTCAGAGTGCCTGGGGAAGCTATGGCTACAGCGTAGCTCGCCCTCGCCAGTAAGGAATCTGTACTGTACCGAGGTGCTTGGCAGAGGTCTGCTTTTCTAGTTATTTTAAGATCATTTCTGATTGATTCATTCAGTTTGTGATATTTTTATGAGCAGTGACTTTCTAAGTCTTATGTTAGATGCAAAATATTTATCTGTATAAATTCTCTATTCTTTCAGATTAACATTTTTCATAAAATGTAAAACATAAAATTTAAACTTTGATAATCTGTAAACTGTAATTTAAACAAAAATAACAGCATGACCTTAAATATTGCACCAGAACAATAACTAAGGTCTTGCTAAAGCAAACAAATTAATCATATCGAGACGTTTAGAGTTCTTGTTAAATTTAGTGAAGTCATAAAATAAAAGAATAAACCATTTCCTCTCTAACTGCAGTCGTGGCACAAACCGAGTGCTGGTTGATCATTAAGCACAGAAGTACTTTGAAAATTAAAACTTAAGTTTAATTTTTTTGATCTTACAGAAAATTAAATGAACTTATAGTGTCAACTGGCTCATTCTTGATTGCATCCATCAGCTCTAGCTCCTGTAGCCTTTGTTCACCCTGGCATAAAGTTATTCCTCATTAGCATCCTGCTGAGGAGCTGGCCTTCTCGTTTGTTCATTTTGGCCTTTGTAGGTTTTAGGGGGACGTGGTGGAGGTCCGTTGGCATTCACTTTGATCCGAGTATCTGGTGAGGAAATGTTTAACTCCAGATGTACTCCCCCTCCTTGTGTGGTGCTTGCAAAATTTTGTTCCTGGAAAAAGACAATAGACAAAATATATATATTTTTTTTTTTCATTAAGCTTTGATCATCATTAACTTCCCCTTTAATGTGTCATGAGACTTTTGTCATGCTTTTCTCATGACTCTGAATCTAGAGGTTCAGGTAGCCTCTAAATTTGCCAAAACAAAACTAATTTAGAAATCCAATAAGAAAACAATATCAGTTTTCTGTGATTGCTGCGGAACAGGAGAGAAACCACAACCTATTGTGCTTCTTTCTTTAGTCAGGGTATCAGACTGGCTCTGACTGAATGGCATTAATTTACAACCTGAATTAAGGCTTTAACAAAAATCTTATTCTCTACAGTTAATGAATCCAGACTACATTTGATTATTTCTACATCATAGAGCACTTTATTAGACTGAATTTACAAAGACATCTGTCAAAATGTTTATCTGTTTCTAAAGTCTACATAGACTCATTATATATAAAGCAAGATATTTCAAGCATCAATTAGTTATAATTTTGATGATTATAGCTCACAGTTTACGAAAACCCCTGAGTGAAAAATCTCATAAAATGAGGACACTACATGAAATCAATAAAACAAGGGTTTTAAATTGAGAAATGTTAGACCTGTGAAAAATATAATAATGTATATGTACTCTGTACTTGGTTTGGAGCCCTTTTGCATCAATTACTGTATCAGTGCAACGCGGCATGGGTGCTATTAACCTGTGGCTCTGTTGAGGTATTATGGAAGACCAGGATGCTTCAATATCAACCTTCAGCTGTTCTGCATTGTTGTGTCTCATGTCTCTCATCTTTCTCTTGGCAGTGCCCAATAGATTCTCTGTGGGGTTCATGTCAGGCCAGTTTGCTGGCCGATCAAACACAGTAATCCCATCATGGTCATTAAAACCAAGTTTTGGTACTTTGGACAGTGTGGGCAGGTGCCAGGTCCTGTTGGAAAATGAATTCAGCATCTCCTCATATATATCAGCGTTACCTTATAAGTTGAATTACTGTAGCAAATGAATTTTTGTATGATATTCTAATTTTGAGTGTCATCTATGTATATATACAATTTCTTTTCATAAAGAAAGGCCATGCACCATCACATTCCCAAGTATCTGTACCCTTGATGGAACAATTCTATAGGAGGTTAATTTTTGAAATCTGAAATCAGATAACTTCACAGAAACTGGCAATACAATACTTCTTCGACACACTGTCAGAAATTCACAATCAGCTTCCTCTACAGAGTGTGCTCCTCTTTCATTTCATCTACAAGGAAACCATTGGTGCATCCTTCATATTTATGATAATCACCCAAAAGTTTGCTCCAGAAATTTAATATTCTTTACCACTCCCCCATCCAGTTTATAACAAATGCTCTCCTGAAAACCCACCACTGTACTCTGTATTCTTCTCTTAACAGACCATCACTGTACATCCATTACAGAATCCTCTGGTTTATACTAATATACAAAACTCCTTGGTTTGTCTCCCTATAACTTGCAGCATCTTCATTCCTTCTTCAATCATTTTCTTCATATAACACATGATTTACAAACTGCTTTTGATAATGTTTTAACATTTCCATACACTAATTCTGTATAAGGTATGTTATACTTTTTTTCCACTGCAGCTAGAGATGGGACTGATCAGACAATCCAAGAAATGTACACCTTTATGTCCAAGGCAGCTTTTGCAATGATCAAAAATGTGATGTTACTGAGAAGAAAAAATAAATGAATAAAATAAAAATGGAAAATTGTCATTTAATTGTCATTGGCATTACACTGAAGAAAATAAACCATAAGACAATATTTATTCCATTATTGTTGGAAGTATTTTGTTGATTATTTTAGAATGCATAAGCATGAAAAAATATAATAATTTAATATGCACTCCATGGCTCAGCCATTTATGTGCCACGGCTCAACCTCAAGCATGCTTAGACCATTTTTAACCCTGTTGATCGCTCTTAATAGTTTATGGGTAAGACCAAGGGCGCAGATGGGGTGAGGGACAGCAGGGATCTGTTCCAGATTCAGATTGATCCTGATCACCCCCCCCACACACACACACACACACACACACATACACACACACACTTACAAGGCAAAAAACAAACCAAAAATTTACGTTAAACGCTTGAAGCTCCTTTATCAGATTACAATGAATGCAGCACAACGTAACCCGAAACCAACTCCAGAGGTTTCAATGAGAGAGAAGCAGGACCCATCGAGCCCAGGTGCTTGGTTTATACCGGCCACGGGAGCGGCTCAGTCAGGAAAATCCCGCTCTGTTCGCTGCTCCACCTGTTCACACCAGATGCATATTTCTCTGTGCCGGTCGACAAGCGCTTCTGCTCAGCTGTTGTTTATTCAGAGCTATTTTTTTCATCTGGTAAATAACCTCATACAATCATTACGTCATGTTTCTGTTACCAGGAATTTTGTACGTTTCTTTAATTTATCCGTCGAGACACACACACACTGCCAGAGGGAGAGAGAGAGTGATAGTAGAGTCTAGTGTAGATATACTGTTGAAATATATATACTTTTTTATCTACTCTTCACATTTATTATATATTCACTTCCTGTTTCTGAGTGTGAGTAGATTTAACACATATTAAAAAATACAAAACAAGGTATGTGTATGAAAAATACATAAAGATACAAAAAATTCATGTTTACAGAAGTGGGAGAAGCCTGAATGAAAGTATGAGATCTGATAAAGAATTGTTCATGTGATGTTTTTTTTATGGAAAATGCAAATTTGAAGCTTTTCTTTTAGAGTTGGTGTGAATTTGAGTGTTAGTATGAAAATAACTCTTGACATAAGAGGCAAATTTGTGTCAAAAAGAACATTAAAAACAAACGAATAGGTGAGAAGTGTGTTAATATAAAAAATATTAAAAAGCTGTGAATTATAAAACAGAGGTGCACTTGGTGTGTCGGATTTGAATTATTCTTAAAAATCTTTTATGTAAAATAAATATTTTGTTTAGGTGGATTTTAAAGGTTGGTCTCCAAACAATATTACAATAATTACAGTAAGGATAAATCAAACTATTGTATTAAACCACAAGACATGAATTATGAACAACATTTCTTATTTTACTTAAGAATCAATTTTGTCATTTTTTGCAGACATGTCTAGTTTGATCTTTACAGCAAAGTTATTCATCAATCACAACTTTTAAAAGACACATGAAGAAAACTTGCAGGATTGTTTTATTATTAATATGAATTTTAATTTGATCACTGTTATTTGTATTTCCAGCAAATACCATATAATCAGACTTTTTCACAGTTAGCTAACATTTATTTTTTCTTTTAACCATTTTGTATAATTAAAAATGATCATCATTTACTTTATTTATAAGAGTGATCATATTTCTATTTGAAATGAAAAGATTTGTCATCTGTAAAAAGCAACTGAAGTGTAGACTTAGATACTTTAGGAAAATTGTTTATATTAGAAACAATGATGGTCCCAATATTGTACCTTGTGGTACCTTGTATCATCTCTATAATCTCTTAGGGCCACAAATATTGTCACAAGTGACTGGATTGTCTAGTGTTTCTTGGCGTTACTTCCTGCCAGAATTAACGCAGATTGTTCATGGCTCGCGCAATGGATGCAGTGGAAATGCCGACAACTTTGTTATCCCCAGTTTTAAAATCCTATCTGCACCCCTGAGTTAAAACAGAGGGATAATTACAATGGCCACTGCTTTTAGCTAAGTCTGACATACAACAGTCAGTTTTACTGCATTCGGTTATTGCTTACCTGAGCATCAGAGGTAGGCCTGTTGTTCACTCTGATCTGAGCGTACTCTGAAGTATTTGATGCGTCCACCTGGTCTTTGTTTCCTGTGTTCTTTTTCTTCTTAAACTTCAGTTCTGCATAGTTCAGTTCCTGCTCATGAAAAAAAAAAATGAAGGGAAAATATTTCTGCTCACAAAAGATTTGATGCAATTAAGTTTATACAAAAATAATCAATTGCAAGCCTAAAACAAGCCTTGATATTCCATGCATTTCCATTTCACTCAAAGTAAAAAAATGGAAATATGAAGAAGTCTCCAAATCATTCAATACATGTCTAAACAACCATTGCTTTTAGCAGAAACTATTATATCATTAAGGGGATTGTTTATATTTTTCAAACACTAGCTTTAAAGATTGGCTTGAGTGTTTCTGGTTATATTCAAAAACTGTTTTTCAAAATAAAGACAGATATTGAGTTTTAGTTCAAGCTGAGTTATTTTGCAAATTAAACAAAAAACAAAGAGTCAATACAAAGATTCATTTTCTGACAAAAATCCTACAAGTCACGCTGCTTCTATTGACGGAAGTGAGCGGGAGAGAAGTCTTTAGGAGTTAGTGCGCGGACGTAGTGCCCCTCGTATTATTACGCCTCACAAGATAGTACCCCTTTTTATCCGCTGAGAAAATCGACATGTTACATTTCTGTGTTACTATACTTTGTAGTCTAACACTTCACGTAACTGTATTTAAATAGGGAAAACGTGGAAGAGTTTGGTAGCTTCTAACGGGAGCTGATTTGGAACAATACAGTATGTGGAAGAGGCTGCGTTTGTGCTCCGTTTGCATGACAGAGCGCACAGAGAAAGACCAGACATGTACATATCAACTAGTCTAAAGTAAGGTAAGAACATATGTCAGTTTGTAAAAACGGTGGCCTATTCCTTTAAGACACCAATGTAAAAATAATTAGAAAAACCAAAACTATAACTGTTTGAATTTTGTAATTCTAACTTTTTGATTCTCATTATTTTTCTAAGGTTGAAATATGATCATGTTCCTATCAGTGTGAATGTAAGAAGCTTCTGATTTTTTTTTACCTCACTGGTGTTATCTGCGTTGTCTCTCTTGTTGCCACCTAACAGAGATATTTAGGATCAGATTAAATTAAAAATAATAGTGTAAATGACAGAATTTCAGAATGGAGTTACCTGTAATGGTTGAAATGACCTTTCTAAGAGATTTTGGTCTTGATTTTCTTTTAAAGCACAGAAAAAAAATAGACATTAGACAAGCATTCTCTGGACTATTGCCAAGAAGGAAATAGAAGAATGAACTACCAGGTTCACTCTTTAAAACATTGACATACTCTTTGTGTTGTTTTCAAATGAAACATACACAAATAAAATTGAGTCAAGAAAAAGCTAGTGATACAATTGTGACTGCATAATAATAGTCATTTTTATTATATGTATTACTTAATTGTAACTTCTATTAAAATTAGTCATCATATAATTTGACTAAATTATTTTTTTGATGCTCCTTACCAGCCTATTTTTCACTTACTTTGATGTTTTGATGAAGTATCCAACACTCAAACCTATGATAAAGACTAGGCACACCACAACTATTGCAGCGATGACTCCAGGATGTAATGAGTTGATTTCTAAAAAACAATCATAAATATATTTTACTTGATATATGATGATATATAATGACATATTTTGCAATTTCTTTCAAAAAGGCCAGATAACAGAAACAGAGTCCTTTACCTTAACTAACAAGGAAATATGCACTTGAAATGAACCCTATATTGAACATGATAGCCTGATTTCTGCTTGAGGCAAATCTCACAATATATCAATGTGATTACAATTTTTTTTAGAAATTAAGGTAAAAATGCATAATTTACTAAGAATATAAGAACGGTCCTGTGAACATTTTTACAGTAATAATATAGATTAACCAGGAAAGGTTCGACTTTTGAAGTTTCATGTTGCAAATATTTTGTCTGTTCCATATCTCATCTGTCAGCAGCTGTCTGCAGCATATATTAAAAATGTTTCCAAGGCGAATCTGTTTTTAATCAGAGAATTACTCTTCCCATGTATGTTTAACATATTTGATCTGCAAAACAAATTTCTAAAGTAAGTAGTTTTAAAACTTACCAATTACATATACAACTGATACTTGTGATGTTCCATATCTCTTTGTCTTGTTATTAAAGGCCTGGCAGCTGTAGTTTCCAGCCTGATTTGTATTAATTTGGATTAATTTGAACTTTGGTTCAGATCCCTCGACCAGATTTCCATTCAGAAACCACTTAAATGTTGCATCAGGTCTGGAGTTAGCAGAGCATTTTAGGATGACATCTGTATCTTTCTCATAATATTCTTGTTCTGGATCTTTTATTATATTAATACTCTCCGGGCCATCTGTAATGTGGGGCAGATGTAGAAAAAAAATACCTGAGAGATTCTGACATTATATGGTGTTTTGCAATGTGAATCAATAGTAGTGTACTTCATGTGTACTTCATCAAAATATGAAATATATCATGGTGAGAGACATATTACAAAACCATCAAGGTAGAAACTCACAGTTGATAATAAGGTTTACTGGATCACTGCTGCCGTTACTGAAATGATTAGCTGCTTGGCATCTCAGCAGCTTCTGATCAGAGCGAGTAACATTGAAAACAGTCAGAGTGGCGTTCCTGTCAGAAAGCTGAAATCTGTCACCGTCTGTAACTTCAGTGCTTCCATTCATCCAGGAGAAAGATGGCGAGTATCCAGATGAAGAGCATGACAGGGTGACAGAGCTGTTGAACTCAATCAAGTCGGTAGTCTTTGACTTCACCACAACATTGGAAATACGTGCTATGGATCACAAAAAATAACTTTAAATATATCACCATAAAATCTCACAAGACTTTCCAAAATTAGTTAATCAGTAAGACAGTGGGAGGAATATTCATTTTTTCCCTATCATAAGATGTGTAAAACTAAAAAATAAAGTTATTTATTAAGTCTGACTGATGGAGATGTCTGAACAAAATTATTAAACTAACCACAAAATTACATAACATATTAGAGTTAAACATATTATATTACTTTTTATTGGATAAAGCGTTTCTAAAACAAAATTGTCAAAGTTGTGAATCTGAGAGAAATAAATAAACATTTAATTAGTGATTCTAAGTTATACCTTGATTTGACTAAATGTGTTTTTTGTTAATGGTAACTTCCTTCTTGTAATTGAAACCTTTGTTATTATTTTTATTACTAATAACCAAATGTGCATTAAATGTGAATTTGAATTATGTTTAATGAAATTTCCTATCAGAAATTTGTAGACTTTTAATGGTAAAAAAATTTCTTTTCAAAACAATTTCAGACTTACCAAGTACAGAGACAGCTGAAGCTCGAGATGAATGATATCTTAATGTTTTGCCGTTAAAGGCCTGACAGCTGTAGTTTCCTTGCTGATTAATCTCAATGTTCACCAGTCTGAGCTCTGGTCCAGTTTTAGGCAGCTTCTCTCCATTCAGAAACCAAAGAAATTCAGCTGTAGGTTTGGAGTCAGCTGAACAGCTGAAGGTAATGTCAGATCCTTCCTCATAGTGGTCTTTTGATGGAGAAACTTTAAGCTCTAAATTTTCTGGACCATCTGAAAATGAAGAAAAACCGTAAATAATAGCCATCTCAGGTGGGTCATGAACTACAACAAACTATACTTGAGTTTTTGTATCCTAAACACCAGTGTTTTTTAGCTCAGAAAATACATTAAAAATTGACTAGCAGTGTTTTTTATTCTTTTTTATGACTAGAGAAGAACCCTTTCCCCATTTTCTATTGCTACATTAATTAATTAAATTCCTGTTATATCACACAGTAATACAGATTAACGCCAAGGATTTAACTGATTTTGTGCCTGTGTGTCTTATTGATTATGATTCCTAACTGCTTAAGTGAAAAGCGTGAACATGGAAATACAGAAACACTTGTGAATGTTGAAACAAATGTTTTAAACTTCTGTTTAAATGCAAATTAGTTTGATAACCTACAATTAATTAAGAGGTTTACTGGTTCACTGCTATCTTCACTGAAAGGATTGGACGCATTACAGCTGTATGGCCCCTGTTCATAGCGTGTCACGTTAAGTATAGTCAGAGTGGATCCTCCATTAGTGATCAGAACTCTGTCACTGGCTGTGATCTCAGAGCTGCCGTTCATCCAGAGGAACGAGAGAGGAGGTCCAGAGGCAGAGCATGAAAGACGTAAAGAGCTGTTGAACTCAACCAAGTCTTTACTTTCTGTTGTTACGTTCACATTGGAAACCCGTGCTGTTGGAAGAAAACAAAAAAGTTAAATCAAGCTTATGGTGCTTTGTCTCTATAATGTATTTGAAATAAATTGGATGGAAACACATTTCTTATTAGCTCACTACTAAAAACTAGATTATTGAAAGCACAAAATTCCTAAACATCTTTTTTATGTCATTTATTATACTTTTTAATGCTGTCATTGAGAATGCATGTATAATAATATTACATTTTTATACCTCATACTCATAGATATTTCAATTAATTTCAAATCTGCTTTCATTCTGTGTGGATTAAACTTTAATTTTTGAAAATCAGTCATTTCCTACTAGACCTATTTGTGCTTAAAATATATATTGTTTCCTGCCTTATTGCTGGATAAAGAAACTGGGTGAGGGGAAAGGGGGGCCTGTCTCCCCCAATACTGGAGAACATTGGGTGACGAAAATATTTTATTTAGAAATATTTTACTTGCATGCTTTTATTTTTGAATGACAACGTGGTTTTGTCACAGACCCAACAGGCGCTTCAAAGGCTCAGACAGAAATACTGAGGCAGGAACCACACATGGACACATTCAGTGCATTTACAAACAGCAAGAGAAGGTGGAATTATTGCCTTAGTCTGACTGAAATTGGATTTATGAAATGCATGTATTCACCCTATTCTGAGTTTAGAGACCTTGGTAGCAGGAGCAAAAATCAACAGAACGAGTAGTAACATAAGCATGACACAATCACACACCACAGTATTAAAAAAAATTAACTGTGATGCAACGTTGTCCATTTTTTTGCTCAATATATATATTTCCTGCTTTTACTTCATCTGGTCACAGACTTTAGCATTTGTTTACTCTCTGTGGGTCTCTAGTCCAGCGGAAGATTGTCTGCATTAAAAGGCGTATTTTTCCACCTAATGTCATGGAACGCAGTTCATTCAATAGTTCAGGTGCCTGAGAGAAATGTAAACTGAGTTGGGGTTGGGCCATTATTGGCGTTAACGTGCTGTGTTAACGCGATACTCTTATCGGGCGATAAAAAAATTATCACCATGAATCTATTCTCAAAGTTATGTTGGGAGCTGGGTCTATATTATGCCCGCTTTGATGAGTTTCACCTTGATATATTAGCGTGGATGTATACCTAGCCAAACTGCACTGTTGGGGGCGAGAACGAGTCTTCAGACCTGCGTGTAAGCCAACTGTGAAACGGCTACATCAAACGTGATGCACTGAGATGGATGCGGCAAAGCCACAGAGTTTGCTAAAGGGAAAATGTATTTTTAAGAATGGCAAGTCCGCGACACACAAACGCAGTTTAACTTTTTGCGGCATGTGCTGCAAGTGAAGTACGGAGGATGGAGCGAAGCAGAGCGAGACAGACGGCCGGAGTAAGTGTGGAGGAGGGGGGCATTGAAGCTACGTTTGGTAGACTCATTATTCTCCGCTTTTCTACGATGATTGGCTGAAACTGCTTCACTGTGTTGCTATAGCATGTTGTCAGACATGTGTACTGCACATTAATCAAGGGGCTCACATGCCTGCGCAGCCTTCTTTTTTTTTTTGTAGAGGGGCAGTCATTCCAGTGCACGTAGATGTTAAATTATGTACTTACTACGCAACAACAGGTTTGCATTTTGTAGGTGGGACGCTGGAATTTCTACCGTGGTGCATTGCCATTATAACTGCTATGTGAAAGGGAAACACTGCTATGGTCTAATACGCAACCTGGCATGAGAAATCCGTTCTCATAGCCTATATTTAGTCTTTTTTTTGGTAGCACACGTATTCGGAATGCCTTTGGCAGAATTAAAATGAACCGTTTTAATCTAGATTATTTCCAAGATTCCAGTGAGATTAATCTAGATTTTAAAAAATTAATCTATGCCCACCACTAAAACTGAGACACGACTCTGTACTCTGGCTAAACCATTAGACGGATTGCTGCCAAAAGCTCAATTTAGATGTGCATGTGAACGTACTGAGTGACAGTCACAGAGTTTAGGATGAAAAGACAGCTGCAGCTCAGTTTAAATGAGTCAAGGGAAGAAAAGTGAGAATGGAAATGTGAATTGGTAATAATTCTGTCCAGGAGGGTAATATTTCTTTGTCTGACATTATAGTGCACTTTCCAGTAAGAGACAAAACCGATCAACACTAAATACAGAAGGATGGTTGTTAAAAGGCTTGTGTCCACTATCGGAACTTCAGGGTAATTTAACCATATCTTTTTCTGAAATGGTAATCTGTTGGCCCACTCCTCTCAGCCGCCATGTCTCCATACACTTTGCTCTTTAAAGAATCAGTTAAAGACAACCGCATATCAAGACCATTTCAGCGGGGAGTGGCCTCAAAAATAACAAGAGATTTACATGGTAGCAGCAGGACTTGTTACACTTTCTGTCTGCTCCTGTTATAAACTGCTTCTCCAGAAAACCTTTTTATTTTTTCCTAGCCGGTTGGTTTGCGAAATCTGCTCACTTCCTTCTGGATTTATAAACAGTCAACACAACTTAACCACAACTCCTACGTAGTGACTCAGTCAACCATTTCCAAAACTATAAACAAAATACTTTCAAGAAAAATCTAACATCAAACATGTCTTAAAAATAACATGCCGACTTTTACTGGCAGAGCAAAGATTGCTCAGATCAGGTGTGGACAGAATGTGAAAACTAGAGGTAAAGTACTACAACCTGTTAACTTTTTACAATAAAGAAAGAGAAAACTATCTAAAAAATAAAGTGTCAAAATGCAATTATACTGTTTTCAACACCTTTCCAATAAATAAAAGTTTATAAGAAATGGGTGGTATCAGTCAGTGCTTTTACATGCAGCAAGAGAAATTCGAATTGTTGCCTTTGTCCTGTTAAAATCAGACTTTTCAAATGCATCTGTTAGGGGTGTTTAAAAAAATAAATAAAATCAATGTCCAAATCTCTATTCCAATTTAAAAAGATTCTGGATCTATTAAAAATGTCACAGTTGATTTTTAAAAATAAGTTTTCCAAACATTTACAGCCTAATTATTCGCTGTATGTAGTGTTTGTCAGGAAACGGCCTCCACAGTGTGTCCCTTCCAGCAAGGGGCAGGTCCATAGACTGTAAAAAAGAATAGACAGCGCCTCCTAACTCCTCCCCGTTTACCAGAATGACACACTTTCATGGGGGAATTCATGGCGGATTCACAGACTCCTCCTCCCCAGCTCTGACGGAGCATGTTCCTAAAAAAGGGCATAGGGGCGGGATCTTCACCGTAGACTTTGTCCTTGCGGGGCGTGTATGGGCGTGTAGTTCGGTCGTAATCACGCCCATTCTGCTCCCGCGTATCGTTAGCTCTGATGCTAAACTGGCTCGGCCCCCTCATTAATTATGCAAGATTTCAAAAAATTGTCTTACGAAAACCAGCCTGGTGCCCAGGTTTTTTATGAGCCCAGCATTATCTCAGGAAGAATATGTAGCCATAAAAAGTTTTTAAAAAATGGGCACCAGGCATTAAAGTTGTTTTTAATGTGTCTGAAGTCCAATGCTTTTCAATGGGGGCCTAGCGGCCAAATGGAGGTACTACAGCAAGGGAGGAGCAATGGCGGCCTCCATGGCATGCGGTCAAAAAGCAGAGCAGCCAGCGGTCATTGGGCAGGTCTAACGCGCTCCCAAGTTGTTAGCTAACTAGCTGTAGCTGGTAGCCTGATGCTTCACCAAGGAGGACGAAAGAGAAATACAGCCTTATCCGCCTTGCAGCATCTGAAAGGACTGATCCATGCTAATGACCACCCTTAGCTAATTTTTTAGAAATATGGAGGTATATAAGAGCGATTTTTCCTTTCCTAGCAACAAACATCATTAGAGCTGAACACCTGTGGCATATTCGAGGAACGTTTGAAACATATGCTGAGTTAAATAACGTAGGAATTTTGAAACTTCTGGGGGGAAAAAATTCTGAAAATAACATGAGCCATAAACGTCTGTTTAATGCCGGCTGGTAGTTCACATTTGGTGCATACTAAATATGCCGACTTATTTTCTACTAAGTACTAAAGAGAAACAAAAGCTATACTCTTTGTTTTCATTTTGTCTTCTTAAAATATCTCCACAGTCTCGTCTTGAGGAAAAGAAGACAAGGGTTTAAGACAAGATTTTTTTGTCTGTGCTAAAACCTAGCAACCTCTGGTTTTTCAGCTATGAGCTGAAAAACTTAACGTACAGCCCTGTTTGTAACATTCACGACTAACTAAATCACAGACACTTGGCAGATCAAGTCGTGTGTATTACAGACATGAGTGATGCACAAAAGCCACACAGCACCTAATTAGGGCTGCCACAAATTATTGCTTTGATAATCGACTAATCGTCTATTATTTTGCTGATTACTGGACTAATCGGATCACCCATAAAATGTATCTTATTGCAGAAGCTGCTCAAATATATACATCATTAGCTTCTAGCTGGAAGTGTTTCATCAAAGTATTATGTGCTATCTAAAATACTGACAGTCGAAATGATCGCTTATTCAACATTTATGAACTAATTATTTAAAGAATTTGTTACAGCACATAATGTGCTAAGGGAAATAAAATCACAATCACTACAGTTAATGTTACAGATATCAATACAAGTAATTAATAACATTTTCCATTTAATAAACTCTTTGTTCAGCCTTTTCATAGTTCTTGAGTCCATGAGACCAACGGGGTATTGGGCTGCTTCTATAAACAGAAATAAATGAGCCAGCTGTGTGCGCTCCTCCACAATTGTCACAACCACACGCCTATGCTTTGATGTCTTGTTGACAGCAGCAGCATCGCTATGCTGTCTGTTTTGAACGAGTCAGAACCAGCCACTATGCAGGTGCTGATGACATAAGAGAAAAACTGTGGTAAATATCAAAGTCCGGACATTTATATCGATCTATGAATGCCCCAGACAGAACACGCAATGCCGATATGTCCCGGTAAAAGAGGATGTTCAGTCAGCCTACTGTTGGTGTTAATGTTAGCAGCTAACACGCTAATTAGCTTAGCAAGCCAACTGTCCCACTTCGTAGTCTGCTGTGCGGGGCTTCCAGTTAAGATGCTGGAGCATCACTGTCATCCTGCCACGGTAAGCAGGTTCCCATTACTGCACATGTGCGTCAGGGGCAGAGAGGCAAACAGAGCCATAGACATACAGCATATAGAGAGCAGTGAGAGGTACAGCCGCAGATAAAAACAAAGCTTACAAAAAACAATGTCGTTGAGAAATACATTTATTGTCGACAATTCTGGTTGTCGACATTGTTGTGACGAATCGACTAATTGTGGCAGCCCTACAACTAATGTAAATTTGATGTTCCACGCTGTAAAAGACAGCAGGAAAAAACATTTTGGCTCTTTTGCCTAAACTAGTGTTTTTTCAACATTTGTTTGGCATGGCATTTGCCTAAACAAAATATTACATGGTAAGCAATTTTTTGAATGCATTAAAAATGTATTTTCCTTTAAAGAGTAAAGAATGTTGGGGAATGTTAATTTAAGACATATTTAAGATGGATCTGTCAGGTTTCCGATGTGAGTCAGCCCATTTTTAAACTCAGTCCTACACCCATTGGCTATGTCAATTATTTTTGTAGGTATTTTACTTCTTAAAAATATTTGGAAGCACCCAACAACTCAATTTTTTTTCTGACTTACCAAGTATAGAAATAGCAGATGGTTGAGATGCTTGATATCTTAATGTTTTGGTGTTGAAGGCTTGGCAGTTGTAGTTTCCACTTTGACTTGGCTTAATGTTCACCAGTCTTAACTCTGGTCCAATATCAGGCAGCTGTGTTCCATTCAGAAACCACAGAAATTCAGCTGAGGGTTTGGACTCAGCTGCACAGGTCAGACTAATGTCTGAACCTTCCTCATAGTAATCCATAGATGGAGACACATTTAACTCTATGTTTTCTGGGCCATCTGAGTGGTAATAACAGGGCAACATGGTTAAATATTAATTGTCGTGATTCCTCTACAGTGTCGCTTGTAAAGTTATCTGAATTATCAAATTGAAAAAGCCTGGCAGAATGTGCTGTGCTTTATCAAAAAGTTTTCTAATAATTATTTGAACACAAACTGATTAAAATACTGAGACTAAATTAAGATGTGATGTTTCTTTGCAGAAATAAAAAAGTTATCTGAAATGTGCTATAGCTTACAATTAATGATGAGGTTTACTGGATCACTGCTGTTGTGACTGAGAAGATTGGACACGTTACAGATGTATGGTCCCTGTTCATATCGGACCAGACTGGAATGAATATATATTTTTTTTTATTATTGATCAATGACAGGTCTAAACAGATTGGTTTTTAGCCTAGATTTGCCTTCATGTAGAGCATATCACTCCATTTACCAAGGCACCACACTGGTTCCCTGTAGCTCAGAGAATATACTTCAAACTTTTTTTAGTTTATAAATCACTAAATGGCTTTGCACCAAAATACACTATAGAGCTGTTGTTTTCAAATAAACTTACGAGACCACTCTGATTTTCTGGTTCAATTCTGCTCTGCATCCCCACAGTAAGAACCTAATATGTTGAAGCAGCATTCAGTTTTTATGCTCCTGTAACCTGGAATAAACTTCCAGAAAACTGCAAAACATTGTGTTCATTTAAACCACGGCTTAAACATTAGTTTAGAGCTGCCTTTGATCAATAATCACTGGAACATAGATTAATTCTAGTCTTTATTGCAATTTTTCATTATTTTTCTATATTTTCCTATTTATTTTTAATGAAGATATAATTGTAGGAGTTTTAGTACACAGTGCTCTTTAAGCAGCGCTGGTGCTAACCATTTAGGTGGTCTAAGCATTAATGTCTTGTGGTGCCAGCCTCAGTTCAAAAACATTTGAGCTATGTCTGCCAAATTGGCAGATGTGGGACTGTTTCATACAGACCATTGGATACTGAAACATTTACAACATACAAGTAAAGATGCAGGCATTTTTGTGTAATTTTTCTCTCCCACTAATGTTTATTTTCATCCAGTGCTGCCAAATCTTCAGAATGGAAAGCAGCTACGGTGTGACTGTTATAAGGTTTTGAAATACCTTCTTGCCGTTCCTGCCGTCATCCCTCCACAATAAACATAATTTCACCTTTAACCTCGTCTGCGTGTGGGTCCATGCCTCATATAGAAACTACTTCCTGACAGAGAAAGGCTTGCTGGCCCTTACAGCGCACCACAGGTCGGACATTACTAAAGCATTTTAATATTGTCCAACAAAAAAATTAAAGGACCATGAGGAAGGATTTGTCACAAACTAAACATGGATGTGCAGTTTTTTTTATGCTATTGGTTGATAAAGCGTTTTAAATCTAAACAAATGAGCCCAAGCAAGTATCATTCACTTTTCTTGAACAGGCTCTATTCAGCTAAATGTTTTGTTCAGTTCGTGCCCGAACATTCCCGCGCTGTGCTAGTGGGTGACGTGAGTCAACGCTGCTTGCACATTCACCGCAGCTCAGCTTCAAACAGAAAGAAGCTACTCACAGTTCATTCATGTAAAACACACTGAAAGTGACACAAAGAAGAAGCAGATTTTATTTGCAGCATGAGTCAAAAGCAAAATATGATCAAAGTCACCCGGCAACTGGATATATATCGGATACGCAATGATGAGATGCAGGTGGGGGAGACGGGACGAGATACACAACGACTGAGTTAGGGCCAGGGCCCCAACCTGTAACCCTTGGATTACAAGAAAAACACCCAACTCCTGTGCCACGGTCATCCCTATCTTTCATTCCTAGCTGCATTTCAATATTTTAGGCAACAAGACGCAAACATTCCTGTCTGCATTTCAATAAAAGTGTGTATTATATTTTTTACATCTAAAAATTAAATGTGCCAATTCAAATACTAAGCAATATCTATTTTTACTTCTACCTGACCACTACTGAAGTAGGGGAATGTGGAAGGAAATAATGTAAAGGGAAATAATCATGATAAATGTTTAGATAAATCTATTTACAGCACATCATTTCATAGATATGACAACTTCCCCCTTTTTTGTGTTTTAGAGTAACTTTTGGCCGTCATTCAAACCAAATCTCTTCAGTTAGGCAGAATATCCATTTTATGATTAATTAATATAATTGATTGCAAATATTGGTGGGAAAATGTATAAGAATAAATGTGTCATGGACAATGTACAAAACTTACTCTAAAATTTCATAATGTAAGTTTTATGTCCTTTTAAAACTCTTGCTTTCAAAAAATCCTAATTTGTGACTTTGGTTGTATCAAAATAACAGCCATCATCTGCACCAAAACTAAGCAAATATTACAGGTACTATAATGTTAGAAATAGAAAGCAATAAACATGTGAAGATTCCACCAAATGTATTTGTTATTGGTTTAAACACCTGCTTACCATAAATCTGCAGACTGGTGTTTCCTGTTATTTCCAAACCGTCAGCTGGTAAAATGTTGACTGTGTACTTTCCAATGTCACTGAGTTTCAGGTTTCTGAGCTCCAGAGATCCAGTTGATCTGAAAAGGATGATCCTGCCTTCATACTCAGGTGCAGTGTTGTTAGAAGTAGATACTGAGGTTATTATTTGGTTATCATACTCAAAAATCCAGCTCACAGATGGAAACGGTACTTCTGTTTCCTTTAAATTTGTTGTTAACAACACTGTTCCTCCAATAGATGCATTCAGAGGACAATCTGGTAACAAACCATCTCCTTCAGATAAACCTGCAGGACACAATTTTTGTTTGAAAATGAATGCCTTTAAAGTTTTGCAATATCAGCTTCAAGCAGGAACTGGTGGCTGATAAAAGTACAAATAACCATTCATTGAATTTTTTTTTTGTTTTTTTACTTTTTAAACTTTTAAGTACATTGAACTTGGACACTTCCTCTTGTTCAACCCTTTAACACAGTTCAAGGATTTAGAAATAGAAAAAAACCTCAGTTCTTTTAAAATATAACTTAGGCAATAAAATATCCTGGCTAGAGCGGCAATATTCTGTAGGTTTCTGATTTAGTAGTAATAGAATTAAAGTGTAATTTATGAAACACAGAACTATCAGTGAAACAATGAGACCATAATTAACATGTTAACAGATTTTTCTTTCTTACAAGACAATTTTCAAACGTTTTAAATATTAAGCAATAAAAGCTCACCAGAGATCGTTCAAACGATGATAACATATATGCTCATTGTTTTCATCTTATTTATATAAGTATGAAAAAATAAAAAGTGTTTTTCCTTTTTTATATCAGTAAGTGGCCCTATTTGAGAATGACTATGGAGGAAATAAAGCAGCTAAATGTCAGAGTCTCATTTATCTTCACTTTATAATCATTAACCAAGGTAAAAGGAAACACAAGTGTGTATATTGCTGAAATGATGAGGTGGAGATGTACAGGTGACATGTCCAAAATTTACTTCTGTCTCTCACCCACTGAGTGTTGGAGATTTGCCCCAGACCCTTTTTTTATGTTAGTACCAGTATAAAAGAGATTTAAATTATTAATATTTTTAATCTGTTTTTTAAAATAGGATCGATTATATTAAAACACATTTTCAGACAAGGAACTTCTGTTTTAGCTGAGGAATCTGCTATTTTCAGTATTTCAATAATTAGTTTTTCTATGCTAACTAATTATAAACAGTAGTAATTTTTTTTCCTAAAACTAAATAAAACAGCTCTTGAGTGGGATGTCTAAAAGCATTATAACACATGTCCTACTTTTACTTCTATCTAGGTCAGAGTGTGCAAGGCATAAAACAACAATCGTGCACAAAGAGTAGAATCAAACTTGCTTCAGACAACAACTGCTTATTTACTGGACATCTAATTAATTAAATTAAAAATTATAAAGTTTCTCATTTTAGAATGTTTCTCCTTACAGTATCAAAACAGACCTGCCAACCCTATCAAAATATATGAAGAACTACTTGTGTTGTGTGACTTTTTTTTGCAAAGTTTTTCACCTCCATTACTTTGCATGCATTAATTTTCCCATTCAACGGCTGAAAATTGGTTAAAAAAAAACAGTAAATCCTATAGTTTTGATGACAATACTTTTAATAAAATAATATACATTTTGTAGTGTACTGGCCATGATCTGTGGGGTTTTGGACCCCAAATTGCCATAAGCAAATACAGTATAGATATAAATAGCAAAAGCTGCAAAATTTATGATTTTGAACAGTGGAAAGTTGACGAACTTTCCTCCAGTTTATTTGTTTATATATTAGCTACAACAAGCACTTTAACTTAATGGGATGTTGTTACACCTTTAATTAACAGGTTTGCAAATTGCACTGTGACAACAGAATGGTCCTGCTTATCAGTGAAGCAGATACTGATGGCAGAATAAGCCGTGTCGGCAATTATGCATGGCGACAAAAGAGTCAAACATGATTATCGGAGCACCCTTTTTATGAGATATATATGGTGTCGTTTGTAAAGTTATGTAGTCAAATATTAACAGCAATGTCTTTGGATATTTAGCCTTTCATAGCATAAAAAATAGGGTTCATTTTTCAAACATATATTTTCACCTTGTTATTGATGTATTTATAAATGTTACATTAACTATCTAAATATTTAGATAGCAAGCTAAATATTTAATTTAAAGTTAAATATTTATTTTCAAACTAAAAATTTATTTTCAAAGCTAAATATTTAATTAGCAAACTAAATGTTTACTTTACAAATTAAATATTTAGGTCTGACCTAAATATTTATTTTCAAAACAAAATATTTATTTTCTAATTTTTTGCTAATATCTTTTAGTTCCCCCAGCCTGCCTCATTAGTCTGTCCTTTTTTCCGGTGTATGTCTGCCTACATTGTGAAATTAGCACTCAGAAACGTGTTGTTTGGCAGTACGGCATATGACGACACGTTTCTGCATATTGCGTGTTGAGTTCCAGCCAATTACCCCATTCCCTGAACTACACCCTGCAAGTCCCTCCCTTCGCGGCGCGGAGAGCTACGGTAACAGGCAAACAACAAATATACAGCATGGAGTCCAGACCGCATCCAAACTGCACTGTACCTGGGTATACAAAAGAGAACATAAATCTTTTTGTCCTCCCCACTCTGAGCCACTAAAAAGCGTGTTGATAGATTTTATGTATGCAGTCTGTGGTGGAGAGTGTCATCTCTTCGTCCATCATCTGTTGGGGTAACAGCATCAGAGCCAGGGACTTAATACGCCTCAATAACCTGATACAGAAGGCTGGTTCTGTTATGGGGACGACTGTGGAACAACTGGAGATAATGATGCAAAGAAGGATTCTTCATAAAATTAAAAAGATCATGGACAACCCTGAGCATCCTCTCCATGAGACAGTCCTACAGCAACAGAGTATCTTCAGTCGGAGGCTTCTTCAGTTTCGCTGCAACACAGACCGCTACAGGAAATCCTTTCTCCCCACAGCCATCATGGTCTACAACAATTCCTTGAAAAATTAATTAATGAGCTACAACAACAATTAATTTCCCTCTGGGATCAATAAAGTATTTTTGAATTGAATTGAATTGAATGTGCCCGACCGACTGCCGAAGCTTGTGGTAGTTTGTGGCAATTGTTTCTAGGACGACTGTTTTTCCAACTTGGAACAATACAGCAGTGGATTCGCAGATCATCTTAAACTTCTACCAGGATTAATACCAACTCTCCGTGAACCAGCAAATATCCCTGTACTAGTAAGCATATTTCCTCAAAAATGTCCTTCAGCTGTTAGTAGACATTGTGGCATTGTTTGAGTTGTTCGCTTTTCAATTAGCTTCACAGCTAATACCCCAGTTTGTCTATGTAGCATTGGTGCTAGTATGCTTTTATTTGTGGAAAAAAAAAGATTATATATTATAGTTGAACATTTGAAATATAGTTAGAGACTCATTGACCACAGAAGTGCATAGCCTAGGCCCCGCCCTCCGAAACCGGGTCGTTCTGTGCTAATGTTCACAGAAGGGCCACCTGGTCACAGCTGCAATTCTACAACAAGGCTGAATAACGGTAAGCAATCGTTTGATATAGTTTTAAGGTACTTAGAGTGTGGCTTAAAAGGACCCAAACGTTGCAGAGAATTTCATGCCAGTTCTATTTTAAGCAGAAAAACCGCTGATGGCAAAAACTATCGGTGGAATTAATTTGTATTAACATTTCTTTTAGGTCTGTACATCCTGAATACTTTTTTATTGCCCCACCTATGTTTCACATCGATCTCTGTGTCAATGAAATTCCTTTTTTCGCTCTCTTGGAAATTATTTTAAGGAAGAACGTGAGGACTCAATGGATTTAACAGATGATGTGGTTACCAAATATGGTTAATTCAGGGCGTTTCTGTATGCAAATGAC